>UFQX01000736.1:0-225283 GCA_900497675.1 Arapaima gigas | reverse complement strand
TCCCCTGTCAGTGCTGATCGGTCCCTGGTATCCGCTGTCAGTGCTGATCGGTCCCTGGTATCCCCTGTCAGTGTTGATCGGGGCCTGATATCCCCTGTCAGTGCTGATCGGGGCCTGGTATCCCCTGTCAGTGCTGATCGGTCCCTGGTATCCGCTGTCAGTGCTGATCGGGGCCTGATATCCCCTGTCAGTGCTGATCGGGGCCTGATATCCCCTGTCAGTGTTGATCGGTGCCTGATATCCCCTGTCAGTGCTGATCGGTCCCTGGTATCCGCTGTCAGTGCTGATCGGGGCCTGATATCCCCTGTCAGTGCTGATCGGTCCCTGGTATCCGCTGTCAGTGCTGATCGGGGCCTGATATCCCCTGTCAGTGCTGATCGGTCCCTGGTATCCCCTGTCAGTGCTGATCGGGGCCTGATATCCCCTGTCAGTGCTGATCGGGGCCTGGTATCCGCTGTCAGTGTTGATCGGTGCCTGATATTCCCTGTCAGTGCTGATCGGGGCCTGATATCCCCTGTCAGTGCTGATCGGTCCCTGGTATCCGCTGTCAGTGTTGATCGGTGCCTGATATTCCCTGTCAGTGTTGATCGGTGCCTGATATTCCCTGTCAGTGCTGATCGGTCCCTGGTATCCGCTGTCAGTGCTGATCGGTTTTTATGTTTGCTGCAGCTGCTGAGAAGCTATTTGTAGCCAGAAGTACAGGTTGGCAAGATGTAGCATCTGATGTTATGACCAAAAGTTTCATATTTATTCTTTTAAAGACCCAGGTTAAGCATTTGGCTCGAAGTGAGGGTGTGGCTGATGAGAGTAAAACCACGTCCTCCGGGTGAAAAGGTCAGGAAGGCAAATAACGAACAAATCGGATCTGTTGCAGGATACAAAATAAGACAGACGTGTTTCTTCTGGGACGTTTCTTTCACAAACGCTAAACACTCGTGCGCTCGCAACGAACCTGTGACCTCCCACGGTCCCAGTTTTTCGACGTGTGCCAATGATTTTTTCATTTACGTGACGGGGGGTCCCTGTGACGGACGACGGCTTTTCGTGAGGCTGCGTGAGAGACTCTCAAGCCAAACGACTGCAAACGTTTGCTTCTTGACCAGCGACAGGACCGCGCAAGATTTGCTGTGACCACTGGGGTCTCAAGATCCCTCACCAGCCCCTGGCACTGGGGGGGGGGGGGGGGGGGNAAGGTGACCTGTACGGTACCTGCTGACCCCCCCGGGGGCGGGGGGGGGGGGGGGGGTGGCTGCAGTAGGGGTTTCAACATGATTCTGATATGGTCTGGTGACAGGGGTGACACTGTCCTGATGTTTGCTGACCAGTCTTCTGCTTGGCCCTGTCAGCCGAATGTGCTGCTCCAAATCAGCACTTATCACTGCCCCCCCCCCCGCTCCACCCTGCACCATGACCCCTTTCACCCCCCAGAACTGCCTCACTCACACCTGGGGGTCTCCACCTGCTCCTCTTCAGATTCCTTCACTGGTCCCCTCAGAGGTCCAAGAGCAGGGCCTCCCCACAGACAGGTACACGGAACATTCTGGCCTCTAGTCAATCATTTTTGTTATTATTATTATTATTATTATTATTATTATTTATTATTATTACAGCAAAAACCGTGAGAAAGGCACGGTTTTGGGTATGGCACCGTGCCACACGTGCAGACACTGTGTGAGATTTTCTTATTGGTTTGCAGTGCATGTTCTCACGTGTCAGTTAGTATGCAAATCAGCACTAGTTGTTACTTTTACTACCGTATTATTTCATTCATTGATCTGACTCCTTTGTCCAAGGAGACTTACCCTGTAACGCTGTGCACAGCCGGCTGCTTTTCCGTAGTTTGTACGTTCTTCCCCTGTCTGTGTGGGTTTCCTCCGGATGCTCTGGTTTCCTCCCACACCCAGCAACATACCTTTCGGTCCCCCGGAGTTGCCCGGAGCGTGCGAACGTGTGTGCGGCCACCCTGTTCTGGACCCCCCCCCCATCATAGCCCGGTATCCAGAGATTCCGGGCGGGATGAGGACGGACGCCGTCCTGACCGGGATGCGGTGGACAATGGATGGATTTGCATATCAGTTAAAAAAGTAAGTTTAAAAAAAAATCCTTCTATATTCGTCATCCACAGAATAAGACTGTTTATTTACTGTTACTGTTTTCCACAGTTTTATGCGACACACGGAGCAACGGCACCTTTCCGCCGGCGGGGGGGTGCGGGTGTAAATCCAGGTACTACTGCACCCTGGCCAAGGTCGCCGATGTCCAGGCGAGGCAGCAGCCGCGGTATTTACCACGTTTACATAAGGAACACGTGACATCCTTGTTCAAGGGTACTGGCGGCCAGAAGAAAGTTTATCTGCAGCCCACCGTGAGCGACAGAGGAGGAGAAGGTCCAGCTACAAATAAGAGCGGAAAACAATGAACCGAAGGGCTGTTATTCCCGTCGCGTGACGTTAATGAATCGTGTCGGCTGCGATTAATTATTTGTTTGGCCCCTTTTGTTTGCCATGCTTTGTTTTTGCGTCTCCGACAGAAGCTGGTGCCGCCCGGAGCCGACGCAGCGGTCGGCTGGCAGAGGGAACGCGAGAGCGCTGCCCCTCCGGGTGTGTGTGTGTGTGTGTGTGTGTGTGTGTGTGGGGGCGGACTGCGGGGGAGTGTGAGGTAATATCATTTGAGAAAACGCCGATCTGTTCGTCCACATGTGTCCCGGTGCGTCGGCCGGGTCGTGTCACATACGGTCTGTGACACGCTCTGTTTGTCCTTCCTTCCAGGCAGGGGTCCTCGTGTTGAAGAAGATGAAGACGTGGGTGTTGGGGGGGTGGCGGTGGTGGTCTTGGGAGACTTGATATGTTTTCTCGCGACGCTTTCCTCGAGAGGCACGAGTTTTTTCTTCTGCACGTGAGATCGGTTCGGCGCTGCTGGAGAACGTCGCAGAAGCAGGAGCTCCTGCCAGGACTTGTATCTCCCTTCTCCTGTCATTGTCAATAGGGAGAAGATCTCCTCAATAGAGGGGCACTGAGTTCAGGTCCAGGGGAGATGTTGTTAAGCGCCTGGATGCATCGCTGCGGTGCAGGACCTGCCTCCGCCGCTCCATTGTGAAAGGCGGCTTAGCGCAGAAGCGCAGGAATGCGGTGGCGACGCGCCGCCGAGCGTGTGCGTACCTGTAGACGCGCTGCCAGGCAGAAGAGCCGCAAATTAATTACGATTAATAGACGCCCGACGGAACGGCGCGGAATCTCTCCTTCCCACCTCCAGGTTGATGTGTCTGACAAGGCGCATTAAAGTTCACTGCTCAAGTGTCAGAGACCCGCCGCTTTCCGAATCCGTTTTCATCAGGGCCTTATTGACGCCGGAGCCGAGCAGAAGCCGGCTGTTTGTCACTCTAAGTCGGTATTTAAACCAGGTTTGCTGTAGAACAATCCTTCCTTGTAGCTGAAGAAGACAAGAACACGCAGGTATTTCCAGAGATCCCCCCTGCGGGCGCCGCCCCGTTACGAGTCCACGTTGGCCTCAGTTTATGGCGGCTCGTCTCGCTCACAACCACGCGTGGAGATGTTTCTGAAGGTGGACGTGCTGAAGCACCTGATCTTCTCGTTCCGTGTCTTCTCGCTCCAGTCCGCTGTCCCCCCGCATCAGATGGTGTCTGGAAGGGCTACCCCAGAATGGAGGCCACCACAGGAGTCTGGGAAACTCCTGTGAATCCGCTTGGTCAGGCAGACAGCCATTTGTAGATGTCACCCGTGGTTCTGCTGACCTCTCTCTCTCATAACAATAACGTCCTGCAAAATAGCGTCAGGATTTGCGGTAGCTGTGTAAACGGTGGCGATGCGTGTTGCCGCACTTTGATCTTCTCGCTCCAACACGTTAGCAGATTTGGCTTCGGCTCATTTTATGAGGTTGACCGCAAACTCTGAGCCAGAAGAACCACAGCGCACGGCTACGAAGATACGGCTATCGGCACTCAGCTGGTGCTCGGACAAGTTGGCGGGGAAACAGGAGAACCAACAGCCAGATGGATGGAGAGAATTGCAGTGAAAACACACACTTTCAACACCCAGGACATAAGTGGAGGGCAGAACTTTCTGGAAGAACTTCGTGTGGTCAACAAGAGTTGACAGAAACAATATTTGATAGCAGTGCTGTCGCCGACCGCTGCTGTCGCTGTGGTCTATTCCCTTACATCCGTTCGTTTCTCATAAAGCGCCTTACGACATGTAGAGAAAAAAGTGCTTTCAAAACCCAACAAAGAGCTCTAGCCCCAGACTCAGGATGATCCGCACAGCTTGGTTGTCTGATACCATGAAGCTGCTGGTTCACATCCCTCAAGTAGCTGTCTGTAGGAGTGAGGTTCGATAATCACAGCACATGGTGCAGATCATGCGGGAAATGGGTCTGAAAGAGATGGGTTTTGAAGCCAATCTGGGAGGGACTCAGCAGCGCTGAGGGACACGGGGAGGGTGTACTGTCTCGCTGGGGCCAAAACCGAAAAACTGGCTGACAGATAGAAGCAGGTCAAGCAGATGCCATGTTTCAAAAATGCATTTTTTTCTGGAAATGACCCCAATCGCGAGCCCAAGCAAGCGAGGGAGTGTCAGAATTCTCTTCCAACCGCAGCAACCGAAGACTCGAGTTTCGCAACCGCTGACCGGAAAGCCGGCGCGTGGAGACACAGCTGCGCTCGCACACGTTCCGCAAAACGGCGAGCGAGTTTGCGAGCCCTCGATCGGTCCGAGCCGGTGGACGGGAACCTCGGCGGACCTCTGCTCGTGTCCTCGGACCCTCGGCCCGTCCCCAAAAAGCTGCGGCCACGCCCACGTGTGTGTTGAGGATTACCTTGTGGTCGGGCCCACAATCCTGTGGTTTATGCTGTGAGTCTGGATGGAGTTTTGCTTGGATTAGATATTGTACCTGAGCAGTTTTTCTTTCATTAGGACACTTTTAAGTTTGTTCAGTGAACCCATTCATGCGGAGAAGGTTGCCGGCGTTTCTCAACAATGAAGACGCAGGTGTTACTCTTCACGCTCGGAAGAGTAAACAGAACCTTCTGCGGGCAAAAGAATAACCGGTGTCCCGGTGCAAAAACCGCCTGTGGACACGACGGCGCTCTGTAGAAAAAAACCTTTTCCGTTCATATTTGTCCGCAATAAACTGCCGATTCGTTCGTAACGTCAGACGGGTTCTGTTAACACTCGTCGAACGGAAACGCGCTGTGAAAAAGGAGGCAAACTGTGAGCGAGTCACTTAAGACAGTTATTCTCCTGGTTACTGACACCACGCTGAGCACCAGTTGCCAATGTGCCTCATTTAATATGTCGATACTCGTCTTTCTAAGTTATTACTCAGCTGTTTTGTTGGTTTCCTAATGACACGTGAGTTTGTACACAGCGATTCGCCTACTTCTACAGCCAGGGCGTTTTTTCTGGGTGCGTATCGGGGTAAGTTGGGCAGAAGAGGGCCGGTGAGAAGAAGGACGGGTGGTCTTGACACGGACCGCGGAATTAGATGGACCCCTCTGACCCACTGCGCCTTTCTCGGCGTTCCCGGCAAAAGCTGCGCTGTGATCTTCGCAAAGCTCTCGTTTAGGGTAAAACTGCCATCTGGAAGCCTCTTGTGTCGACCTGAAAGGGTGGAAAGCGTCACCGGAAGAAATGAGCAGAAAACCGGGACCCCTGCGCCGTAGAAAGCAAAGGGTGAGTCACGGTTTACTCATTTTCTACACCTGGATGGGCTTATGTTTTGAGATGGCAAACGGACGCCTTCAGCCCACACTGTCTGTTGACAGCTATTGCACACGGGGGGTGGAGGTGGAGGAAGAGGTGGAACCGGTGGTGGAGGCAGAGGAGGAGGAGGTGTAATGTGTAGGAGGTCATCCCTTATGAGTCATCAGGTGTGCTGACTGCTCAGTTTCAGAAGACCAGGTGATTGACACGGTAAAATCACCGTTTTCTTGCATCATCCAAGGCCGTCACACCAGACTAACAGATGAGTTCAACAGTATCTTCATAGACAGGTTTGAATGGCCTCACCTTCCTTCCGGAGAAACAGATCTTCTCGCCACTGAGCCTTTTCTGGAATGTGGACTAGATGTCCACCTCCTCCATCCCACAATGAACTGAGGCTTTTCTTCTAGAAGAATGGTCCAGTACCCCTCTATGCGCAGCTCTCAACCTGCGTGACCGCATTCCACCAAGAGCAGAAGCTGTCGTGAAGGCAAAGCGTGATCCTCCTGTTTGCCAGTTTCTTCACATTTTTTGAGAACGTGATTTTTTTCAGGAAAGTAAGGGAAGAACAACTGATCATCAGCGCAGACTTATTGCTTCTACCTCTTCAGCTCCTGCTTTTCTCCAACCGCGAAAAGCATTTACGCAGCTCGGCCACTTCCTAAAATATATTTCTTTTTCCTCCGTGAATTGAGGGTAAGTACCTCGCTCAAGGGGACTACAGCAGGAGGTCAAGCCCTGGTCCTCTGAGTGCAAAGCAGGAGCTCCAACCAGCGTGCCGCCTGGTATCTGGCGGGACCTCCAGCCCACGCGATGCGGAAGAACGGCAGAACCGGAGACGTCTTTCCGTTCACGATGCCTTCTAAACGTGTGCTTCACACTCGGGGAAAATATCGCAGGCGGCCCCGTGAGGGAGCAGCAGGTCTACAGAATCCAACCTGCATCAAGTTAGAAGATGAACCTTTTCCTTTGATTTGCTCACAACCGATCGATGCAGAAAAATGGATCCTTATTGCGTAACGCAGGAGGAGAGAGTTTTAAAACTGCCAGTTGAGCTTCAACTGTTTTACCCTCCTCGATCCAGGCTGCAGACCTTCACGCGTCTTTGAGAAGTTTGCTCTGAATGGGTTTGACCTAATTTGCTGATCTTGTTTGAAGCGTCGCCAGTTCATTAGACGGTGGGTTTGTGTTTTGCTAAGGTGCCTTAAGCGTTTTGGAGTCGGTCGAACGACGCCCTTTAAAGGTTGCGGCCGAGTTTCGGTTTGCGTTCGCCGGAAACGCGCAGAGCGGTGAAATGACATTCGCAGTAATTTCCCCGGGTAAGTCAGCAGGCCGGCAGCCTGGGCGTCTGCGCGGCTGAGGGTTAGACCTCGCTCGCTTGTGAGAACTAAATTTAACTAACACGCAACGCCTGGCACGACAGCCCGTAAACCATTACAGATCTGGGGGGGGCGGGGGGGCTGATAAATGCACGAATTTAGATGTTAATTTAACCGCCTGCCAACCATTTGCATTCTTTTGTTTGCGAGGTGAGGACCTGGATCCCTGCAAGCGGCAGAAGACGGGGGGTGGAGAAGAAAAGGAGAAATTCCTCACGCGGTTCAAACGTGTTTCTCAGGTTGACCGAGTCTTTTGCGTGACCGGCGCTTCCAAAAAACGTCAGTATTCGGCGTTGCGCGCCTGTCTCAAAACTCCCAGAAATGACAAAACCGTGTTTTCGGCGCGACGCGTCTGAAGAGCGAGTCGCCCATTTCCCGAGCGCAGGATTTACACAACACAAAATGCCTGCGTGCACCAATACGTGATATGTGTGCAACCAAAACAGGAAGCGGACGTACCGGCGGGTCACTCGCACGTCCGCTCCCACCGGCCACCAGGGCTGCATGGGGGGCCCTCCGCGTCGGAGGGGCAAAATACGGGCCTGTCTCTTTCGGTGAGCGTCACCGCGGAGGGCGCCGCGGGTTTATTCGCGCGTCTGCCCTTCCCGGAGGCCCCGTCTCACCCCGGCCGGCACGGCGCAGCTTCGCAAAGCGGGGACGGGTTAACCGAGGCCTCGAGTCGGGGAAAAAAGCCAACCGCGTTATAAAAATACTCGTGTGCAAAGCGGGACGCCGAAACCATTAAAGACTCGCAGGGGGTCCCGTCTTCGGCGAGATGCCGACTCGTAAACATTTAGTCGAGAACCGCAGCGTCGTTCGGGTGTTTTTGGCCGCGTCCAGCTGAATTATGGGAATGTAGTTCCTTTGCAGCAGAGTCGCCCTGTCAGGTAGCCGGGGCAACCGAACCCCGGGGAGAACTCATTAACCGATTAACCCACCCTGGGAGGCGCTCGGCGCTGAGGGGGTCTCTCGCCCAAACTGCCCGGAGACTAAGCGTACGTGTGTGTGTGTGAGTGTGTGAACAGGGAGGACCGGGGGCAGGACATTTGTGCATCTCGCTGAGAGAGAAACCTTTTAATTAAATTATCATTAGCCCCGCATCTTCAGCCCCCCCACGCACCCCCCACAGCCCCGGAGGATGGAGAAGAAAGGCGCGTCTCCGGCCGCCGAGTTCACCCGTCCTGGCAGGCCTGCCCGCCCCTCGCCTCGACCGCCTCTACGTCCCGGGGACGAGGGGCAGCCGGAGCGCGGAAGATCGACTCGAGGGAGGAAGAACGTCCACAGCTAAAACTTCCTCGCGCTGAGGACCCTGCGGCTCGCCGGACCTCGAAGCCGACGACAGGTCTGCGCTCGTCCCATTTCCCGCAGTTTCTTACCCAACAAAAACGCCGAATCATCCTCTGGCGTGCGAACCTCGATCGAGGTTCTTACCCCGACCTGCTGCGGTAAAAGTCATCCAGGTCTGTTTGTGAAAAAGGTAAAATCACCACAAGTAAGCAAACGCTCTCAGCTTCTTCTGAGGACGACCACAGTTAAACAAACAAATAGAAGTATTTCAAACATCGAGGGGTGGTGGAGCAAAGGAGACGCGGAGGGTTTGGTGAAGACATCCCTCAGGCCCACTACATGATTTCAGCTTCTGGAGAAGCTGCTTCTAAAGGACAGTGGTGTGCAGATAGAAGCTTGTGGCACAAAGATATCAGTTTCTGCTTAACATCAAAGTGGCTTTAATATAAAATCCCCTCTGTCCCCAAAGGGATTCATAAAAACCCGGCAGGAGAAGCACGTTCGGGGGCCTCCGATGCTCACGATTCGCCATCTTCCACACGTGAAGGGAGGGTCTTTGGCGGTGAACTGGGGTTTGTCTGCAGCATCTTGTGAACTAAACCGTGGCGAACAGGCTGTGGTTTAACAGAGCGCTGGTGCCGGGGTCACTGGGTGTGAAATTACACCCGGGACGGGACCCAGGTCCACGCCGGTTGTATCCTTGTAGCGACACTCTGGTCATTTCCCTGACCGCTTTGTCCGAGATGACTCCGGAAGCCGGATAACCGGTCGTATTTGCCGTCTTAATCGAGGGGAAGGAACTGACTGAGGGCACTTTGGGACAAACGCCGGCGCACCGTAAGGAAAGCGATCCCGATCCTGACCGCGAAGCCACTTGTCCCGCCAGCTGTACGGAGCAGCTCCGATTCGCACCTCGATATTCCCTTTCAAACGCCCCCGTTCTTGAGAGGCCCGAAACACACTGAAGACGAAGCTCAGCGACTGGACGGCGACCAGAAAAGAAATGTCGCCGTTGAGCAAAATAATGAACCTTAACCGCCGCGGTAAGGAAAGTGGAAAAATAACCCAACTGTACAAATTGGCAAGTGATGGTTGGGATGAAAGCGAATTAAAAAAAGGTGCGAGGGGGGACGGGGGGCTGTAGCTTCATTAAGGCATAATTAGGCCGATCGCTGGGCTCGGCGCACAATCGCGACAGAGGACCTTTTGTCGGGCCGCCATAGCGGCAAACAATGGCGGCTCTGAAGGTAAAGATCTTTTAAAGTGCCTGCATTTCTTTTTTTCCCCAAATTGAAGAAACGCACTGTTTTGCATAATTCTTTCTCCGCCCTTCCTCGCGTCTAATAAATCCCCCTTTTTGGCTTTTCATCTGCAGCGGGGGCTTTGAAAGCGTCTTCCCGGACGAGGCGACGTCTGAACGCGCGGGGCCGGCCAACCCGTTCGGGGGGATTAAGGGTCTCCGGACGTTTGACTCGTTTCTCCTCTTCCAGGATCGGAGGAGACCTCGCAGCTGAAGTAGCTCGAGTTCCTGCGCCGAGGAGCTTCGTCGCCAGCCTCATACGTTCGTTTATCCGCATCTACTTGTTTAGCTCTCGCTTTCCTCCGACGCCACTTTACACGCTGTGGTGACTTTTCCCGGGTAACTTTGAAGGTTGGGGTTGGAACTAGCAACCTTCAGCTTGCACGTGCTGGTCGGAGTTCAGGGAACAAAGTTTTTGAGAAACAGAGGTGACGTTGCCGGCTTCGGGTACCGAGTCCTGTCGTACAAATGAAACGAAAGAAACTGCTGGAAAGAACATGCTTTAAAAATCCTAAATCGGATGCTTTACCCGCGGGCGGTGGGATTCAGACCCGGGGTCTCGGAGCAAAAGGCAGTGGCTGTAAACAAAATGCTACCAACGACTGATACGTTTATCTCATCTTTTCCAAAAAAATAAGAAGTCCACACGGGCACCGCCGACGGATTCGACAAGGCGGCGGGCGGCTTGACGGTAGCGGGAGATGAAACGGAGGGTTGGCGACTTGGGGCCTGGATCTCACATCGCACGTGGGAGAGGATCTGCCGTGTCATGTAGGGCAGGGCTCAGATCTGCCCCCTTTCCCGGAACATTCAAACTGTCCTTCTTCGCTCGGCGACTCCTGCTGAAGCTAACAAGCTAATGCTAACAGTGCACTGGTTAAACCGCGGTAAATAAACTGATCCCGAGGTGCCGTGCAGTGCTGTCCTGATGTCCTGAGGGCTCCTTCAGATCATCTGGTGCAGCGTGACGTATCTCAGTCGTGGGTCAGTTTCTTTTCTGCCAACGGAGGGTTATTATCGACTTGGACGTTCAGTACTTGGTTGGCCAGTTCCGACGGGTCTCCTGTCACGCCTCACGTCCTTCGGCGGGGAAAAAGGCTCCGACTCGTCGACACGATATGAATCGTCTGTCCGTTTTCCACCCGGTCGGATCTGGCAGGACCCCCTCGGCGAACAGGTATCACTGGGGAAACGGAGCAAACCGGCGGGCGAAGTGAGGAAGGCTGAGGCGCGGAGCTCAGCCAGAAGTTCAGCGAGATACATCTGTAAGTGATCTCCTGGAGCACGGAGCTTCGTAAAGGAAGGTTTTTACTGCATCCCGGCACATCCTGTCCTAATGAGGCCCCCTTCGTGCTCTTCCCATCCCTCCCCAGCGGGAAGAGCGGCACGCAGCCACCGAGTCGCGAGACAGGGCCGTGCAACTGGGGGGGCCATCGGGGTCCCACGTCATTAGGACCCCGTGTTGCGGGGGCCCCAGAACAAGCCCCCCCCGTGGACCAAAGCAACCCCCCACCGACGTGCTCCGGCACGACACAGTCTCATTAGCGCTGGCTGCAGTAGCTTGTTAAGCTGCCTAATCGAAAAGGGGAAGGAGATAAAAGACAGAGGAATTTATTGCTGGGTTGGAACATCAAAGGACGGCGGGAGAGGCAGCGAAACGGGGACAACGGAGTGTAATGGAGCAGGTTCGGGTCAGGGGTGTGTGTGTGCAAGATGAAGACACAAATGCTTCCTGGGGAAGCGTTCAGAAAAGTGGTGCTGCAGACCTAAGACCACGTTCAAAGTTCTCGAGTTCTTCTCAGATTCCGCGTGAACCTTCCTGTTTGTCCACATGCGCTTCCGCCACGGGCGTCGTTCTTTTTCCAAACTGTTGTCGCTCTAAGCTGCTTGCAATGGTTCGCCCTCTTCTACAGCTTGGATCAAGTTCCCCGATCGAGGGCAACAGAGCGAGAGAGAGGCTCGAACCCGGGTCTTGACTGCCGAGCGACAGCACTTCACCCCCTAGACCTCCTAGTTTGTTCCATTCGGCTTGTGGACCAGCTTCTTCTCCACAGGGTCAGACTGCTGGTCTGAGGGCCGCATTAGAACGACCGCCTTCGCTCCTCTTACCTATTTATGTACATTTTTGCCGTCTTCTTATCTACTTATTCATTTATCTCTTGATCTATGTATCTACCTGCTTGTCAACATTCTCCCTCAGTTCACCTGGGTTGCTCTGCCTGTTTGGTGCACCGCGGTGAAGGAGAAACTACCTTTCCTTCTCCTTCTCTCTTGTGCATCAGTATCAGGTGAACGCGGGGCCTTGAGAAGAGGACAACAAAATGTACCAAAGCTGCAGAAGCAGGGAAATGGAGGCCTCTGTGTGGAAAGGTCTAGAACAAAGGGGCAGCTTGTGAGCGCGGGAGGGACGCCGGCAGCCCGGAGACACCGAGGCGAACGGCGTCGAACCCGCGGCCAGACGGACTAGGAGCCAAAAGTGTCGCTGACTTTTGAAAAAAAAAAGCCTTAACGTTTACCGTTGACGGTCGTGCAGAGAAGTGCAACACGAGAAGAGGAATGGACACAGAGTGGAGGATCCAGGATCTGCGGCAAGTTTTTAACCGGTCTTTAACTGGTACAAGTGTCACAAATCAAACGAGTGCGTGAAGGTTTGGGTTAACCGGGTGTCTGGCTGGGACGTTTCTCCTCGACCGCCGCCTTATTTTAGCCCTAAACACAAACAGAGCTCAGAGGCGGCCGTTCAGTTTGATGTTTCCCTCTCGGACGCCCGCGAGAAGCTGCACGCAAGGCGGCGGAATCAACGCCAAGGCCAAGGAAGCCCCCCCGCCGGTGCGTCTAGGCGGGGTCCCCAGAAATGCACGCGACAGGCGGGAAACGTGAACGAGGAGCTCGACACGCTCCTCCATTCCTCTCATCCCGACCCCCCGGGGTCCGGATGTAATGCAGAAATTCACCCCTTCATACGGCCTCCTTTTAACTGCCGTTATTTCTATTTACCTTCATCTAAAGCTACCAGCTTTACTCCGATTTACTCTGTTCTCCCCCCGGCTCATTTTCCATCATTGTCAACTTTCGCGGTGTTGAAAGCTCAGGGACCGTGTTGTGCCCCCCCCCGCTCCACAAAAGAGCGTTCGGAGCGAGAGGCCCGGTTATTTACTTTAAGGAAAGGTAAATAGCAGGGAGTCATACTGTAGGGACACCTGGATGAGGGGTGGAGGCGAGTGGGGGGGGGTGTGTTTGTGTGTAAATGTACGTGGGGGGGGTGGTGTTGCCCCTCGAGTGCGAAGCTCCGCACATCAGAAACCTTTTCTCCTTCCCCCGCACGTGTCAGTACCCTCGACGGCGCCGCCACCCGCACCCGCCTGTCGGGTCAGTGCTGTCAATCCCACTTACGTCGCAGTTGAGTAAAAAAAAGAAAGCGGACCAGAGAGTAAAAGTGTGCGAGCGAAGAGGACGTACATATGTAAACGCGACGGGAAAAACGCACACGGCGGGGGCTCGTCGTCACGCTGTCGCCGCGAGGGGGGTCCGTCTTCTTCACACACGAGCAAACGTGCGATTTGCTTCTTGTAGACATGCTGGACACGGCCGGCCAGGGGGTGTAAACAGGAAGTGTGTCTGCTTTGTGTTTTCGCCGCTGTGTTGACAAACTGCCCATAAACACACGCTGCCCAACACGTGACCCGGAACCTGCCGGCCCTTCAGAGCGTAAACACCCGTAATTTGTACCGATACAGCTGCCTGCGCCTCGTCCTCCGCGTTTCTGCCGCACATCTTCTTCTCATCAGCTCATCCGCCCTCTTCCTGCCAGGCCGCGGCTGTGGAACCCGCCGCTCGAACGGCGGCCCGGAGAGGACGTTCAGGGTCACCTATGTCCTAAAGTTCATTCGCACAGTGACCTCCGGGCCACGTCTGTCTGCTGATGAAGTGGCCGGCAGTGTCGACCTTAAAATTAAAACAAAAAACAAATGATAGGAGATCTTGTGCTCGGTGGAGCAACAGCAGCATCCCTGAGTCTCAAAGTTGATTTTTTTGAAGGTCCAACTCTTCTGGGCCAGAAGCTGTAAGTGCCTCAATGAAGAAGGAAGATGAGCGACAGTCTTCTCAAGTTCCTCTGACGCTTCCCAAGTTCACCCCACGCTTCCCAACTTCGCCCCACGCTTCCCAAATTCCTCCCACGCTTCCCAACTTCACCCCACGCTTCCCAACTTCGCCCCACGCTTCCCAAATTCCTCCCACGCTTCCCAACTTCACCCCACGCTTTGAGCATGAACATTATGAGATTTGCACGTGTTCAGTTTTATTTCTGCCTGCACTGCTTATTTTCAGATGTTTCTGAAACAACGACTGGAAAAGATTATTTCCCCACTGACCATCTTGCACCACCAAGACTGTATATTGCGCAGCGACTCTCGACTGTGGACCGGAACGACTCTTTTTGGAATAAAGAGGCTGAACTTCTGAAAAGATCCCTGTAATTCCGCCTCCCAGGCTGCAGACCCTCCTTCCTCCCATTGTGTGGAACACGCTGCATTTGGAGCATTTTAGCTCAGCAGCAGACAATGGGTGGAAATGTCTGCTAGACACAAGAAGCAGTGGAGAAGACGAGACCTCTGGAACTCTCCGGATGCCAGTGGAAGATAAATAAGTAAAAATTATAATAACAAAAACTGTACCTGTCACTTTACGGCGTGTCGGGATCAGAGGAGGAGCTCGAGCCGCCAGATTCACCGTCTGACTGACAGACAGCCAGGGACTAACTATCTGTCCACACACTCACACACTCACACACACACTCTCACACGCACACTCTCACACAGAGTGTGTGTGTGTGTGTGAGTGTGGGGTGAAGTTGGGAAGCGTGGGGTGAACTTGGGTCATACTGACATGCGAGTGTCACATCTACACACTGTTAAGGTCTACAGGCTCATACTGAAATTGCAGGTTTTTGTGCTGTGAAGCCAGAAGTCAAAATTAAGACACCAGACATTTTTTTAAAAAGTTCTGTGACCTTTTAACCAGTCAAATGGGGGCTTATTAGGAGAGATAATTTAGAAAGAAGGTAAAACCTTCCAGTAGTCTGGCTGCCTCATGTTCAGAAGAGCTTCTGATTCCCCCTATAACATCTGTGCTTGAGTCCTGCTGGGATGGTGGTGGTGTGCAAAGATCTTCTGCTGAAAGGTGCCAGTGAGGAGAAGGGCGCAACGTGGGATCAAAGCCTTGGGACGTCCCTCGAAGCACAGAAAGGACCATGATGAGTAAACGGAGGAGATGACAACAAGAACATTGCCAAGGAGGACTGGGAGGAGACGTTTGAAGCAAGAGGCCTACAGCAACATCAAAGGAGCTGAAGGAACTTGAAGCAGATACTGGTCACTCCTCACGTGTGACAACAGCCTCCCATATTCTACACACGTCTGGCTTGTGGGGGACGATAGGGAGATGGAAGCCATTCCTCATGAAAAAGAACATCCAAGTCTGTCTAAATTTGCTTATTCTAACATCTACTTTACATGGCCAAAAATGTCTTCTTAACAACGGGATACTAAGGGGTGTGGAAAATCCAGCAGAGAGCCATGCATCTCCTTACACAAACATCTGCAGCAGGACAGGTCACACTAAAAAGCTCAGGGACTTTCAGTGTGATGCTGTCACAAGATCCCACTTTTGCAACAGATCCCTGCTGGACCCACCCTGGTTGACTGAGAGGAGAGGAGAGGAAAGAGGAGGAGGGGAGGAGGGGAGAGGAGAAGGGGGAGGGGAGAAGGGAGGAGAAGAAGGGACAGGAGAAAGGAGAAGAGAGAGGAGGAGGGACGGGAGAGAAGGGGAGGGGAGGAGAAGAGAGGAGAGAAGAGAGGAAAAGAGGGGACAGGAGAGAGGAGGGGAGGAGAGGAGAGGAGAAGAGGGGACAGGAGAGAGGAGAAGAGAGGAGGGGACAGGAGAGAGGGGGAGGGGAGGAGAAGAGAAGGAGAAGAGAGGAAAAGAGGGGACAGGAGAGAGGAGGGGAGGAGAGGAGAGGAGAAGAGGGGACAGGAGAGAGGAGAAGAGAGGAGGGGACAGGAGAGAGGGGGAGGGGAGGAGAAGAGAAGGAGAAGAGAGGAAAAGAGGGGACAGGAGAGAGGAGGGGAGGAGAGGAGAGGAGAAGAGGGGACAGGAGAGAGGAGAAGAGAGGAGGGGACAGGAGAGAGGGGGAGGGGAGGAGAAGAGAAGGAGAAGAGAGGAAAAGAGGGGACAGGAGAGAGGAGGAGGGGAGGAGAGGAGGGGAAAGGAGAGGAGGGGAGAGAAGAGGGGAGGAGAAGAGAGGAGGGGAGGAGAGAAGAGGCCAGACCTGCTCTTTTCCTTGAGAGACTGCTCAGTGGGGAGGCAGGTGGACTCGAACCCCCTTCCTTTGTCACCCTACTGTGCGACTGCTGGAAAAAACAGGTAATATTGTCCCTCTGCAGGGTTATAAACGCGTCTGGGATCAGAGATTCCGTGTGAAAAGGCACCGGGCGAGAAGCCTGAATGGGACTCGGCCCCCTTTTAACAAGTTTTTTTGCCCCCATTTTTAAAGGGGACTTAAACAAACACAGTGTGTTTGTTCCAGCGCAGCTCGCCTCCACCCCGCCTTAATCCCCGCACCGCCTCGCGATGGGTTTAGGGTGTAAAGGGGCGGAGCCGCAGGCTGGCAGGAGCGCGGCGGGTCTGGCCCGCCTCAATGGGGGAGTTAATGGAAAGTCACTTGAATGGGGGGCTGTAATGGCGAAGGCAGGCGGGGGGACCCTGCTCATTAGCGGGCTGAGCTGAGGGCCGCTGGACGGACCCCCGGTTCCCCGCTGCGGACCCTCTGTGATGGAAATACCGCTATTGCCATGATCTGATGGCGGCCGCCCCTCCCCCTTCGTCGCACCGGGGTCCTACTGGGCTCTGGTCCTAGCGAGCGGTAAGCGCCTGCTTGGGGGGCTGGGCAGGGACGGATTAAGAGGGTTCAGGGAATTGCCAGTCTGCTGGGTGACCCCTCTTGGCAGCGGGGAAAGCGACGGCCACCGTGGGGGGGGTGGAGGACAGGGGGGACAGGGCTGTGGCTCTGGCTCTGTGCTCTTCCTCAGCTCTCCGGCCAACCAACGCAAATGGAGCCCCGTTCCTTCCGCTCCGTTTCACCGGGTTGACGGGGCGGCACCCAAACCTGCCGGTTTAGGGCCTGGACCGGTGGGCCGACAGGTGCTCAGCACAGCCTACGTGTGGGAATGTCCTCCATCAGGGCGGAGTGCCAAGTGACGTTCGGCGTTCACCCGCCTATACAGCAGGGTAACTTTGGCCGCGTTTGACCTCGATGGGGACCGGCAGGAACGGCGGTTTGAGTCTGGATCCTGAAAGTCGGGCAGGGAGGACCATCTTACCGCGTTCTCTCCGAGTTTCACCCCGGGGTGCTGTGGGTTCCTCCCGTTGCGATAAACCGCCTGGAGGGACAGAGAGAGCTTGACAAACGGCGCGGCTCAGTAACCCGAACCGTCATCAGGTGACCAGCCCGTCCGGCCGAGCCGCGTGACACGCAGACAAGCGCCGCCTCCCTCCCTTTGTCCAAACCTCAGATGCAGCTGGAAGACGACGCTCCCCTGCAGCCTCGCGCCGCGTCTCCTGGCCCTCGCGCGGCCAGCTAAGCGGAGTTGGCAGCAGGCGTGTGTGTCGTGCCAGACCGGGGGGGGGGGCGGAGCACCGGACACGGCCCCGCATCACCTCTCCGGCGCTCATCAGTTCGTGACTCGGGAGGAGCGTCGCGCTGGCGATTGTAACTGAGCGGGACACGCGTCACAGGTCAGACCGTGAGGCTCTGTGACACCTGTCACGCCCAGTTACGGTGAAGACCTGCTATTTTCGTCCCCTGGCCTTGCCCTCCGCCGGGGGTAGGAGCGCAGGGTGCGGAAGCGCTGTCTGTGTTCCCGTGGGCCCAGACTCAGGGACGGGAGACGTGGACGGGGCTGGGAAAGCCCGCTACGAAAAGACTCTCTTCCTTCCTGCCCCTGGGACACCTCCACGGGGGTAAACCCAACACGAAGCCGCCCACCGGCGTATACTTCACTGAGCCGCTAGAGGGCGACGCAGAGCACGGGGCACCTTTGACATCGCAGGGGGGTGAGGCCCAGTGAGGCCTTACTGAAGTCTGCAGGCTTCAGGCTTCCCTTCCGGCGGAAACGCGAGTTCAACATGTCTGTAAAGAGGGATGAAGTTAGCAGGAGATCTGATGGCTTTTCTGCAGATTCAGGGTGAAGCTGTACAGTGGTGGGAAGGGCTGGAGAAGTGAGACAGAGAGAGAGAGAAAGAGAGGGAGGGAGAGAGAGGAAGAGAGACAGAGGGAGAGGGGGGAGAGAGATGGAGGGAGAGAGTGAGAGAGAGAGGGAGAGAGAGAGGGAGAGAGAGAGAGAGAGGTGGAGGGAGAGAGGGAGAGAGAGGGAGAGATGGAGGGAGAGAGAGGGAGAGAGAGAGGGAGAGTGAGAGAGAGAGAGAGAGAGGGAGAGGTGGAGGGAGAGAGTGTTTGGTTTAGGCACCGTTTAACAACTTCCCCTGGAAATTGAAAAAGGAAATAGTTCTGTTACAGACTGTGGGGGGGGGTCTGTATGAATACCAGATGAAATGAACGTGCAGCCAAGTCGTCCATGGGGGGTGGGGGCCGGTGTTTATGAGGTCATTTACCAAACTCGTGTTTTCAACATTTCCTCTAGACTTTACTTTCTTGACTTTGTTCTCCCCTAATTGCTTCCATCCACAGGCAGGAGGGCAGATCTTCCTCCAGCCATTGCAGGGTCTGCTGGACGGGGGGGGGCAGCTTCACCAAACTGTTGTTGTTGTTGTTGTTGTTGTTATTATTGTTGTTGTTGTTACAGTGACTCATTCATTGCACAACAGGGAAACTTCTACTCTTTCAGGGCCGTGATCAACAGCAGGAGGGAGGGATTCGAACCCAGGACCTGCGAAAGCTTCTGGAACAATTCCCCGACTGACCAGCAGGGGTTCTCACAGGAAATGATCCAACAGGACCTGTTTTCACTCATCTCTTCACCGCAGTCCTTAAAGAGCGAGGGCTCAGCTGCTGCGGTTCAGCTCTTCTTGGTGTCTTCATGTGCCTCCTTCTTCTCCAGCCTGAGTCGTGCTCGACTTCTTGTCTCTTTGTAGCGCCAAAGCTCCCGGTCCTGCACGAGTCCCCCTAACCGCCAGCCTTACTGCGATCGTAGCAGAACACTGGGGGCAGTGCGATGGTTCTACCTGCTCGCAGAACTGCTTCCTTTCTTGTATTTCTGGCTTTCCCAGTTTTCTTATTGAAGAATATCACTTAGATGAAGGAAGAACTTGGCTCTACGCTGGAGGGGCTTCAACAAGTGCCGTTCCTCAGTCATGTCAGACATGCGGCTCGACCCGTCGGAGGTATTTATGGCAGCCCTGAGTGAGAGGCACTCGGTCGACACCCTTTTGTCATTGTTTGTTGACCGGCCGAGTTGCTGTCAGTAGCGATACCATGTTATATCACCGAACTGTGTGACCCTTCAACTGGTGCGTTTATACATAAGTCCTGTTGGACCCCACAGGGAGCGACACACAGGTCGCAGTCCAGTGGAAAGGAAAAAGTAAAAACAAAACTATATTTCCCTTATGTTAGTAATGTGTGTGTGTGAAGTGGCCTGTTTGTCCTCATCCTGATGAATTAGGTGGGATCTGCCTGGAAGCACATGTCACGTTGTGTGTGTGTGTGTGTGTGTGTGTGTGTGTGTGTGTGTGTGTGTGTGTGAGGTTTGAGAATTAGAGATGTTCACTGACATATTTGTAAATAAGAATTAATCGGCAATTAAATAATGGAACTTTGTGACTTTGGCCGTTACTTTTTTCATTCTCCGATGCCGTTTGACAAGGACTTGCTGAGCTGCTGAACTAAACGTGCGTGTGGAGGCTTTGTCCCCACGTCAGTAAAGAACCGCCACCAGGGTGGAGCTCCCAGCCTGCAGCCTCGCCTCTGTGCGCTGGGTCAGGAACGTCGCCGGAATCGGAGGCAGTCGGGTTTGAGCCCTAATGTTGCCGCTGCAGTCACCACCTGCCTCCCGCCGGGCCCGGAGCACGGAAAGCTCACTCTGTGGCGCCCGAGGAGACGGGAACATGCCTGTCCCGGTGTCTGTTAGCCACGCTCAGTTGCCTCCAGCTTGCGGCCGCGATGCACGTCTGGACCCCCCGGAACCGGCGAGCTGCAAACCTGCAAGTATGATTCTCAGGTGCCCCTTTACCGCGGCGCTGTGCGGAAACCAGGTGAAGAACCTCAGCAGAAGTAGAGCTGTCAGAAATGTTGAGCTTTCAGTGCAGAAGTTCCAGTTGTTAAGCGCTACTCCACCTGGAGGCTGTAGCGGGCAGTGCAGTCAGAGGGCACCTCTGCACAGTTAGTGAAATCAGCATTTGTGGATGAGGGGGGTGAGGGGGGTCGCGGGGGTCTGGGTCACTGGCTGCGCAGAAGAAGGAGAAAAGATGCAGGAACTGGGGGATTGTGGGACAGGGCAGAGAAGTGGGCTGGACTGCAGGTCAGACCGCACCCAGGACGGACCCCCCCACCCCCCGGTTCCTTACTGTATTAGATTTCATAACCTGACGGCAGCGTCACGCTAACGTGTCGACGTGTCGGCGGCTTCCCCCCCGTGGAGGGTCTGAGGTGACAGGGGAACATGAACAAATCAACAGCTTTGACAGCTGGATGACAAATAAAATGTCAATATAAAAAATCAGTAAAAAGTGTCAGAAAAGAGATGGATAAATAATAATAATAATAATAATAATAACAAGTACCTGGGGTTTTAGGAGCTCGGTGTTGTGGAAAATGGTTTAAAAAAGGGAAAAATCAGTAAAGTGAATCAAAGTTAAATACCTGCAAGGACGGTTCGAGTAACAATAGCTCACCATGAAGAGTGTGGCATTAAGAAAACCCCCCCCCCCCCAGGTCGTTCACCTCACCGCACTGCGTGGACAGGCTCCCCGGGTGCTGCTGTGTGACCCTGAGGGTCTTGGTTCGAGAGCCAGGGTGGAAGGATGTGGAGCAGCGCTGATGGAGGGATTTAACCAGCAGTCAGATAATGAGGTTTTTCATATTTGGACAAATGCTGAAAAATAAGTGATTTTCACAGGGGTCTCTGGGGGGGGCAGCTGCTAGGCAACAGAATGGTTAAGGAATTAGGGAATTATGGGTGAAGGTGAGTTGAGCCCGGCTGTTCTGAAACATCACATATTAGGTTACAGGTTCAGCTCTAAGCCTCAGGTCTGTCAGCATGAATTAGCGGGAGGCTGTGTGTGTGTGTGTTGCAGGGTCCGGCCCCCCAGGAAAAACGCCTCTCTTATAAGTAACAGTAATTACTGTAATCAGGTCTCATATTATTGTTGCTTAGAAGCCGCTGTTTTCCACTCGCTGCTTCTCAAATATCTCACACTTTTCTCCATGGAAACTCACCATGTTGGCTTTATACACTTAAGCTGCTTACAGTGATTTACCTATTTATACACTGTGGTAATTTTTACTGTGTCAGTTTAGGGCAAGTACCTTCCTCAAGGCTACTAGAGCATGACAGAAATTGCTGTTAGTATTATTTTTACTTTCCTTTATTTATCTTCTTCTACTTTTCTCCAAGGTGACGCAGTGTTGGCTAATCACGGTTTATACCAGGGTAAATTTACTTCTCGCTGCAGGGTAAATATCTCAGTGCGGGCTACTAGAGGACAGTTTGAACCCCGGGCTGCTTTAAATGTCATGGCTCTAACCATGTAGCTGCGTATATTTTGTGGTAAGAATTCAGGTTGTTTTGTGGCTCTAGGGTGCAACAGCAGGGTCCCGTGCGTGACTTTAACCCGAGGGCTTCGGGCGACACGGGCAGAAGCGCGAATGCGGCAGTGCCGCCGGTTTCCTTTGGCTTTCTGCCGTCTCTCTGTCCTACGTGTCTGTCAACGTCGCCCTCGGGGCCGCGTCACTCCTTCACGTGCTGAACTTCATTTTCTGTGGAGCCGAGAGCTTCTTCCCACGTCCTCCTGATGTTGTCCGACACGCCTGAACCTCCGGCCTGCAGAAGGGCGAGCAGCCCGTGTCGGGTCCACGGACCTGACCACCTGCAGCCATCAGAGGCCACAAGGTCCATCACTACATGCTCAAGGGGGGGGGTTGGACTGGTGCTCTGGGGATGACGGGGGGGCTTCACAATCCCCCTACCCTGCTGTTCCCCCCTGGGACTGTTTCCGGAATGTAGTAGATGTCAGCCCCTTGTTTCCAGGGCCGGAGGGGGTCGGAGGGGACGTATGGGGGCAGGTGGGCCAAACTGGGACAGAACTGCAAAGTCTAACGTTGGCACGACGTGGATATGATGCTGCTGAGTGTAACCGGAGCAAAACTTTCCAACATTCCCGACTACAGAATTGGTGCAGAATCACTGCTTCTGCTGAAGAATTTGTGCAAAACATAAACCGAACTGGCAAGCTCAGTTTATAAAGTGAAATTAAATACAAATTCTGTTGAAATAAACCTCTTAAAGCGACTCAGAGCAACAGCCCAAGGTGAGGAGTTAGAGATGTCAAAGTACGGCGGGATGCGGAAAAGCAGGGAAATGTCGCCCTCTGGTGTTCACACATAGACAAGACAGCCGCCTCTGTTTTACACTCACTGTCCTGAAACACGCGCGTCCACGGGGGGCACCGACACGCACCGCGCGTAAGAAATAGCATAAATATGCGTGGGAAACCCCACATTTAACACCTGTGGGGTTAAAACAGACCCTGGAGGAAAAGCCCCGAATTGCAGCTGCAATGCAGTATGAGCACAAGGCCAGTATTTTACACGACCCGGGCAGCAGGTGGTCTGGTGGCCGTAGCTGTTGGTGGTTTGAATCCCGCTCCTGTTTTCGGTGCCCTCGATCAACGTGCCTGCAGCGTACCGGTCCAGTGAAGACACTGTTTACCCTGGTAAATATCTGAAAATAAGTCAACAAGGAGGCCAACAAATAGCGAATAAGGAAATTCCGCTGAGGGAACAGGCACCTGCGTCAGGCCGACCTGCTGGTTCTGGGGCCCCGCCTCACCCCAGCCGGGGGTCTTGGCCACCTTTCTTCAAATGGAGGCTCTGTCACGACCCCCTTTGTCATGCGCAGACCGGGGCGGGTGCGACGGGTCGCCGGTTCACCTCCGCCTGTAATTACCGCGGCCGCCGCCCTAAACGGCCGCGACACGCAGGCAGCCAGAAGAAAAGCAGGCCCATTCCACAAATAGCACCTTAACCGCCCTCCGCGACCCCCTCCCTTGCCTCGGTCCCCCGCGGAGTTACACACAACCTGCTCGTGTGTAGCAGGCAGTGCCGGGGGGTGTGCGTGTGTGTGCGTGTGTGTGTGTGTGTGTGTGTGTGCGCGTGGGGCTCGGTGTGGAGGCCCCGCTCACCGGGAGGGAAATCCAGCATCTGCCACCGAGTGACCCAACTCACTCCACTTCTGTGGAGAAGAACTTTGTAAGTGGTGGGGTCGGGGGGGGGGCAGTGTTACAGTCAACCAGGCAGTCAAAGAATCTGTGCCCTGATGATACAGGAGTGTACTGGTGCTCCAGTGAGGTGGACTGAGCTCTTCGTGCCCCTCAGAGCTACTGAATCCCTCAGCAAGATGGGTCTCAAACCCATCCCTGACGGAGCCATTTCCTTCCCGATCTCCTGAGAGCCCAGCACCACCTGCTGCGATCGTCTCCAAATTTGCTCCTTCAGGGGACACAGGTTCACATCCCATTCCTGTTCGACGAAGGTTCCCACCCCGATCTGACCGGGCGACCGTCACCCTGCTGCATAAGTGGGTCAGTGACGGCGACGTCGATCATCTAACGCTGAACGTCACCTTGTCAGACACATACAGAGTCAATGGATCGAAGAAGTTCTGGGAATAATATTTGTAAACATGAGTTCTGACGTCAAAGCGAGAAACAGGGAGGGAAACACTGACTTGAGACCATTTGCTCTGCATTTGTGCAGCATTTCTTAAGTGGGACCTTAAGTGGGGGGGGCTATGAAAGCCTTTGTACAGAATGCTTCGAAACACACACACCCACACACACAAGCGGTGCTGTATAACAATGGGGTCTTGAAGGAGAATTTGAATGTTAACGTTTCAAAGCTGACGCTGGGGCAGCGGTTGCGGCGGGAGGGGCAGCTGGCATCTCGTAATCCATCCTGTTTTCATCATCCCCCCAAAAAATGACGGCGAAGAGAAAAGGACTTTTCTTCTCCCGTCTTTCTTCTCTGGCCGCTCTCTCAGAATTGTTCCCCATCCTTCTAATTCAATCAGCGCCGCCGGTTCCATGACCCCGGTCCACATGCGAGCTCTTTCATGGCTTGTTTACTGCAAACAGCGTGATAGGCATCTCGGGGGCCGAGCCCCGGGGGGTGAGGCCTGTCAAAGGCTGTCAGACGACCAAAAACAAATGTACAAATGTGTCTCGCTGTCCTCCAAACGGCAACTGTACAGGACGGCGGAACGCGTTTTAACCGTCGCGCCGCCAACCTACACTTACGTGACCAGACCCTGTTGGTCATTCACAACGCGCTTATTTTGGTCTTTCAGAAACACACACACACACACACACACACACACACACACACACACATGCTCGATGAAATGTACTACACCTTAGGTTTGGACATTTGCTTTTTTCATTTACCGAGTTTCCTACATTTTTACCGCGGTACGACAACAGGAGGTGGGAGTCAAACCAGCCGCTATTCCAGCTGTGAATCTCCAAACATCTGGAAAAGGGTCGAAGCTGCGTTTCCCGCTGTAGGCCAGCAGGTGGTGTTATGGCGAAGGTGACGGGTTTCGGTTCTTTGCGCCCTGTGCTACGGCACCTCGATCGCGGTTCTTAACCTGAGCCGGCAGGGTAAAAAGTACCCGGCTGTGTGAATCCCCGGTTAAAACACGGTAAAGAGAGGAACGTGAGAAGACAATAAATGAACGGCGACGCAGAGCCACTGACTTCTTGTTTGTTCCAGTGCGACTAAGCCGGAAGTTCTGGAAAGTTCTGGAAATGGCAGGTTGAAATCTTTTGAACACAGGTTTCTGGGACGTCCTGGAACATGGGGGGGGTCACCAGGTGGCGTGACAAAAGTGATTGACAGCTGGACTCAGCTGGTGCTTTAATGGATGTAGCTCCACTTCTGCACACATGATAAGAGGAGAACGGGTGTGTGTGTGTGTGTGTGTGTGTGTGTGTGTGTGTGTGGGTGTGGGTGGGTGTGGGGGGGCAGACAACAGGCAGGGACCTGCAGCTGACCAACTTCAACAGCTTTAACAGCTTTTCCAAGGAATTCTGTGCTCTTCACCTCGTTCCTGCAAGAAACAGCCTGGTTTCTCTCACAGACCAAAGCCTTTCGTGCCACACGCTGTTCGGCTCTTCAGACAAACCAAACTTTTGCAGGCAAAATTGGGACCAGAAGTCATAATTCAATGACAAAATTACAAAGTCTGGCAAATCAATGAGAGGTTGATGCTGACATGCTGAGATAAATCAGCTGTTCTGCAAAAGATGCAGCTGTTAAAGGAAAATCCACTGTTGGACTTTTCAGCGTCGTGTTTTTGCGAAATTGCTGCTCCAGGGAAGTAAAAACGAAATGCGACGACTGACAACAGAAACACTCCCATTCAGCGCCGATCGCTGACCAGTTCATCGCAGGCGCCCGGAAGCCCGCGGCTCGCGGCTAAACGCTGCTTCTCTTTCCTCAGATGCAAACAGGAAGTAGAGCAGTTTTGTTAGAAAAAAGAAGAACCGAGCTGGAGAAACGTGTCTGGGAAAAGCCATCATTTTGAGCCGTGCGGGAGCGTGTAGACCGACGGCGTGCTGCGACCATCTTACTGTTCTAGGCATAAATGCATAACTGCTGCAGATCGGTCTGAGGGCTTCTACTCTGTCTCCAGGTTCGAAGCAGCAGCACCTCCTCCGGGGGCACGGGACACATCAGCGAGCCTTTAAACCACAACCCCCCGCTGCTCAAAGCGCCACTTGCGGCTGTGCCGAAGTGCAAAAGCTGCGTCTGATCCTTCCGCCCGCGTCCACCTGCCCACCTGTGTTGATTTGCACAGGTAAAGGCTGGTAAGCGGTGGCCGGGGGGCGAGCGGCTACGGCCGTCTCCTTGCAGTCAGCGGGTGGCAGGTTTGAACCCTTCGTCACGAGATTTTTCCCTGAACTGGTTATAAATCACTGCTTTTCACTCACTACTCAAACCTTCCTGGTCAACGATCATCAGCGAGATGGAGACGCTGTGACACGAATGTCGTCCTTTGGGAAGCTGCCTTCTGCTGACCAACACAGGGGTCACAGACATTCTCGTGGGATCCCTGGCGACCGCATGCAGGCGGGGGCGCCCCCCCAGGGAGCACGTTGGGGCAGATAGATATGCTTTTGTAGTCCACTTGAAAACTGAGCTAAAAATAACTTGAAATAAGTTCAAACTTAAAAATAATAACCTTCATAATAATGGTAATAATACTGCATTTTTTCCATCCTGAGAACTTCCACATGTGATGTTCAAAGCGCTCCCAGGAGACGCGCGTGTGGAGACGTGAAGAGCGTGACGTGCTCCTGTTTATCTTTCTTCAGAAGTGCCTGGTCGTGAAGACCTTTGCTGTGCGGGATCTACGTGCGCCGACGTTCGCCGCGTTCCTGGAACATACAACTTCTCAGATGTGCAAATTCAGCGGTTTTAGCGAGTTCAGCGCATCGGCGGCGGACGCAGGATGATCGAAACCCGGGAACAAAATTGACACGCTTGGCCAGAGGGAGACAGAACATCATTCGTGGCTGGTGGGATGCAAGCGTCTAGATCGGAATTGTGAGGGGTCGGCGGAAGAGCTCAGCATCTCGGCCCAAAGCCCGACCCCGACACACGTCGAGTAAGTTGATTTACGCTGATTTTCCAGTCCCCACCGCCTGTGGTCACTTGTCCCCTTTCACGGTGCTTCTCTGCGGCCTTCAGAAGAAGCACTGAGTTCATGCTCACGGCAACTAGATTTCCAGGACAATTAGGACAAGGCGGCTCCCAAACTGTGACTGGGACCTACCTGGACAGCAGGTGCAGGTCGGACCGTTGAATTCCACAAAGAGAATTTCAGCAATTTCACTAATAACAGGCATGTGAATTATGGAGTGAAATTTTTTTATGGTCGTCACGCAGGATCGTAAACGTTGGCATCCAAGAAAGGCGAAATGACGAGTAAAATGGAGAAGGAAAGTCGGCAAACGCGCAAGTGAGGAAAGTGCGACTTAATGAGAGGCGGCGCTTGGGGGCGCGGGGACAAGCGGAGGGCACGGCTCAAGCGGCACTGAGCTCGGTCAAGGAGCTGTCCAAACAGGCCCTGGTTCAGACTTTCGAACAGATAGAGAGGAAGAGAAACGACCTTCTGCCCCTCGGGACCCAAACACCGAGGCCTCAGGACCCCTGACATTTACATTTATTTACTCATCTCACACCTTTTGCAGAACTGAGTGAAACGCGACCGGCTCAGGTGGCTGTGTCCTCCGCCCTCGCCATCCGGCTCCCGCAAGAGGCCCAGGGCCTGCACTCTTCTCCTGACCTGCAGGAATCCACCCCTCCCATCCTCACCCCCCACCCTCGTGCACCCTTTTCGGAGAAGTGCGGAGCTCCTCAATGTCATCCTTCCTCTGCCAAGTCTCTGCCAGTCTCTGAATGTCTCTGCAGGGACACAAGACGCCCTTTTCTCTCGGGCTCACGGAACATCAGTCAATACGTCAGCAGAATGATCAGCATCATGCGGAACTGAGGGCCGCTCGGAGCTTGAGGAGGTGTCTCCACGGACCCTGAACGGCACTGGATTGAACCCGACAGCAGCTAGAGCAGGAAAGTAACGGAGACCGATATGAGGTGGTTGTGTTGGAAGTGAGCTGGGGGTCACAGGACGGATCATCTCAAGAGATGGCAGCAGGTAGGGATGCCGCCCATCGAGGCCGACGGAAACCTCTTATGTAAAGGACTTAGACTTAATGTAAAGAATGAGAATTCTGGGAACTCGCAGATGAACAAATATGCAGATAACATGCTGTGTTGTGAACATCCTTCCATATTGTCATCAACCTCCTGAGCGATTCAGGGCTGCAGTGGTCCAGACCCCCCACTGCCTTTCCTGCACGGGCAACTGAGGACCAGCTGCTGCCACTTAAGGACAAATGGGGGAGGTATTTGAGGCATCTGGTGCGAGGTCTTAAGAAGAGCCTATTTTTGGGAGATTTGTGGAGCGTTTGGCGAGGGAATGTGGAGATCCAGCTGTGGTCACTGGTGGGGGGGGCTGGTTTTTCCTATTGTCTCTTTCCCCTGTTTTCAGACTGTTTTTTGTTTATAAGCTTAGGGGTGCGAATTAAATCAATCTAACAGTCGGTCTTGGGGGAAAATGCTGGAACACTTGAAGCACTTGAATAAATTTGCACATGAACCGAAGCATTTGTGCACAACGTGACGCGGTGGAACCGGACCTGGACGTCCCAGGAGCTGCACGCGTCGCGCGGGCATCGTTTCCCAAAACACCTCGGCCGAACCTGGAAAACACCTCCGAGAGAAAGAGGCACCCTGGTCGCCACCCCCGCCCTGGGGCCTGACGGGGGGTGGGGGGAAGCACCTTATGTTTGACCACCAAATCTCAGCGACTGTAGCGAGTCCCTTTCAGGCTGATCCGTCAAACCGCTGGTGCGACTTGTCGGCCGGGAGCGAAGCCGTGTTTCACGTTTCCGGTGAGGAAACGCCAAAGTTGCGGTGAGGACACCTGGGTGGGACGTCCGTTGCGTTGAAAGGCGGAATAGCTGTACCTTAAGGAACCGCTAGTTTAAATAATTTCCCGCGTCGCCTCCTTTTAATTCGGTCCCCCTTGTCTGCCGTAACCAACCGCCCGCTTATCGCCATTGTTTTCTTTTCACATCCGGAACAAAAGGTAAGGCAGAATCCACCCTCCGTGTGTCGGAGAGGCACCGACCCCCCGAACTCTCACCAAAAAGGCAGCGTCCCAGCAGCTCGAAGGCACCTAAAAATCACACGACGGAACGGAATCTTTTACTTCGGAGATCAAACGGGCTGAGGTGCGCGGTCCTGGCCGCTGCCCCCCCCACCCGCACCGGGGGGCTGTACTTAAACTAATGAGGGGCAGGAGGCAACCCGGAAGTTAAGGAAATGAGTTTGTGATGAAATGGTTCCAGGTTCATGTCCTGCTTGGGGGTGGGTTTGGCGCTGTCCCCTTGAGTGAAGGGGGGGCAAAAATGGCCAGTGTTCCCAAATTCGGCCTCTAGGAGACACGGAGTTCTGCGGTCTGCGGAGGGATGTCGTTCACTTTGTCACCAAATTTAATTTTTCTGTTGAAAAAAAACCCCAAACTGAAGCCGATTCGGTGTTTTAAAACATGGAAAACCCATGGGGGGCGAAAGCTCTCAGTGGGCCCTTGATGGAAATTCGGGTAACCTCAGGTAACCGGCCAGACGTGCTTCGAGTCCCCAGCTGTCTGTGCTGCTGGATGGACCTTAAGAACATCATCCATGAGCAGATATGTTACATCATTCTGTGTTTGGACCTCTTCTGCAGTTCCTCTTCCCGACTTGCCAGACCAGGAGCGCCCGGTTAGGAAGCGGAGGTGCGGACGGGAGCAGCCAGATGAGAAGCCGGCAGTGGACCCGTCTCCCCCGCTGAACCTCTTCCTTCCTCCCCAGGAAGAGTTTACGGCTCGGTTTCACGGTTCGCCAAATGAACGGCTTGTTTACGTGCGATAAACTGTTGCGAAAATGGCACTCGGGTGAGGCGAGGCCATTTGGAAAGCATTAAAGACAGCGCTCGCGACGGAGGGCCTGCGAAGCCTCCGCTTTAATCCGCACTGCCGCAGCTGAGCGGGGACGGGCAGCCTCTGCGGTCCCGGCCGAGGAGGGAGGAATGGAGGAATTAAGAAGCTTAACGTGTAAATCCCCCGCGCGGCTCCGGTTGGAGGTTTGCACTACCGGGTGTTGGAGGAATAAAACGGGCACGAAATCTCGCTGAAAAATCACCGTCGAACGTGTGCGTCTCTTCGCTCTCTGTCCGTCTCGAACACAACGGGTTGGGAACAAGCGATGAACGCTGAACTACAACAAGATAACAGTGGTTGTACGAGAAAAGATGTTTCAGGAAAACCCGCTTTTGAGAAACGTACCGTGAAGCATAACCGTATGTTGGCCCGAAAGCCACTTAACGGTAAAACACAAGACCGCGTTTAGACACCAGCTGTAAGATCCACAAACACAGTCGCCAGTCGCATTCGCAGTGGCGACATTTTCTCCTTAAATCAACGCGCCCGTTTTAAACACCTTGTTCTCCCCCCCTGCCAAGAGGGATCCTCAGGAAAAGTTCCAGAATTTTAAAAAAAAAAAAAGAAAGAAAAAGGCACAACCGCACATATGATCAGAATTTACACCCAGTTCGCCATCTTTCTTCTGCGTATTTTTCCCAACTAGGTCTTTTGCACAAAACATGTTTCCACTAAAACTTTTTTGTTCTTGCCCCACCACTGAATGTTCTTATTCTATTTATTTATTTAAATGTTTTTGTCCCTCGACGGGGCCCCCGAGGGTCACTGTTCCCACAGTGGTTGCTGTGACTTCCAGTGACAAATGACAGGGACAGCAGGCCGGCGCGGACGGATGCGTGTCGGGGGCCGCGGTGGAGCCGGCCAAGGTGCCCCGCACCGACGCTTTAACTCCTCCGTCATCCTACATAGCAATTTGGAGGAGAGTCTTTCCATACGGTACAAATTACAGAGAGTTACACGGAGAAACGCGAACCGGTCATTACCGCGTGCCGCGCGGCGTGATGTTTCCGCGCTGAGAAACGGCCCGGTTCCGAAAATCCCGGAAAATTATATATGTTTCTGTCCGGAATCTCCCTCCAAACACAGGGTTCGGGGGTGAAGCCCGCAGCAGCAGCTCTGAGGAAGACTGTTTATCGATGGCATCACCAGGTCGGGCGCAAGAAACAGCTCTTGCACGCAAAGCGTCGAAGCAAAATCCCGTCCGTCGACCTCCCTCGGTCCACGAGCCCCCGCAAACACGCTGACCCCCTTCTCCGCCCCGCTTTACTTTTGCCCCGCAGTCCTCAAATGTCTCCGGCCTGTCAGGAGGAGTATGTGAAAACCCACAAAACAAAGGACAGAACCTCGACAAAGTCCAGTCGTCACAAAGAAGTCAAATAATAAGTTGCACGACGGAAAGAAAGAGCTGGATTTGGTTTGGTGCCCAACGCGCCTCACGCAGCGGAGCGCATCTGGACGCCCTCCGAATCCAGCTTCTCCTACGCTGATCAACACGGCGTGTGACCAACAGTGCGGAAAACAACAGCGCTGCCGCAAAGGCCGTCTCCCCGCGGGGGGTATCGGTGTCCCCCTCGCTCAAAAATTAATAGAGCAGCACCGTCCAAAAATAAGCTAGAGCGGCATCACCCGGAGCGGTCGGCGGTCGCCGCGTTTTCGTCCGCGGCACTTTAAAACCCGCCCGCCGCAGCGATCCGAACGCATTCCGGGGGCTTTTTTGGCCTTTAACTGGACGCCCACGATTGGAATAAGCGGCCTGCAGCGATCGCCCCCCTGCTGTGAGCTTTGGCAGCTGTTTCGTGGGAGAAGAAATGGACGATAAACTGTCTTGCTCCTTCTAAAGATCCTGGCTGTGAATCTCAGCTGTCGAAGAACAACCGCGGCAGCGAGGGACGGCGGGCGTAAAACGGCAGCGCGGTCGAAGCTGCTCGCCGCCCTTTTTGTTTAAAAGTGTACGAACGGTCGCAGGAGTGCCGTTCGGTTCGGGGTGTGTTAAAGCGCACCGGCGACCGGGGAACCACTGCAGCCGGACGCACAGGATTACCACAAGTCAAGTGTAACCAACAGATTCGGTCGACGTGAACTGGGTCTCTGACGGCTACTTTAACATCAACCATTTTCAAAGTTCCTCTTTTAGACGTTTGCGCACCAAACATCGTTGATAAAATCATCAGAACTAGACACGAAAAACCGGCTCGGCGCGTGCTAAAAAACGCACGTTTTCCTTCTTTTGCTCAAAATCGACCCCTCCAAGTTCATAGGAAGTGTGACGGTGTCGTCGACGCGTCACACACCTCGAAGCCATCAGGACACCGATGCCGTCTGGGCAGCGTCCGCCACGCACCCTCACGCAAAGGCCCACCGGCACTTCCCGAGAACCCCCGGTTCTACTGTGACCCCCCCCCGCCGACCGGCCTCTTCCAGCCGCGCTGCTGTAGCCCTCAATTTCAGCACCCAGGCGAAAGAGAAACGCGGTGCCACCATCACCGACGTCCGGGTGTCTTATTCATCGCTCCCCGATTCCACACTCTGTGTCTAAGTTTGCTGCTACCGGCCGATATGCAGGCCAAACGCGGCCGTAAGCGGAGACGGAGCAGCGGCGTCGATGGAATTTCGTGCCCCTGCGTTCGTGCTGACCGGGGGGTTCGGGTTTCTACGCCGCAGGGACCTGCAGTGATTCACCCGTTTCTCCGGCAGGGTCGTTTTTACTGTGTCGGTTCAGGACAACTTTCTCGCTCGTGGGAACTTCAGCAGTGGGGGGGTTTGAAGCCGGACCTGTGTTTCCAAAGTGACATTTCTAATATCTGCGGCCCGTAAAGAAAACTGCGGCCAGGAAAAAACTAAATCCTAACATATTTACAGACATCTATACACGTTTAAAGAAGAAAACTTGTCAGGTACTTTTTGGCTGCTGTGTCCGGATATAACAAAACTACATCTATCTCGTACCTCTGTATCTATGCCTACATCGACCTGAAGAGTTCAGGCGGGGGTGAAAACGTGACATTTGTGCGTTTTTGGCCCCTGAACGTGAGTTTAGTTTCGCCCGAGACTGTTGATGGAAACATGCAGTTGATATGATTGCCGTGTCACTTTGTGAATCTCCCCGGTAAACAAACCAGACAAAAAGAAGCAGAACCGGCGCACGGGGGCCACGCCCCCCCACCCTCACATAAACAGAAAACTGACCGACGCGGCGGGTCCCCACACGTCACCCCCGAATATCTGATGACCGAGTTTCCTCGGCTGATTAACAACAAATTACCTTGTGCCAGCAGGGCGGCCTGTGGCCGTGCGAAACGCCGATTTCCAGAACGTTCTTTGCCATTTTTTTGTACCAGAGAAAATGTGTGGCCTGCTAACTGTATAAGTTAACAGAAGATGCCACTAAAGCATCCCTCTTCTGCTCAGGTGTCCTTGGTCAAGGTAAACCCAGCGCTGGCGGCGTCCCCTCAACCTGGCCTGATCGTGTGGCGAGACAGAAACAATTCACACGATACGCGACGTCTCTGAGAGACCTCGGCTCCTGAGGGGTCAGTGGCCTTCGTGTTTTCCCGTAAAGACAGGGGTCACGTGGGCTCAGAGCCCAGCCCTGAAAGGGAACTGTGTTTGCAGTGACATCGCGGACGAGGGATTGTCACTGGGGACACAAAGTGGGTTCAGGCTGTTCCACAAAGCATGGGTTTTGGGATCGAAGCTTAAGCTTGGGGAGGAGGGGGGAGGGGCGATACTGTAAATGCCTTTCAGATGGTCTGGGCTACGTCTGTGGGGGGGGGGAGCAAAGGCCCCGTGGCGGAAGCCTGCAGGCCTATAAACCGCTGTGACCCCACACGACTCCGGGCTCCAGGGCCTCTTAGGAGACTAAACAAAAAGCACTGAGACTTTTTAATTCAGGACATTTGGGGACATTATGTGGGTTTCGGGGTGGGGGTGGGGTGGGGACGGGGCAGCATCGGACAGAGCGCCGCACACCAGCCAGGCATCCCAGATACATCTCAGATGCAACACTAATAACTGTTTATGTGTCATCATTTTCTCCAAAGTGACTTACACTGATTTAGCTGGGTAGTTTTTACTGTAGTAATTCAGGGTAAGGGCCTCGGTCAAGGGTGCAGCAGCAGAAGGTGGAACGCAAACTCGCTGCCCGTCACACACAGCACATTGTGCCGTATAAAAGTGAGAGAAAAGAATTATGTGTTATCAAAAATTATTTTCCCTGCTTGGTCCTCCACATGACACACACACACACACACACACACGGAGTAACGGAGCGCTTTATGTGCAAATAGATTCCGCACCACTTGTGTGTCAAACACGTTAGAACAAAGGAGCAGAAAACTGCAACACATATTCAGACAAAAAAAATGGTTTTAAAAAGTTTCGCTCTGAAGTTTTAGTGCCATCTTGTGGCAGCGAGCGGTTACTGCAGGACAACAGCAACGGCGACAACAACAACAACAACAACAACAACAACAACAATAATAATAGTAATAATAATCGGGATTAACAAGTGTCGTCAGTTGAGTGGAACTGGCTGAGATTCATGTGCTCAATTTAAATAACACATAAGAGTTCATATCGAGGGACAAACGTTTAAATCACGTGAACATGAGTGCAGTTTTACTGAACTAATTCACATTATAGCGTCAAACGATGATTTTATGTCAATAATGACCACACTGTGTGTGTGTGTGTGTGTGTGTGTGTGTGTGTGTGTGTGAGCGCCACTGAGTCCACATTATGTTGGTGTATTTAAGAGCAGCTCGAGCCAACAGGGGGCGTTGTGGTGAAGGAGACGCAGTTGGAAGCTGCTCCTCGACAGAAAAAGTCACCCACTGCTGTTTCAACATTATCAACGTTGGTTAAGAGTAACAAAAACCCTTCTTTGATAAAAATGAAGTGCTGTTGATGTATCAGTGAGGAGGTCCACAGAGGTGGAGGTGGTGAGACGGAGAACAGAGCTGAACAGGAGCGGTGAGTCAATAAGCTGTGACGTGCTTTTAGAGAACAAAAAGACTGCAGACTGATGGTGAAAACCTGCCAGGAGGAGAGCTACACGTCTTGCAGGATGGGTTCCAAACCCCAGGGTCTTCTTGGCCTCCCAGTAGATCCTGCGTTCTCCACCATCTGCACATCACGAGCTACAAATGGACGGATCTAGGATATGTTGGCTTTCGAAGGGGGGCTGTACCTTTCGATGTAGAGTACCTGGAGGGAGTCGCTCACTTCAGGGGCAGCTGAGGACCCCCACTGGCACATCTCCTGTGTCACAGATAGTAGGAACACAGTAATATTTCATTTTAGCTGGAACCTCTACCTACTTTCTCAGTGTTATTTTCAAAGCTCCACGGCCCTCCCAGGTTACGACCCCCTGAGGGGAGTTGAAGACCGACCCTCTCTAGTGGTTACAGCCAACTTTATAGCTTGTGGTAAAACACTGTAATGGCAACACTTGCAGTGAGCTGTAAACACCGTGGGAGCAAGTGGAACTAAAGTGGTCCCACAGTCTTGCACAGCTTACAGCTCCTATCATATCCCTGCTTGACTGTTGCCTGTAGATGTTTTGAATGATGGGCCGACATACAGGGCCCACATCTGCCTTGAAAGCACGACACAAGGACCAGAAGGAGCACCTAGAACCGATCGCACAGGAAATCACCGCGGCGCTCCGCTCGACCCACAGCCCCGATCGCAGTGCAACATGCAAATGAAGAGAGGAGTCGCGTCGGCTCTTGTTTGACAGGCTGACGGATGAGCTGAGCTCCGCAGGCGACTCGTCCCGACAGCCGAGACGCACTGATGTTTCCCAGCAGCCTCTGGGCCTTTCGGCGAGCAGGTATACAGGACGCCTCTCGCGGCCCCCTGCGCCCCCCGTCACTTGCTTCCACTCGTCCCTTTTCATCCCAGCTGCACATTTCAATCTGGATTTGCTGCGTCTGAATTATTACTATTATTATATGTTGCTCCGTGATCCACAAACTGACTTGTGGACACGAGTATTTTTTAGCTTTTATCGATTACGATTTAATGGGTGAGCTGATTTCTGGAGGGTCTATGAACAACAACCGGGGCTGAAAGTCTGTTCGTCTGCCAGACACGAGGGGCTAAAGAAATTAACTAAGCCGCATGTGGAGAGGAAATTTAAAACGGCACACAGAGGACAAAGAGAGAAAATAAAAGCAGAGATGAAACAGATTCATTTTTGGTCGCATTCCAGTTGGCGGCAGCTTGAGGGTGATCTCCCTGTTTCCACAAGCGGCACCTCTTTACCGTGGTGTGAAAGGCGGCATCGCAGCGGATGTCGGAAATGAAGTGCATCAGAGTGTCGTTTTTTATGCACGTCTTCAGAAATTTTCAAAGGAAACAAGTCTCAATAAAACGGGGGAAAGTGGCTATTAAATTGTGTGTGAAAAGTCCCTATTTTATTTTTCGGTATCGCAGGTTAATAAGAAGTGCCAGCGCGGCCGGCTTGCTTCCTCACATGGCACTCTGTTATGTTCAAATATTGTTTTTATCTACGATTATCGAACGGTTTAGCAGCAGGTCGCCGAATGGCCCACGCCGTGTGGCTGCGAGGGAAGGTCAGCGTGGCTGACCACTGTAACGCGGTTAAGGATGATGATGGATGGATGGATGGATGGACGGACAGAGGGTTATTTGTGACATTCTTCCCTGACAGTCTGACAAATGTAAATGTGAGATATCAGGATATCCGGTCCAGTGTTACAGTAAATTTCATCACCGATGACTGATGCTGACATTTATCTGGTTATTTTACCATCAAGGTGCAGTACTTTGCACCATGACCGTATGATCAAACTTCCCGGGTGGTAATGAGACGATAACAAGAGTGGAACAGCTGGCCTCCGGGTTTCACCGACTCGGTGCTTTAGGACGGCGGCGCGAGCTGCCGGGGGCGGAAGGGCCACTTGGTGGAGGTAGAGTCTCAGGGACGGAAGACGAGCTCCAGGAGGCCGGATCCGGCGACGCGCCGCAGCTTCGCTGCTCCTCTGACGTCTCCTCCACCCGGATGCAGCGCCTCCTGAAGCCGGTGGCCTCAGCTGACCCTGTTGTTTGGCCCCCCTGCAATTTCCTTATCCGGCCGGGGTGTTTCGTCATCCCCTGAAGGGCATCTCCTGAAGGCCGGTGGGGACCTCAGGAATCACTCCCGATTCCTCCATCATCACATAACCGGGTTTTTCTTCACACACCTCGCATCGTAGTCGCTCGGTGTGATTTGTTTGCCACTGCAGTCGCACCACATGCCACAGATTCCCCCTTATTGCGGGGGGGGGGTGTTGGAGAGGGAGGAAGCGCTGGGCTGGTTGGGTGTGGGTTCGAATCTGGTAAAGCCTGTGCGGTTAATGGGTGCTGCGCTGTGCGTGGCCAGCCTGCGATGGACCCCATCCAGGGTCCAGGTTTATATCCAGGTGCCCAGTAACTCCAGGATGGGCTCCAGACCGCTGTGACCCCCAGCAGGATCAAGGTTAATGGTAGTGGACGGATGGTTGTCGGAGACGCCTTTTGCAGAAGCCAAACAGCGAGGCCGTAATTGAGGCCCCGCTCGTGTTTCAAGGCTTATTATTTACACCTGCACCACGGGCCCCCGCGGGAGAAGCGTGTGCGCAAAGCCCTGTGACAGAGGAGAATCTGAATATGAGGAGCGGCGCGCCGAGTGTGATTTTTATTTGCTGTGAATTGCTTGGTGTCGGGGATTCGCTGGCCCGGTGTCCTGCTTTATATCCGTGCAAATTATTATTTCTTCCAGAAAAAAAATCTAATTCGCGCTCAGAGGAAACATTCAAGGCTGCTGCGTCCACGTGCGCTTCTCCCCCAAATTAAAACGCGACACTTCACTCCGACCTGATGAGTTCTGGGAGAAATTTGCCATTTTTTTGACCCTATTTTTAATACTGTGCTAAATGAATAGATCTGAATTCGTTTTTACTGATGGGATAAATTTTTTTCCCACAAGCTTCTGCATCAAAATCTCTTAATTTCTGTGAGTTTTCCCTGCCGCATATAGAAAGCATTAAATTGAAACATTACTATTAAAAGGCAATTTTCGTAGATGTGTCTGCACTCATCACCTTGACCCTGCTTGCTTTATGTCTGTGATTTTTATATATATATATGTATATATGTAAGGATTTTTTTCTCACCATCAACAAGAAATGCGTTTTGAATAATTCAACACACAAGTATGGTCTTGCATTTTAAAATAAAGCACAGTGGAAGTTTCCCAGAAGTAATTTTTAATTATCTTGTCATATGTAATATCATTTTTAAAGATGCTGGTTATCTTCCATTTCACTTCTGTCAGAATCTATTAAGACAATTTGCATAGAAATCAAACTGGTACAAGAAACTTCCCAAAAAACACGTGGTTTTTTTGCGAGATGTGATTAAGCACCCCCCCCCCCCTCCCCCCTGTCACTCTTCTTTAATGCTGGTCCAGCCACAAAGGATCTGGGATACCACACGGTCCCAGTACCAAACTGGGGGGGGGGGTCGCTCCTCGGCGATGCACCACGGGACCCCCGTCTGTCGACTCGGGGGCCGTCTCTGGATAACAGAGGTGATTTCATAGGGAGACCTGGACAAATGACGGCATGATGGCGGCTGGTGGGCAACGGCAGGGGCCGGGGGGACGCAGCGCTGGCAGCCTCTGTGAAAATCCCGTGTAAATTATTCAGCGCGAGAGACGGAAGGAGAACGAAGGAGATGAGGTGCGTAATTAAAAGGTAATAAAGGAGTAAGGTGTTCTGATTACATCTGCCGCCAGGCTCGTGGGTCACGATGAGTTTTCATTACAGAAAAAGTCTTAACTTGTTTGGTTGTCTAAGCAAAACTGTTTTATAAAACAGGTAACTTTTTTGAACTTTTTTTAAACAAATTAGCAACTTATTTTAGTAATCTGGTCCACTGAACGGTGGTCCGCTGCTGCTGCAGGTTCCGGTCCCTTCGATCACTGAGTAAAATCCTTCAGCAAAAATAAATATAATAGTTACCCGCTTGAACATTAAAAAAAATGTATAATCTGCAATGAATTGGCGGTCCATCCAGGGCATAGTTTCCAGTGCCCAGTGATTCCGGAATAGTCTCTCGACCACGACAACCCTGCCCAGAACTAAGTATAACGTTATGAAATTTCTAGAATGAAAATAAAAAATATATAAAATAAAACTACAGAGACACAGCAAAGGCGGAAGCAGCACGTTAACAGGACAGCTGTAGTGAGGGAGCGGTCACAGTCCGCAGTGTGCGGGTTAAAATCTGAAGCACTTCTGAAGCTGCTCCGCCTATAAACACATTAAGCACAAAGTAAATGTTGGCTTATTGTGCTGATCTTTTCACACCGTGAAACAGAAGTGAATACGCACAAACTGCCCTGTAAATCGAAGCGGGTTAACGTTTGTCTGCAGGCCGTGAGCGTATTTATTGTGTCAGGCGGTGCCGAACAGGGCTGATGGGAAATGGAGTTCTTTATGTCATTGTTTGCTCCCACATGCCAGGACATTGCCATCACAAGGCAAACACACACACACCTCCTGGGCGGTTTAAAATCAGCCATCCGCCTGAAGGACATATCAATGGACTGTGGGAAGAAACCAGAGCGAACGCCAGGAGAACGCGCAAACTGCACAGACTGAACAGGATCTGAACCCTCCGTGCAGGAAGGGTGCTGGTGCCTGCCCTTCCTTTTTCCGTAAGGACTTTTGATGATGTGCACCAAAGAGCGGTTCACGGTTGTACCTCATGAGCGTCCGTTCCCCTTATTCCCGTGTTGACCTGTCCGTGTCCTTTTTGTCCTCTTGTCACCGTTAATACTTCTTTTCTCCATCACGAGGACTCACCTTTGAATTTGAAGGTCGCGGTGCTTAACTAGGTTCTCCAGCTGATGGTTTTATGTTTTTCTACGATTTTCTGTACGCTTTTGAACGTCTCTGAAGCGGCCTTTTGAAAGAAGACGCAGAGAAATATGAGAATATTTCAAGCATTCAGTCTGTTACGTGTCATTTTTACCCACGTGTAGTTGGTAATGTCTTCTTTTGTTGTGTATGTGTAAGAACCCTGCATGCTGCACGTTACAATCACTTGGGGTTCAGACTTCCCTTTGTAAGTCATTTCCAGCCTTACAAGAACAGGGATTCACCTTTAAAGGTGCACATCTCGAGATATGAGAAAAAAAGTGGCTAGATTTCAATAATTCAGCACGGTTCTGAATAATTGAGGCCGGATAGGCTCTTTACAAGGGGGATGAGCGAAAGGCCGAACCTGGCCTGGCCTTCTGCACGGCGGCCACGGTCCCCGAATCAGCAAGAGAGGCTTTTAAAATATCAAAGTGGATCAAAGGGCCCGGGTCTCTCGAGTGTCTTTTAAGGGGTTTTTATCCGAAAGACTTCTCTTTATCTCGCTGTACAACAGATGCATATGAAAGAAAAAAAAGTTGGGAAAAACAAAGCAAAGGCTGCATCTTCACCTGTAACTTGTGGACGAAAAAAAATGTGGACGAAAATGGCATCGCTAACGGTAACGTGGAAGAGATGAGACAGTTTGAAGACCGGTGAAAAATGATTCTCCGCAGATGTAGGGAAAGATGGTAATGATTCAATGTGCATTTAATCTGCCACTCATTTTAAACACCTCCAGACTTTCGGCTTGATTTTTCTGAAGCATAAACAACAGGCTAGTTCCATCATTTTTATTGCTGAAGTGTCGCTCTGCCGTTAGTTATTCTTCACGTTACGAGGAAAACGCGTCCAAAGGAAGACAGATAATTGCGATGTAACATCATTGTCTGAATTGTTCCTTGATATTCCACAAATTTAAGGATAAAGCGAAATGAGCTCATGCCAGGTCCACGGATGCAAAGGCAATATCCGAAACGTTCGGGCATAATATAAAACCGTTTGTATTGATTGCTGGAGATTATTTGCCTCCCTTTTTAATGGTTTGGGCAAATGATAAATTGTCCCAATTTACACAGTACAAATTGTGCAACTCCTGGCCACAGCCGTCATTTTCGCTCCTTTGTTCTGCTCATATTTTTCCAGGAGGTTTTCAAATATTCCTCTCTAAATGACCGAGGGACCAGCGGTTGCTTTCTTTATTGCTGCTTTTCCTCACCTACTTTTGCCTGTGAAATAAAATGTTTGTCAGTGAAACTGTCAATTTTTTAAGTCAACAAGCTGCCATTATTTGGCACCACATTCCAAGGTGACACATAGACTTTTGGCTATTTACTCATTTAAACAGCTTGGCCATGTTTGCTGTGTTAGTTTAGGGTCAGTGCCGTAACCAAGGGTGCAACCACGACAGCACGGATTCAAACCTGGGCCCTTCCTTACACAGAGATGGTTGCCCTAACCACCACACCATCTGCTGGACAATGCATGCAATGAAAATGTGCAAAAAGCACAATGTTCCACAGTGTGGCACAACTGTGCCTTCTGTGGATGTTGTTGATGCTTGCTGAAAATATATAGATGGCTTCCAGAAACTTCTGACTTCCACCGGTATCCTTAGTGTTCAAAAGGGTGTGTCCTTTGTCTCCACGATGGACTCCATGCATCTGTTTGTGGCGTTTACACGTCTTCATTTTCCTCCAACTTTCCGAGAGATTCCAACCTGCTCACAAAGTGTCCAAAGTACCATAACCTTCGTGTCTGGCTCTGCAGGCATTATAGCACTGAAGGTAAAATAATGTGGTCACAACCATCTCCAGCAACATCTTCCAAGGATGGAATCATCCACACCTTTTGGTTGTCAGAAATATAACTGAAGTAACGTATTTGGGCTGCTCATCTCTAATGGAGCAACCCTTCCACCAGCAAAAGGGTATGGAACAGTAGAAGGTTCTGGAGTTCTCACTGTGTTTGCAGCTCAATCCACCATGCAGGACAGCAAGCTCAGAAGACCAGACTACTGGGGTTGGGGGCAACAGGCATCTAAGGGATGCCTGTCGCTCCGGTCACTCTGGCTGCTGCTTTAAAGCTGACCGTGTGATCTGAGGAGAGACCCTGACCTGCTTGCCCATGGAGGGGGACACGCACGCTGGGAGGTTTGAGAACAGAGGGGGTCTGGATCAGTAGTGCAGGACCGCTCCACATGCTGGGAACTGCGCAGAACATCAATGGAGAGTAGTTTTCCACGCAGGAGAACCCTACTGTCTTGTTTTTAGTAATGATGGTTATAAAAATGAAACATTTCTGCTCCGAATTTAAAGTGAAAATGGAGCTATGATTGCTTATGAAAGCCAGGCCTTGTTTTTGAGTAGGATATCGACAATAAAAGCGTTGTGTTTGTGAGGGTCGGCCCCCGTGCTGCGAGCTGCCCTGTAGCCACGGCCAGGAGCCGTGTGAGCAGAAATTGCCAAAGGGAGTTTATTTCGCGATGCTAAAGCAGCAGGGGCTTTGGCGCAAAGGAATTCTGTGTGCATGGTGAGAAACAGGTTGTGATGGAATGAGGAAAAATTATAATGTACATGAACAAACAAACAAATAAAATACAAAACAAGAAATTCACCCTTTTAGCTACACTTGTGCACATTTCACAGTTTTAACTTGTTTTAGATATTGCGGTGTTTTAAAAATATACTCTAAACTGTGTAAAATGTGCCACAGTCACAGGCACTCATATAAAGACGATGCAAACATTGCAGGCCGTATGTAATTATTGCAAAGCTTGAAACGAAACCCCGCGCTGATGAAAAGTATTCATTCAAAGTCCTTTTTCGGGGGACTTGCAGTCATTTACCCCAGGCAGTTTTTACTGTGTCACTCAGGTCATCTTGATCAAGGGCTTCGCAGCAAGAGCAGGGGTTGCTGGGCTGCACTGTAACCCTGTAGCCACCACGCCCCCTGCTGTCCTCTGGAGGAAGGTCACACAGACACAGACAGAGACCCATGAAGAAAAGCTTTGTGTCACAAAGAGATTCTGTATTATTGGAGCTCTAATAATAAACTAGAGTATTCAGATTCCCAAAGTTGGTGCTTTACATTGAAAATATTAACAGGAATATATAGGGTACAATAATGCAATAACTATAATGAAATGTATTATCAAGCTGGCGTAATAAAATATAAATTTATTAAAGAGACACGAACGAAATACAATGAAATATAAATAAAAAGCAAATGATGAAAAAGTGCAACACAGTCTCCAATGTCACGCTTATACAACATTATCTAATTCGTGTATCGTATGAGTTACATTAATATGTGGAAACTGAGCAAGCTGACAGTGCTGAGTATTTGTTAGCTGAAAAAGTAAAAAGTGAAACAACACGAAAAAATGTAAGAAAAAAGACAGGGGAGGGCAGAACGAGGCCTTGAGGAGCACGTCGCGTCGCCATGGTTTCCTGCTTAAACAACTGGAACTGAATAAGCATCACACTCGGCTCTTTGGGGGGCGCCGTCGCACCGCGTGAACGAGAGGATCACAGTCCTCCCCCTTGTATTATATACTCATTTTGCGCCTAATGGGGAAACCTGCATTTCTGAACACATTTCAGAGCCCACAGCTTGTGTCTCTAGCAGCACGACTGAACCCTGCCAGAGATCTGCGAGGCGTTGCCTCCACTTTGACATATTGAAGACAAAGCTGTTGCCTTAAAAGAGAGCAGCACTTATTTATAAACTTCTTTAAACTGCACACACAGCCAAACTTGCTAAGTGGCATTGAAATATGTCGACTATATTTTACTGTGAATCAGCTGCATATGTTTCTGCTCACTTACTAGCTACACAGTTTGAGAGTTTGATTCTGAACACGTGTTTAGCGAACAGAACCGTGTCCCATTCGACAGTAACCAGGAGTAGCAGAATAGATTTTGTGACCATTTAGCGGATCCCAAGGAGATGTAGGACACACAGTGTGTGACAAGCGTTCCCATGTGTCTCCCCCCCTCGCCTCTCTCCTTTCGCCCCCCGTAGCTGCCTATGCCAAGTTCAGCACTCTGGTTATGGTAACAAGATGATCAAAGGATCAGCTCCTCATACCTAGAGAACTTGATCACTCCAGCAAGAACTGTGCACCTCCAATGTGGTGGAATGAGCTCCGTCTGTCCCTCAGTATCTCTCCCAGCATTCAAGAAGGGCTTCAAACCCCTCCCATTCAGAGTCATTTCTCTCCTGACCTCCCGACAACTACATAAATGGCTCCACCCCCGTCCGCTAAGATTATCAAATTATTTGTTGTTTGAATGTCACTTCTATAGCCAGCTACCGGAGGGATGCGAACCAACAACACGGTGGCATCCGACACAAAAGCGGTGCGGATCGTCCTGTGTCTGAAGCTCTTTGTCTGTTATTGACGTACATCAGTTTACTCTGAGTTGCACCTCACTTTGCAGAAAAGAGTCTACTAAGTGTATAAACATGTCCCGCTGTGTAGGTTGTTGCCTCTGCGCCCTGAGGAATGTGAGTTTAGGGCATGTTTCCTAACCCACATTTCACAGCCGTCTCCAGTTGTAAATCGCAGCCTGCGGGAAAAGCACAAAGGAAGAAGGGAACTGTCATTTATTTGCTCTAATCGAACATCTAATCCATCTCCCTTTATCAGCCATCACAGAGCTCTGCAGATAATGATCTAAGAGCAATTAATTTAATCCTCTGCTGCTATTATTATACAAAAAATCAAAGTCTTTTTAAAAATATGAATTTGGGGGAACAAAATGCATCTCATTATTTTTTCACCCTCGCTGAAAAATAATTATGTTAAAAGCATTTATGGAAACAGTTTTTTGCCTCACGTTGGTCTCTCCCTCCTGTGTCCCAGACAGAACGGCTGGAAGAGCTGGACAGCAGGGGGTGTTAAGGGTTAGTGCCATCCTCTTGCAGTAGGTGCTGGGTTTGCGTCACCGTCACGCTGTAGTTCCAGTGCCAGAGTGGCAGCTTTAGATATTTCTCAGTGGGCCTGGAGTAATAATTGGGACTGAAAATTGCCAGACTGGTCAGTTTGCACTTTCTGCCTGTGCAGCTGGTACAAACAGATACACTCACCGGCCACTTTATTAGGAACACAGCGCACCTTTTCGTTCATGCAACCGTCGAACTAGCTAATCGTGGGGAGCAGCGCAGGGTATAGAATCACGCCGACGCAGATCGGGGACTTCAGCGAATGATGAAGCTCCATATCTGCTGCGACATGCAGTCATGGATCCGACCTGCCTTGTGTCAACAGTTGAGGTTGGTGTTGGTTGGTGGTGGTGTGCAGAAGGTTTTCTTTGCCACATCGGGCCCCCTAATGCCAGTCGAGCATCATTTGAATACCGCAGCCATAAACTGGCCACAGTTTACCCATCTTCTGATGGCTACTTCCAGCACGATAACGCGCCGCGTCACGCAGCACAGGTCGTCTCACCGAACTCCACGAACGTGACAATAAGGTGAGTGGACCTCCCCAGTCACCAAATCTCAGTCCAACAGAGCACCTCTGGGATGCGGTAGAACAGCAGGTTGGCAGCATGAATGTGCAGCTGACAAATGTGCCGAATTACGTGATGCCATCATGTCGACTTGGACCAGACTCTCTAAGGAATATTCCCAGCACCTTGAATCCACGGCTTGAAGAAATCAGGTTCTTCTGAGGGCAGAAAGGGGGTCCTACCTGCTATTAGAATGGAGTTCCAAATAAAGAGGCTGGTGAGTGTATACTATGTATAGTGTCAACATATAAGTATACATGTCAATGTATACTTCAACAGTGTTTCTAAATATGCTACATGTACTCTTGCTTGCATTATATTTTGTATTGTTGCTTAAAGTAAAATAAGAAATAGTAATAATGCGAAAAAAACATCGCCCGTAAAAGGAAAAAAAGCTGACGACATCGCGCATGCGCCCCAGCTGGAACTATTCGCTCAAAAGGAGCGGCTCGCGCGCGGGCGAATCGTCCGACACCAAACTAAAGATGAGCAACAGCGGCAAGAAACGGACGTTTCGCTGAAAAAGCCGGGAGATAAAAACACAGAACGAAGGTGTGTTAAAATGCCCGAAACAAGTCGCGGATCCTCCATCGGTGTCTTATGACCACGAATGAATTCAAACTGTAACATTAATGCGTTCGTGGAATACAAGGTGACAATTGTGCAAAGGCCAAAAGCGGTTGATCTTCCAGAGTCCCGATAATCTTAATTCACAAATAAAACTGATTAAGTTGAAACAATAGAATGGAGAAGTTCTTCTCTCATTTTTTCCCCTCTCAACCCTTCCAGTGATTCTGGAAGCCACGAAATAGTGCAGTGTTTTAAGATCTGGAAAATTAACCTTGACAGGCTCATGCTGCCCAGGTGTCATATCCAGGCACCCCTGTTTCCTCCCACAGTCCAAAGACGTGCCTCTACATTGCCCTCAGTATGTGTGTATGAGTGTGAGAGAGATCTAAATGGTGTGTGTTTTTTTTTTTTTTTTTTTTTTTCTGATGGACTGCTGTACCCTGCCTCACACCCTGCGCCTCCGGGGTAGAATGTGGACCAGCACAGCCCTGCAATGGACCAACAGTTAATGGAAAATGGGGAAATGGTTCAGCAGCTTTAAGCTCATAAATGTCCCCATAAAAGCTTCTGCTAAACTTATTGCTGTGTTTTTTTCGTGCAAAAAGCAAAGAAACAGGCAGCACTTGGGTGGGAGACACCTTGCTTTTTTTCATACTGTAAAGACTAAATTTTTTCCTCAACATCTCATATATGCTGTTCCCCATGTAGGCTTTCTGTGTAGAAGGGACAATATGAACAAGCAGAGGATGGGCACCTTCCGCTAGCTGCAGTGCTGCTCTCCGAATCTTGTGGACAGCCCAAGAACGTGACCCTGAGAGCAGGCTTCAGCTGTACAAGGAAGCAGGCCATTATCCAGAACATTCTTCCCTCTGGAATGAAAGGTGCTTCATCTTCCCTTTATTTAATTCTTGAAACCCAGCATCATTAATAGCTGTTTTGAGGTATTGTCTCAGACACGCCAGCATTGGCCACCACATCCAGACAGTGCCTCCACAGGCAGGGCTTTTGCTCGGAATGCTACACTTGACTGCATTGTCTACCAGCTAAACACTTGCTTTTCTTCCTGCATATCATCTGATTGCAAAGCGACTCTGACATTTCTATTCACAGATATCGTTATCATTTGCGTGAATATTTATTTATTTTTTTAAGAAGAGTAGTTTGTAGCAGATGATGGGCAGTTTTCCCGCTGGCCGTATAAGATTTGTCATTTGTGAGCTATTTACCACCCCATTGTATATATGGACATCTTCATAGTGGGATGTTGTCCAAACATAACTTAAACTTAAGAGGAGGCTGTACTTTTCCAAGACCCCTGACTTTCCAGATGTATGTACAACTTTATATTCTCTTTGCCAGCCTGTCTGATTGCTGAAATGGCACATCTTCTCTCTCGTAAAGGCAATTTCAGGTGGTCCGTGTATTCGCAGAAAAGCTGGGCGTAATCATGAAAATGAGCCGCTGATTACTGTGATTTTTACTTTAAAGGCACGATGCGCTATCATAAATACAAAACAATGATCACATGTGGGCCGAGCATCGGTGAATACAAAGCAGCGAGGGTATAAACGGTAATTAGAATTTTTTGTGTTTATTTTCACTGCTGCAAACAAGTCTCCGTTCGAGGACAATAATACTCGCTTTTCATTTTTCACACTGAAGTGCTGCCCGTATAGTGTGCCGCCCTTTAAAGCACGTGGCTGTTCAAAGTAGGCTGAATAAAGTCTCAAAACTCCCAGCTCTTCATGTCAACATATTTTAGAATGAGGTGTCACGTAGTGAAATGATAATAAATTCTCTTGTCACCAGCCGTCACCTGTTTAAAGATAAACTGTATATTACACTGTGCCTCGGTCAAGTCAAGGTCAGTCGGTTCAGTCTTTGTTCAGCAGTTTGGACTTGAAACCAGTGCTATTTGAGATGTCAACAAAATACAACACTTAAAAAAGTTGTATATGTTAAATTTATTTTTATATTGCAATCTTCTCATCAGGGTGACAATTATTACTATCTATACTCTACTGTATACTGCTAAATATTATGTAATAATGTAGTACAGTTCACATTTATAACATGTTTACATAATATCTATATATTTTATATATGGCACACATGAGTAAAAGTCAGAACAGAATACATGCATTTTTAAATGCCTTGATGAAATCACCGCACCAATCGCAACAGCACAGGTATGGAACCACTGTCTGATGCCAGAAATGGATGGATGCTGGCAAAAATGATAACATATATGGAATACATATTATAAATACATATAGGGGTATTTTCCAATTAAAAAGACAAACATGTACTACTGCTTACAGTTCCATTCCACTCTGCACCATGCAGTTCCAGTTGCGCACGCCAAAAAACTGACTTTACAACATTCCTATTTGTGAGTTGTCCTTTTTTCATTTGACTGGAAGAAACAGTTATAAATGTGACCCCCAAAAGCATAAAAAATCAAAATGGGTTAATATGGCTCATTAAATTAGATTACTGGTTGTGAATCGCGGAACAACTGAAATTGTTGCACATAGAAATGCCAGCGGTCCGAGGAGGGTGGGGCTTAAGGATGCCTCCCCGTTTATACCCGTGAGAATTATTTCATTAGTTGAATATCTTTTAGTGTATCCCCGAAGCCCCCAAAGAAAACACTGCTGCAGAAACCTACAGAAGAGGCCGAGCTGTGGACGTGTTGAGCGCACAGGCCTCTGAAGTGCTGTTGTGGTACCTCCTGTTTCAGCGTGACACTTATTGCGCCAAGAGCACGGAGATCACCTACTTTCACGTTCCTTTGCTCCGCAATTAATCACATCAGGTCGTAATGATATTGTTAGTTGATGTGAAAAACCCAAGTAATTACAATATGGGGCTCATTTCGACGGCCCGGCAGATGGAGGAGACGGAGCACAGTGTTTGCCAGTTGCCAGGCAACTGAAGTGCAGCAGCAGCACCGTTTGTGCGGCGTCTTCCGTTTCACTAGAATGAAGTTTAATTGTCTGTGCGCATAACCTTTGTTATGGCTTCTGAGTGATTTCATTCTGCAGAAGGCTGGATTCTCCAAGTGGGGTTTGATGGATGAGACATAGACTGATGCACAAATCATAGATATTGGTTTTTTAATGCTTGTTATGATGGGAAAATCACAATTCTTTAAACATCCTTGGGGGGAAAAAAAAACCTCTTAGGGCAACAAAAATCACTCCAAATTGAATCATCATGAAGGATACTACAAATCAATTTTTTGATCTAGTGTTAGTTCACTGTTACTAGGGACACTTGAAATTTCTACAAAGTTGTACATTTTAAAACTCATATATTAGAGTAATTACATGCTTAGCACTCAGGATGTGTTCTTAGAAAGTGGAGCAGTACCCAAAACACCTCTAAACATGTTTGTTATAACATCCTATTTGGTGAAAATACAAATGCAGTAGAATGATAAAGAACCTCTTTTGAAAGTCTAATTGAAATCACATAAATGGTTATTTATCTTCATAATGATATTATAATCACACTTGGAAAGATGTCGGGGGGACTTTGAAATTGTGAAAAGACAGTAAAAATGTGGTACAAAGAGGGTAAGATGGGAGTTCTCCTCCTCAGCCGGTCAGAATCTTTGGTGTGTGTTTTATGAGAGTGACTGGAATGAGCAAGTGCTAACTAGTCCCGGTTGCTGCGGACATCATCACGATCCACACACACGCCAACTACACTAAATAGTTTGGCATTGTTAACCGCGGTATCAGTGTGTATCTTCATAAAACTTTTCTAGAACCAAGAACTTGGAAACAGTAAGCTAGCTCCTATATACAAAGTAGTGCAGTCCAGTAAAAGTACACACTTTATTGTATTGTACTGTAAACATATAAAGTGTACCTTACATATGGTTTAATGAAAATGTATGTAAAAAACCGCAACATCCTGCGCACACCACCCCTTTCTTTCTGTTTTACCCCATAAATCACATTTATGAACAGTGTTTGCTGTGCAGTGATTATATGAGTTATGCAAATGTGGTGTAGTGGCAAGAAAATATCGGTAATTACAGGGAGCTGTAGTCCAGTATGTCGGTATACTTTTATTTCTTGAACTTCTGCTGTCATGGTAACCGCTTTAGTCCATTCTGCACCGTACTTTGGGGTGGGGGGGGGGGCAACATGCCGGGAGTGTCGTGGAGGCGACAGGTGAGAGACCCATTGGAGTCTGAGAGTGGAGAGGAGCTGAGACAAGGTGGGGTGTTGCAATGACATACTCCTGGCCAGCAGGTGGTGTAGCGGTTAAGGATCTTGTAATCTTAAGTTTATCGGTCCAAATTCCGCTCTTGCTCTAGCACGCTTGATGAAGGTTCTCACCATGAATTTTCAGTAACAATATGATCATTTATTAATAAATGAAACTGCACGTTTCTACTGAACTAATAGTGCTTCAGTGGCTTGTTGCCTTGACACATTTGCAGTATAAAACAGTTGCTGCTTCCTCACTTTGTCATGAGGGCTGTTGAGTTGCTCTGGGTGCCACTGGGCACGTGGACTGGCAGCCAAAGCCACGTCATGCCACCTGCAGCTCACACACGGACAGATGACTGGCAGGTTGCTGGGGCGCAGGGCACTGTGGTGCCGGCGGGCTGACGTGCCACGTGAGCAAAGTTTGGAAGCCCTCCAGGTGAAATGGCATTGGGTGACACTCCAAAAGATGGGGGCAGGGATATGAGGCACCAGGGAAAATGTCACCCACCTTTCATTTTCATCACAGCCACCCTGAGCGTCAATGAGAGTCTCGAGTACAAAATCCAATGTCAAGATTTCACGTTTTCCCCCCTTTTTGATTTCTCACTTTTTGACACTATGGAGAAATTTTGTTGGTGTTTTTCAACCTTTATCTGTGTGGCTGTACTTTTTTGCCTAATGACATAAAATGAAATTAAACAAATGATTTAAATAACCGCAACACTTACTACTACTGCAGCTCAGGTCAACCGCCTATAATCTACAGTCCAGTTTGTCACAGTATTATTTGAAAATATGAAAACTGGGGGACAAAAATCTGAATTATGGAACACAAGTTGGTAAAAAAAAACACTTGCATTATTGATATGAGGCTCTGAGGCACCTTTTTGCTTGTAGATGCACTTGTTTCTATGTCTTTCCTTGTAAGAGAATCAGATCTTAGCCACTTTTTCCTGACATGCAGAGTAGGTTGGCAGGTAAACTAAATCAGGCGTATTCTGCGTTACCCCTCTGTTCGCAGTCGGCAGATGAGACCTGTCCAGAGACGCGAACGAGAGACTGAGGAGAAGTTTGATGTATCAGCTTTAACCACCCTGTGACAGTGGCTCGGGGTTTCCTGCTGGATTATGTCCCTCCCTGATCACAGTTAGTTTTATACTTTTTTACTTTACTTTTGCATTGTTTTCCTGTTTGTCGTATTATATCCCAGTGTAACATGGCTGTTCACTGTGTCTGTTAAAAAAAAAAAACACCTTATGTTTCTGGGCCGCCTATGGGTGCAGGAGGTGATGCAGTGATTAGCGCTGCAACATAGTAAAATTATCCAGCTGTATAAATTGTTAATATATAATATATTAATATAATAATAACATTCAAAGTTGCCTTGGACAAAAGCCTCAAGTAGCTAAGTGTATAATTGTAGGGGGGTTCTATATGCATAATATAAATAGTTTTTTCCTGGGAAAATTGGCTAATTAATTTGTAAAGTTGTAATAATGGTTCTGAAGTGCTGCAAACTTCACTAATTTTATGGTTGGAAGGAGAATATTCGCCTCTCCTTTGGACCCACGACTTCGACTGACAACGGGTTAGTCACGCCAAGAGCGTCTCACAACATTGTTCACTGGGGGTCCCTCAACAACCTCCCACCCTCCACCGGATTCCATCTTTATAATTGCATATTTCCCAAATTATGCTAGCGCACATTAGCATATTTCAACAAGAACACCCTTTCTGACATCAAAGAACAATTACACACTCCTGGGAACATTTTCAATTTATCTGAGTTGCGCATATTCTTCTCTGTTTGTCCCCGCACTTTATTCGTATCATTATTTCCGTGTGTCTGGAGGGCGTCAAAAGATTTAAAAATGAAAGGAGGCTTTAATCAATTCCGATACCCCCTTGAATTGGATGTGAGGAACTTTCCAAATGAGCGTATCCTGTGCCACATTTCACGTTCCCCCTTCAGCGCTGGCGGCCTTGGCTGTGCCGTCCCGTCGGGAAGGCCGCGTTTGCAAACAAACCGCTTCGATTAGAACGACTTCAACAACTTAACTGTTTGGACACTCGGATGAAGGATTCATAAGAGCACTTATTAGCGCTCAGATTGAACTTGTGTCAAACGTTGCAGCTGAACTCACCCTTCTAGAAATAATATGGTAGGTAGTGCATAAAAGTGCTCTGAGGAACTTGTTTTAGTAAAAGTAATTGGTGGCAGCAGTGGTGGGGGGGGGGGTGCAGGCAATTGGATGATAATGAAATTTATTTGACACGAAATTGTTTTGACGGTTTTTTTATTTTCATCAGTTTGTGGCTAATGACCATATAGACCCAGATGAGCTGTTATTTTTTTAGAACTTTCATTTCTTTTCTGCTCCCCAAAATCAGTTTCTACCAATTTATTGACCCCACCCACCCCTCAGAGGTGGCCCCTCCCAATTCGACCACTTTGCTGGTGCTGATTGATGGGAATTACAAGGGGCGGAGTCAGTCCCACCTCACAATGTTTCCATCACATAGTTTCAGGACATAACTTCAATAGAAACTTATTTAAATGTATATATATGTTTAAGAGAAGCAAACAACCACGAGCGTATTAATATGAGATCATTTTAATATACCTTTTATCTTGGTGCAGTAACATGATTATAATTTTTTCCATTTTCAGTATAAACTGAAACTAGTTAATATGCCTAAAAATTTCTGTGAAGAGCTTTTCACCTGGAAGAAATCACGTTAATAATTTATTAGAGCAGGTATTACATGGTTGTCTAGGACTATCTGGAACTTTCTTTGAGCAGATTGCTGCCATACGTTTCCATTAAGGGGCCGAGTGTCGACTGAGCTGCCCTCCAGAATCTGCACGATGGGATTAAAACTATCAGTTCTAAAGGATTACTTTATTTAAATGATTATAGCATTATGAATACGATCATTTATATGGGATTTACTTTAAATGACCCACAAGGTTTATAGCGAATTAATCCTTGATAAAAGTTCCCCTCCACATCCCGAAGGGGATACTCTTCCCAGAGTGGGCTGACACACGGGATAGACTGCAGGAAACGCTTGCTTTCGTGGCGAAAAGGTAGAAAGAGCAAACGTGAGGAAGAGAAACACAACCGTCTCCTAGGAAATCTTGGTTCATTAATATTAATTATATGATACCATCAATAACCAACAAGACGTGCAATTGCAATGTTTAAAATGTCCATAAACAGGCATCCTTTACTTATTACTTGTGTTAAAACCCGCTTTTTCACTCAGTAAAAACTTAGACCAAAGACGTTGTAACGGCTAGATAGTTTTAGCCATTGATGGCAAGGGACAGCAGGTGGCGCAGTGGTTAGGGCTGTTTTGGAGCAACCTAAGGGTTTCTGGTTTGAATCCCGCTTTTGCTATGGCTCTCTTGGTCGAGGTACCTCTTCTGAGTTGATAACGTAAGAATACTGTGCCCTATAAAGCACAGAAATACAAAAGTGGCTTATCCAAAGTTTTAAGTGACCTTGCAAAATGACTTGGCAATTAAACCCACATTTTATTAGGGTTTAGTTGTCGCCGCTATGGGTGGCGCGGTGGTACAGCAGGTGGCACTACTGCCTCACAGTGCCTGAGCTGTTCAGATGTCGGTCATGCATCTGGTTCGTTCTCTGTGGAGTTTGCATATTCTCCTGCTCCTCCCATGGGTTTCTTTCCACGGTCCACAGACATGTTTCCGCTCAATTATTCACTCAGAATGGATGTACAAATGTGCGCGTGATTGGCTTCCCTGCGACTGACTGCTGTCCCATCCAGAGTGTACTGCCCTGCCTCGCACCTGCTGATTGATGCCATACAAGTGCGGCGCCGACCGGGAAAAGCGGCGGAGGAAAGTGCGAGAGGTTGTTCACCGCAGGCACTAACCGTCGCATGGATGACTTGAATTAAGAGCGAGTGAACACTCAGCATTTCAGAATGAAAACATTGAACAGTGAGACTTCCAGTACCCAGGTGAGAAACGGTAGCATATTACAAATTATTTTTACTCACACTAACAACCCACCAGTTATAAGGCAACCCCTCCCAGCTACGGGGCCGTGTAATAACGCAATGTCGTCATTAGTCCGGTAACCGTTCACCTCCTAAAAACCCAAAACGGAATCGAGACTTGGGCTGTAACACTGTGAAATGCATCGTGATACTTAGCGGAACATTTAATGTAATTTATAGTACAAAAATGCTAGAGCTTCTGCTGCTACTTTGAGGATCCAAAGATCAAATCCAACCCTTTGCTGTAATACCCTTGATCAGTGTACTTACCCTGAATTGACACAATAGAAAGTACCCGGTTGTATAAATGGGCGAGTCGATTAGGAGAAACAAGCTTAGTAAATATATGTAAATTGCGCTGTTTCTGGAGTTTCTGGAAACTGACTTTGACATCAATTGATCCGAATTTCTCGTTTGTTTTTCGGCCTTAAAAAAACCCAGTAAACAAATCTGCTTTTGTTTTACTCAAACAAATAGTTTCTGAGTGCAGCCGTTTCCTGACACACCCGCCGTGACTGTTTCAGGTCTAATAATTGAACATCTGCCACACCGTATTGATACCCTGAGTAGTATATGAATGCTGTTAACATGTAAATTAGATCCCGGGCTTTATTTCTTATGGAGCGCTTAGTGTGTAATGGCAGGAAATTGCATTACGGCATGTTTGCCGAGGACACAGACAACAAGTCCCATTACTGCAGAGAGACATGACAAAGGATGTTGGCATTTACGGCATTTATCTCCCGTTGTTTCAGGCGACGGGAGCTGTCACATGCGTTATAATGTGCTTCTCATCCTCTTCTTGCTTGCTTTTTCTCCCTGTGCTGCAGCGTGTTGCCGGCAAAGCGTTTGGTAGCAGCTCAACTCCTGTGTCTTGAGCTGCTGGCAACCAATCCTTGTGGCCGTCGCTAGTTCTGCTTCTCTCGGGATTTAAACCTCAATCCAAAACCATTAGTGCTTTAGAGCTAATGAAGGGCTGCTGAGTTCTTGCACATCGAAAGAAGGCGCGTCTGGCTCCTGGCTTTGAAACTAGGGAGTGATGATGCTCAGGTAGCAGCTGGAGCCACAACTCATGAACCCTGACTCACTTGCAGCTTCACGCAACCGGTGGGCACGACTTCTGGAAGTTTCGGGGCAGGCAGCGCATTTAAATTGCGAGGAGTGCTTCTCTTTCTATGTGATTTGAACCCACACACAGCTGTAGTGTCCATAAACATCATGCAGTTTGTGACCTTTCTGAATTTGGTATTTATTTAACATAGGAGGTTTTGAACCTATCATGGCATTGTGGTGTACTGCTGCTAAAGTTGAAGACCTTGTACCTTATGATGTTTGGATGAAAGCGTCTATGAAGCAACCAGTACATGAACACACCATATGAAATGAAACAATTCTGTAAGGTTGACGTCCAGATCACTGATGGGGGGGTGGGAGCATCATTTGTGGGGCACCAGGTTTGAATGCTTCTGCTACTGTAGAGCAGTTGGGTCAAGGTACTCACCCTAAATTGATAAAGTCAATTACCCAGTTGTAAAAATTGGTAAATCAGTGTAAGTAGCTAAGGGTACAAACCCAAGACGCGAAATGTTATTTAAACGTCTAAGGTTTTTTCCTACATAAGAATTTTTCTATTTTACATTTTCTGAATTTTTTTTAAGGAGATATATATATTTTTTTTCCAAAAGTGGCAGGTTATTTCACTGGGTGACTTTGTGTTTGAATTTCACATATCGTGTTTTCGAGGGTCTTGAGAATTAATACAAGTGATCAATACGCGTGCATTTAAAAGCGTGGTTATTGACCGACATTTATGACATTATTTGCCGCTTGTGAACCTCTGCTTTGTGTTTACAGTCCCCTGCAAGTGATAAAACATCTTTGTTTGTTGGTTTTGGGGTCCTGAGCACAGGCATGAACGCATCTCAGATTAACGCAGCAGATCAGACGCCTAATGGGGCAAACGGCAACTCCATTGAAAGCAGCATAAAAGAACCGTAATGCGGCCGCTAGCAGGAAATTATATCTTAATTAATTAGACGCTCCTTCATTAGCTCTGTTGTACCAAATGTCAGTATTCATGAAAACCTGCTAAATATATGCTTATTTCTCCCACCTTTGAACGTCTTTGAAGGCCAGTGTTTAGCGACATAATGCTAACCAGAAAGAAGAAAGGAAATAGGCTTCTGGGTAACGCTCTGCTAAGGTCACACAGGGCCGTTAGAAGGCAAGAGTTTGTAGCGAGGTAATGTTTTCCTTATGTATTAAAACTTGTAGAAAACGTTCCGTCTGAAGTCACCTTGAGAAATTGTTAAAATATTCATTACCGGCCTCCTGTGTTTTATGGGATTGGCAGCGGGTCAACGCAGCTTGGCGCAAAAATGCACAGACAGATAGATAAGTGAGATCTTAGGATACTCTAATATGGTGACGGCAAAAAATGTCATTTTTGACGTGGTTTTGCTCAGTCCTTTGATGTGCCGTAGCAAAGTCAGGGAGCAAAGAATCGGCAAGTGTAGACCTGAATTTCAGGCTTAGTACTAACAAGACTGCCACATCTTTTGCTTATTAAGTATAATATACTCTCTGTTGCTGAAATCAATATGTAATCTGCATTATAAAACTTTGAAATCAATGAAAATTGTCCATATCAGTTGTCTGTGGTAATGAGAGCCTCAGATACATAAATAGAGAAACCTAGAACGTGTATTTTTATGAGCTTCATGAGTGTGAAGGTTGTAAGAGTTATAAGGAATTATTATTTAAAAGGGATACTAGGGAGAACTTTCAGGGTTTTACTTGGACTAGACTGCTATTGAAAAGTAGTGGGATTGAGTACAAGCTTTATAGACTACAAAATAAACCAGCAAATACAAATAAACTATAATTAAAATATGAGTCATTACATTAAATAGTCCTACAGACGCCAAAAGACACCTGCTTACATTTTTTTACTTGTGATGCTGATGTGTTGGGGCTTTTATACATTCTAAGGACATAAGGCATTAAAGGTTAATGTGTGTATTTCAGAAATATTTGTTAGCTTTTGCAAACAGTAGTGATGACACTGGGCTAAGATTTAGGCCATCGATGCAGCTTTTCTGTCGAGCGCGTTTATTCGTCATCATCCTGTTTATTATTGCACTGATGAAACGTCTGTATGGCTCTTGTGAAAATGAATGCCTCGTCACACGGACATTTTTGGTTAGTATTTTTATTGGATTTATGAAGAAGGTTTAATGATCACAGCAAGAACAAGGCAACAGAAATCGGTTGCTTATCTCAGCGGGCTAGCAGATTAAAACTCGTCTTTGCACGCGGCTATTCTGTTGAAATCCCTCACCTAATTTCCCTCGCAAATGTTTACGGGGGGAGATTTATCTTGCACTTTCCCTGTAAATAATTTGTTCTGTGAAATCACCCCGTTAGGTTGTGGATCGTTGACCACTATATGTCAGCTTACCATTAACTAAAAATATTTACAGACACAAGCTGCACATAAAAATCTTAAACACCACGGTAAGTGCATTTGTAAGTAATATTCTTGTCATGCCAGCATATTTTATCATACGTGTGACAGTAATAATGGCGTCGTGTCTGTATATAGTGCAGACTGCTTGAAAAGAGAGGCAAGCGCTGTGGACTGTTTCAAACAGACTGCGTTGAAGGTGTGCTGCCCTTAAATGGCGTTGAATGGAGTTGCTCTTCATTAGTCAAATTATTCTCCAATGTAGGGTTCTGGGAGCACGGGGGGCGTGAGGTAGGGTGCACCCTGCGAGGGGCAGTAAAAAGACTGGGGCTTGCTTCAGCATTGATATTCAACAACGCTAACCCTAACCCCCAACCCTAGGTTGTTTGTTTCTTATCGTTCTGCCGGAACATCACGGAAAACGAAGGTTGTTTTGTCTGAGTGCTGAACAGAAGGGAGATCTGTGTGTATCCGTGTACAACAATAACTCTTCAAAAAGGTGTCGTATAAGTTGTGGGTCATCTGACCCTAATCCTAACCATAAGTTGGCGTCCTCGCCTCTCATCAAAAATGTGTGTTGGTTGGATGCTGGCGACATAATGAGGTAGAAGAAGATCTTAGGAGGCTCTGTTATGGTGAGAAGACTGTGTATTGAGGAAAAGCCTCATCACGTGAGCCAAACGGTACCTACGGTGTATTTTATATGCCGTTACATTGAGTTTTGTTACATTTAACCTGGTGCTAAGGCTTTGCATGTGGTACTGACTCTGCAGTTGTACCCTCTTCAGTAGTGATCACACCACTTGGGGCCGTCGTGTTTTTTCCCCCTTGCATGTAAAATATATTTCATCCAGCTTCTGTGTCATTTGTTACTTGTTAATCTTTTCCTGTTGGCAGGTGTCTGGATGTCTTTGCACGATCTGCAATCTTTCACGCAGAACACTTCATCGGTGACATCGAATCTATCATTTTACCTGTTTATGCAAGTGTTTCATTACCCCGTTTTTGCCCTGGAGCATTTTCCTCCTTTGTTGGATGGGAATTTGTGTGTTTTTGCCTGCAGGATTTTTGTAGAGACCATTTCTGAGTCTCCTCGCTGTTTCCATGACATCCTTCTGAAATCTCAGCTTTAATCCTTGACTGGTGTATGTGTCACTGCTTACTTTTACTTATACCACAGTAAAATTAATTTCAAAAGGCAGCTCTAACAGCTACTTGAGAGATATGCAAAATCACAAGGTTTCTGATGTATGAATTCTTAGATTGATGTTATACATAAGGTTGTATAGTTACAATGTATTTCGGGAGGGGAAAAATCGAGTGAATAAGCGCATGTTGTGTGTTTAACAGTTACTGATCTCTAATTTGTTAATATCTGTTGGAAACTGGAAACATGACACCCACTCAGAAGAGGTAAACTTATTTCTCCGGCATCTTCCAGTAGGTTTAATGTAAGCCACCTGCTGCTTGTCACCCTACCAACGGCAGGCTTGAGCGACATAACACCGCTGTAGGATGGCGCGATAGTTCCACCAGCTCCTGGATGACTGTAGGTGTCACTTTGGATAAAAAGTGGTGAGAACCTCACCAATCTCACACATCCGAAGGAGCAGAGGTCAGTTTGTGCTCCGTGGTCCTCCTTGCCGCAGAGCTCTATTGTAGCTTCACCCAGGGTTCAGACCCAGACTGTCCACCATAGGCAGCATAGGCAGAGTTATTTCAGTTCTAAATTTTTATCACCCTTCACACTTGATCATCTCGTTCACTTCTCGACATTTTCACTTTTTTGCCAAGAAACGTTTTCCACTTTCCAGATGTTGCGGTTCCCTGGAATGGCTAATTTGGATAGCGCTGCAGACTCACCCACAGAGTGTTCCTCAAGGGCCTCGATGAAGATTTGGCCCGAACCCCCCCGGTTATCATGCATGTCTTTACAGCCCCCTGTGTGAGTGCAGCTGACAGTGCCAGGTATGTGTTTTGATGTTCAAGTTGCTTGGGTTCACCTCATGACAGTCTGAGGAAGCTCAGCTTTGGCCTGCGTATATAAACCGGTGGCCTTAGCTGAACCATGAATCAAAGATCTTTCAGAGACTTCTGTTTATGCATCTCTGATGAGCCCAGCACCACTGAGAGTTCACTGCCACGAATGCCTCTGCCTGCATTTTAACCTGTTTTGAGGTTTCTCTCTGCCAGCTAAATGTTTTCTTCAGGGACTTTTTTTGGGACCAAAAAACTTATGATCTTTATCTTTACAGGCCACAGTGGAAAACATTCTCGGGGTGTCAAAGTGAAATATGTTGATTTCACGAGATGATGGAAGTGGCACTGCCAGTAGTAAATATGGAGTCATCAGCTTAAGCGTAGCAAGGACAGGGAAACAAAAAGTGTGTGTCGGAACCGGTCGATCACGATGGCTGCATCTTTCGTTTTGGTGTGTTGTCGGTGGTTGCCATGGCAATTTACCACAAATGCTGGTTGAGAATGCGACCGTGTTTGTATACGTCTGCAAAAGGAACCTCACTAAGGACTACAGAAAGAGGATGTATCTGAGGCATCGTGGAACTCATTTTTTTTGTTTTGTTTTTTTGTTTTCTGCACACGAATGCGCTGTTTTAACTAGGCTTTCAACACACTGCAATAAACAGAATGCCGGTGGAATATAACCAGCTCATTTTAGGTGGCTGCTGTTTGTTTTCCAGACAAACATGACCAGTTTTTAATGCTCAGGATTTATTTGTTGTAAGCTATGCTGCCGACGTTCAAACTCTGGCTGCTGACAACCCGAACCCACAGTTCTCTGCTGCATTCTTGACGCAGGCATTACACACGGTCCTCGGTTCTGAGCCGGGTCGTCCTCGTCACACCCTGGTTATTTCTTCTCAATGTTCTTGACCTATTTTGTTTTATTTCTGGCCCCGGTGCAGTACATTATGCACACCGTTATTAGATCACTTTACATTACTTCAGTAGTGTATTATTTACCAAAGCTTCTTTCCAGAGATTACAGTTTGTTCATAACATTTGTTTAAATTCTGCAGTTTTCTCTGCCGTGCAACACTCCAGTGGCATGTTGCTTTTTTATTTGCTTGGCTGAGGGTTCGTTTTTCCACCACAGCATTTTTTTAAACATATTTTTATTTATTTGCGGGACACTTTCTCCAAAGCTGACCTATAATGCTGAGTAAAAATATAACTGTACAATTTATTCTTTTATTTATTTATTATCTTTTTATTTTTTTTTTTATTATCTTTTATTTAGATGCTTCTCCAGAGTGAAAGTACATCAACACCAGATGAGCTTTAGACTCGGAGACAGGATGATCAAAGCACAGCTTGTTTGTGTGACACCAATATGTTCCCAAAGAACACGTGACGGCATGACACCATTCGTGAGGAAGCTCTTCAGAATGCTCACAATATTTAATAATTCGAGCCATTATGGTGTAATGAAATTTCTGCACAATTTTAATGCACTTGTCTAAGCAGATGATGATGGATAATGCTCACTGCGCTCCTTCTCTGACAACACCAAATGCCTTCACGGGTAGAAATTAGCCCCTTTCTGTAACTGACTTTTCTACCAGGCTTGTCCTTGAGAAATTCGGACCAGTCAAAGTTCTAGATAATTCTGAAGCTTTATGCTGCTGACTGCTCGGTAGATTTTCTCTGTAAAACTGTTTAGCCAGTTTCTTTTCTAGCTGTCATCAGAACAGTGACACTGCTGCTTGTCACCCCCCCTCAGCATTGTTTTTGTTAGTTTTATTACAACAGCAGTAGGCCTGGGTGATGGAGACATGGAGACAAAAAGGCAGCAATGTAGCAAAATAACAGATATAGCAATTGCAAAGTGTCTAGAGTCATTAAGTGGGAAGGGTACATATAAACCACAGCAGTAAAATGATCTTTCAGTTATTAAAGCTTAAAGAAAAAGAATGATACCAAGAGAGGTCCTTATAACGCATACAATATTAAAGGTAGACTATCCAGTTTCATTTAGTATAATATAATATTTAACAGGACGATGTTAAAAGTCCTCCTACCTACAAATATAATGTCATCTTAAGTGATAAATTAGCTGAAAAAAACAATCATAACCTCAGTCATACACTGACAAAAATGAAGAAACCAGGTGAAATGTGATAAAAGGATGGTACGATCTGCAAGAGGGAACATAGAAAAGCTGCATAAATCATACAGTCATAAAAATAATTTTAGCGCTTCTAGTAAACGGATGGACGGCTCTCAAGCCAGAAAGGCGGGGTGCAGACGTGGTGCAGTCAAACACTCAGATCTTCCCTTTGCACAGACCTCTCAGTTGGGCTGGAAGAGTGAAACCCTGGTGTATTTTATTTTGCTTAAAAGCTAAGACGATCTCATCCACCTCGTGTTTCTTATGGATGATGTCAGCTGCCAGATCGGGGTAGGGTTTTCAATGTATTCTTTGTCAGTGAGGCTCAAAAACTGGATCAGGATGGTTGTTCGCGTTGGGAGTGTGGTGAGCAGTGGGTAGACAGTCGATGTCAATAGGAGCAGAATCACGAGACCGTCTGAGCCAGAAGCGTAGTTCATCCTGTAGACATATTTTAAGAGGAACATTACCTTCAGCATTCTCAGGTAGATCAACAATCTTCAGATTATTGCTGCGATTTTTAAATTCCATTTTGCCAGTTTTGCTTTCTGCAGCTCCACCGTCTGTTCCAGAACGGCTGTCAAATTACTTTTCAAATCCAGCCGGTCCTCCAGTTCAGAGATCCCACCTTCTGCCTCGATGGAACGAGTCTTTGGTTTATCCGTGTGACCAGTTAAATTAGAGAATTTTGCTTTACAGAGTCAAAATGAAGCAGGCAAGTTTCTCCTGTTTAACGGCAACAGCACTCAGCTGAATATCCACAGCATTTATCTTGCCTTTCATACGGTTCATTTGACACGATGACTTTCTCACGTACGCTAACAGATATGCTAACTCTTCACCTGAGGGTGAGCAGAACGGGAGGCTGTAACCCCAGTTCCTTTGTTGTACTGGTCAAAAACATCCTGTGTGTCCACAGAAACTTGTGTAGTTTCAGTTGTACCTTTTTAGTGGGCTCTAATTTCAACCTTTTGCCCTTTGAGAATGCGTTGAGAAGAAAATCGGATAATCCTTGTGTGTCCTTCAAATGAGACATTTCAAATCCTATCAATTTTAGTAGCCAAACGTTATATGGATACAGCAAAACTGCAGAAAGTGTGCATCTGTGGAGAGGAGACAGAATTTATGCAGCCATTTTGGAAAACAGCCATGTAACTTCCCTAACACCTGCTTTAAGCCCTGTGTCTCTTCACACTGGCATTGCTCTGCTAGCCAAGTTATCTGGTGGTAAGTAATCACACAATACACAATCCCTGGACTGTATTACCGTTAAAGTGGTTGTGTTCATTACATAAGTATTGTTAGTGCTGTTGAACAGGTCATAGTCATGTGGAAAAGAGAAAATTAATAACGGAATATTTCTCCAAACTTTATTACTCTTATGTCCATAAAGTGTCCATTTTCACATGTCTGTCAGGTATAACTTCCTCTCACCAGTTTGTATCCTTCCTCCCATACACACCATTCCCCATCACCACTCCTGGGTGTGTGTGAGACAGTGTGAATGTGTATGAATGTGAGAAGTGGCTCATTTGCACTTAATTTTGACAAATTAGTTGGGAACTGCCTGGAGGCGCACATCACTAATGTGTGTAGTGCCTTGTGTGTGTGTGTGTGTGTGTGTGTGTGTGTGTGTGTGTGTGTGTGTGTGTATTCAACTACGTATAAACCTCACTGAGGGTGAGAAGTGAATGTGTGTCAAATTTCAAGCCTGGGATAAGCAGTTAACAAAGACGGGTGGATGATGACGATGGTAATTATCTAAAAAGTGTATAAAATTGCCAGAAGGCAACAGAAAACTTTCAAAAGTTTGTTAGTGGTAGGGCAAACACAACATGCCTATCGGCACTCAGTTGCTGTTTGACAGAAAAACTAAAATAGTAGGAATGTGGGATCAATTTCAACTCTATTCCTCAGTGTATACAGCTCATGTCTGGTTCTCCTGAGTGTCTGTTGTTAGTAACAACACGGACTATTGCACATGTTTAATAGCAATTCCTCTTAGTGAACTGAGGTCAGCTGTATACAGGAGGCTCCATCCTTGAGTTCACAACAGAATCAGTCCTAACATTTATTCATCTTACCGTGCAATGTATTGGCATCCTGTCCGCGGGGTCGTTTCATTGCCTAGTGCCCAGTGCTTCTGGGATAGGTTTTGGAATACTGCGACCCTGGCCATGTTTAAGGATAATGGATGGATTGAATTATTTATCTTCCATTTAGTACAACAGAATAACACATCAGTAAGATAAATATTTCTAAGAAGTACAGTATTTCTGATTTCTGTAATCCGACTAGCAAAACGGAATCAGTTAACACCTTCTACCACCCAATTTTTCAGAAGCCTGTCAATGCTGGTGGTACCGAAGGAAATCAAATTCCCCCCATGCCTTTTTTGACATCTTGGCCACCGTGCTGCTATTTCACCAAAAGGTAAGGTCTGCCTTTGTTTATTTCCATTACTTAATACCAAACATCTCTCTAAATTTTTACAGCTTCATGTATATATTGTTATGAACGTATCGCACACGTGCACACGATGAGCAATTTTTCCATCAGAGGTATAAATCTGTCAGCAGCTGGCACTGAAGGAGAGTTATGGAGATTATGCAGGCAGCAGATTTTCATTTTCAGTCATTTTAAATTAGTTTTAATGTAGTTCAAAGTTAATAAAAATGATAATCTTACAGCATTTTTCATTTTATTACACTTATATCACGGTGTCTTTGATTATTACAGGACCTGCAGCAAATAAATCCAGGCATATATCTGTTGGTTTGCTTAAACTGGCTGTACAGGTAATATCGCAAACAGAAAGTGGGCAGCTGCTGACAAACACTTCAAATCCTCATACGCTTAACTGTGTCCCCACTGTATTTATAAACTGAGGACTCAGTATCCTGTGTGGGTCGTTTCTGGAAAGGCCAGTGGGACTCCCTCTGGTTGAAAGATGCAGGGGGAAGAAGAAGCATACAGTATGTGGTGACCATCAGTTCAGAGATTTATTTATTTATTTATTTATTTATTTATTTGCAGCCTTTGTGTGATATTGAAATTGGTCATTAAGCAGGTTTGATGAAGTAAGTGCTGCGAATTTACGAGTTCCCTGACCCTCTTTTCCATCTCAGCAAAATGGAAGGGTATTAAAGGCAGCTCAATGAGCAGATTCTCTGGAGCATTTTCCCTCCAGAAGGATCTCCTAAACTGCCAAAATCAATATTTTAAATGCAGTTGTCTTTTCTTCACCAAGCTCATCTATAGGGTAATGTAGTTCTTTGGTGTCTATTATAAAGAAGTCGGACTCTATTCGTTCAGCCATGGCGAAGTGTCATCTCCGAGGTCTCGGGCCTGTCAGTCAAGTGCCATTGTTTATGAGGCTGCATGTTCCACTTTGCCTCATATTTCTAACTTCAGATTTACATTTAGCACATTTCCCAAGATTGATAATTTGCTTAAACATTTTCAAAGCCCTTCTTTCTGACCATTCATCAGTATCTGAATCACTGATAATAACGTGCTTGACTTTTTTGAAGCTCGTAAAAGGATTAATCTTTTTCTCGGATGGGATTTATCTTTGTTCATTGTAAAAGAAAGAACCTAATAATGGTGCCATATTTCTTTCATATTAATGTCAGTCCTAAGGTCAAATCTCGCAAGTGCGCTGTCTGGCAGGCATTTGAGTGTCTGTACAACAGTGGCGTGAACTGCAAAGCTGTGCGGCACCGCCATCGAGTCCAGAATTCCTCCAGCGTGGAGGGGATATCAATCTAACAGTGATCTGGGTCCTTGCTGGTGTGGCACGACTCCCTTCAGGCTCACGAGAGGCACGTCTTTAACAACTGCGTCAAATGAATTTCCTATTTCGAGTCTATTAACCTTCATAGCATCGAGAAGGATTTCCACAGTTCCAGCCCTAATATTTAACTTAATTATTTTCTTTATGTAATGTGCACAGCAGGATTGCCAGCCGGCTGTGATACGACGACAGGTGGAACTTTTTTCCCCCTTCGGATTTCATATTCACCTCTCATAAACTGCTATGAGGACGGATTCAGTTGCTGCCCTTCCTGCGCCGAAGGCCTGGGCTCAAATCCCTGCTCAGTCACTCCACGGTAGAGGAGGCCTATGGGACCAAAAAAGGGCTCCCTTGTGAATTAGATCACTCTTCATCTTTGTTGCTTGTCTCTGGCATTGATATTTATATTCATGTTCATCTCCTTGTGTGGCTGATCACCTGCTGTCGTTTGATAAATCCCGAAACAAAGCGTGACTCCGTCCTCGTCGAAGATGCAGTGAATAATGGTTCATTTTGCTTTCATTTTCTGGCACGAGTCAGCGGCGCTGTCACAGACGTTCAGCGGAAATAGGCACGGAAAATAAATAGTGAATGGAAACATAAACGGAGATAATGTGCGACTGAAGCGAAAGATAATACAGGGACTTGGCAAAGCGCGCACTATTTTTATCCTAAAGAATCTTTTACAGGAGGAAACTGTGCAGTATGGAACAGATGGCAGTTATTTACCTGTAGCTGGTTAGCAAATGTTTTCATTCAAACGGCACTATTGATATAATTCAAAGTTTCCCGTTATGTACTTTTTATACAGCTCGGAGGTTCACTGAAAGCAGATTGGTGTACATTTTGTTGTAATAATGAACACCAGCAAGGATGCAACATCTGGTGAAGAATCCTCTTCATTTATGGCCACTGTACCAGTGCATTTGAGTGCTGTCTTCCATTTACGCATTTATTCCAAACCCGTTTAGAATATTAAGTTATTTGCAACGATTTGCTCATTTATACAGCTGGGTAATCTGGGATACAGTGTTGGTAGCAGGGATTCGATCCTGGGAGCTACCAGCTACAAGGCGAAAGCAGGAGCCCCTTCACCGCTAATCCTTAAGCAAGCAGTTCTGCATAACTGATGTTGAAAATATTAACGTGTAAGATTAAAAATTTTCATTTTTATATGTACTGAATGATATATAAAATAGTTGAGCAGTTACTCATTAAATTCGTATTGTCTCGGAGAGTCAGTCAGTCGAATTTTATTTCATGTGGACCAGTTTTACGATTGTCACAAAGACCTATGCTGTACATTTCACAGCAGTTAAAAATAATAAAAATTCAAAAATGTATTCTTTGACCCCTAAAAGAAGAGGTTAAATTCATGAGATCAAAAGATTATGACTGATTTGCCAGGTCCCCAATGATCTCAGCTCACTGTTTCCTACTGTGAACCGACTGCATGAAGGTGGGCTTGGCCTCTCTGCAGGGGGCGCAGGAGCAGGCAGCCTGGGCGGGACGGTTGCTTTCTGTCGTAAACGTAATTAGATTGTGTAAAACTGCAGTAGTTGGCATACGGGCGTGATCAAAAGGACGCACAGCCAAGCGCACACGTGGGCCGAGTGAACGTGGCAGGACTGACTACATGGGTCAAAAACGTCGCTGCCTTGCAGTCGGCAGCTAATGGCTAAATGGGTGTGTTTGTGCCTTTTATGTATATGAAAACATAAACATTCATGTGCCTCTGTGAGCATTGCAGCTGAAATGGTGTTATGGGTGAAAGCACATTAATTTTTGATGACATTCTGAGCTGTTTTTTGAAAGAATACTTAATAAAAAAGGATGAGGCATAAAAAAGGAAAGCGCGCTTTAAACAGGAGTCGCCTACGGACTCGGTGCTGAGTGAGCAGCGGCGCTCGGCTCTTAGCGCACATAATGAAAAGGTTAAGGATAATGGGGTCATCTCGCAGCGGCCCATCGACATTGCTGCAGCTTCCAATTCCCGCACGTCTGCTTTTTCATGTCTCTGTGAAACACAGGGCTGCATGAACGATGTACTTTTTTAAAAGTTTTTTTCTTTTTTTAGAGGATAAATAAGTTTTATCCTGGTTTCCTTAGATGCATATAAGAGGGGGAAATTTATTTTTTATCATGGTAATATGTATTTGACAGCAGGACTGATCAAAGTGGGTAGCTGGGCTCTGTTCTCTGTGGGTCGAAAAGGAGCTTTCTGAGGATTTTTGTTAAAAATATTGTATATAATTATCGAATGCGGCTCTCAGTGGGCCGAGGTTAAGGCAATAAATCTTTCGGTTTCAGCAAGTGGATGGTGGAGAGTGTAATTTGATCTCCCCAAATTGAGAGCAGTCTGTTTTTTTGCCTATTGCTCTAGAGAGGGGAATTAATTTTGTATAATCAGGGAAGATTCAATACAACAGCAATGAATGACTTTATGATGCATCCAAAATGGAGGACTGTTGAATGAGGGTGCAGAAGAAACCTGTGCAGGTGCCACAGACCTGACTGCTCTTAATCCTGGCTGGTGACATGATTTTTCTTTTATTTCTTAGCTGCATTTTGCTACTTATTCATTTATCAGACAGTTTTCTCCAGTTTGACTTACAACTATTTGATAGACAGATAACTTCAGTAATCCTGAAGGGAAGTGCGCAGCTTACCCATTTGTACAACAGGCTCATTTTTACTGTTTAAACTCACGGTTTAGTACCTTAACAGAATAATAGCAGGAGTGTGATTATAACCCAGGCCCTGTGGTTGTACGGTTCCTAAGGTTAAGGTTCTTTCTGCCAGAGTCCCTTTTTTAGAGTTTAAAAAAGGCAATTTTTTGGTTAATTTATTGTTGCTAAGAGTTATGTATTTTGTTTGGTTAATAGGGGCATAAATAATAAAACCCATCCTTTTCAGCCGGATGCCCAGACTAGACATAAATGAATTGACACAAGGAATTACATTCATTTTCTCATGACTCATGTGACAACTTGAACCTAATAAGAGACCTATAAATAAAAATTGCCACGTGGGTCTTAGAAGTTCATTGTAGTAAATTATTACTTTCTATTTATCAACATATTAATTTGCAGTTGATATGTCCAGTAACTGACAGCTTTTAAGTGAGTGTCCTTTCATTCAAAATAACATAGTGCTCATGTTTGCTACAGCACTTGTCGGTGATCTGCTGAGAAACTGCAGTTTTTACCTGTGATTTTGTAAAAAAAAAGAAAAAAATATTTATAAATTAGAATTTTTCAGGTAAAAAGGGTTAAGGTTAAAAAGTAGTTGTTATTCAGCATACTGGAGTAGCACAGGGTTAGTCTAGTATTGGTGGTTTGTTTACCTCCTGGTTGTCACTTTTTGTTTCAGTTTGAATAATAAAAAACACAATATTACATAATCATACAGTTAATTGACTTGAGAGTCTATCCATTAGCTAATAATTTTGTTAGTATTTTTGGATAGTTGTGACAATGCACTTTGACTAATAATAATAATTATTATTATTATTAATATTAATGCATGAAGCAGAGACCCCTTTCAGAAGCAGGATTCAGCATCTTCCCAGTTCAGCATCAGTATGAGAAATTAGGTAAAACAGGAATTACCCCAAAACAGCACTCCGCACGTCAGCAAGCGTGTGTGCAGTGTGTGAGTTTAAAAAGGCAACTTGTGTGTGTGAAAGATTGCGTGTACGTGTAAATGTCGTCACGTGGACCTTCTTCAATCGACCTAAAATCACACAGTCAAATATTTGCTGTTGCGCTGAAGCTCTGCTTGTGTTTACAGCACCGACGGGCTGATTTTAATATCTCGGCGAAGGGCCGAGACTCAGAGACACCCAGACCCCCGCTGCCCACACCAGCGAACACGGCCCAACCCGCCGCCTGCAGCCATTCCCCAATCTACCCCTTACAGATCCACACAATTTGTGTGAAAGTGAAGAAAAAAATAATTTTGCAACCAATTTTACCCCTGTGGTGAGACTGAGGCCTGAAATGCTAATTTCTTTCCTTTTGGGTGGTAAAAGAGAAATTGTCGCCATGTTGTTGATCATTTTTTGAAAATGGGAAAGTGTAAAAAATATAACTTAAAATGTGAGAAATGTATTTTATTTCAGGCACTGGTAAATGAAATTCGTAATTATGTACATGACTCCTAGGTATGCATATGGTGCTCGTACAGTCATAAATTGCCACATTTTTTTTGTTTGGAATAATAATATAACTAAATAATTATCAGTTTATGTAGCTGAGTAATTCAGGGTAAATATCTTGGTCAAAGGTACTACAGCAGGAGTGTGGCTTCAAACCAAGGTTATCTGAGTCCGTGGTTACAGCTCCCAGCACTACGCCACCCGCGCTCCTGGGTTCTAAAGCACTGCACGTGCTTTTTGAAAAGCATTTCCTGAAGATTTCGGCACAGCTGAAATAAAAGTCCAATGGTGTCCTTAACCGTACAAAAACAACATGTCTCTGAAAGCAACTTTACAAGAAGAGGACTCATCTTGGCGAAATAATATTGGCCCGTATTTCATATTTGTTATTTTACATCCTCACACTTCAAAGTGTCCAGTATATTTTAAACTGTTACTGCGCAGAGGGAAGGCTTTAAAATGTGGTCTAAACTTCTCTAACTGCCTAGCATCCAGCTTTCCTGAATCTCGTTTCCAAAAGGAGGTTGCCCAGGCAACATACACTCACTGGCCACTTTATTAGGAACACCAATCTAATACCGCCCCTTTGCTCGCAGAACAGCCTGAATTCAGGTTTGTCAGCTGCACATTCATGCTGCCAATGTGCTGTTCTGCCACATCCCAAAGGTGCTGCATTGGATTGAGATCTGGTGACAGGTGAACTTCACCGAACTCATTGTCATGTTCTTTAACTGTGCTGTGTGACCTAGCGCATTATCATGCTGGAAGTAGCCATCAGAAGATGGGTAAAGTGTGGCCATACAAGGATGCCACGTGGTCAGCAACAATGCTCAGGTAGACTGTGGCATTCAAATGATGCTTGGCTGGTACAAGGGGGTCGAATGTGGTCCAGGAAAACATTCCCCTCACCATCACACCACCACCAGCCTTAACTGGCAAGGCAAGGTGGGTCAATGACTGCATGTCGCAGCAGAAATCGAGCTTCATCATTCACTGAAGCTCATGACCTGTGTCGGTGGGATTTTATGCAATGCTCTGCTGCCACGTGATTGGCTGAGTTAGGTAATTGCGTGAATGAGCGAGTGTACCGGCGTTCCTAATAAAGGGGCCATGACGGCAACGATAATGATTTTTAATCAGGATACGTTGACTTACCACAACCTCACGGCTTTGCGATCTCGTCCCTCCACCCCGAGTCGAACCCCTTATGCTTGTTAGTCTGAGGATTATAAATATAAGTGCAAATTCTTGGCATCATTCGCCATTAATCAGCGGTAAAAATAACAGCCAATTTGATCTTTTGCCCAGTTTTAGAAATAAAGCAAAAAAGGAAATTGACAGCTTCCGTCGTGTTTGTTCTTTAATTAGAGGTCCACTGTAGATGGCTTTTTTCAGTGGGGCGATGTGTGGAGAGTAGCCCATCGAGGGCCTGTTCCTGGGGGGTCGCCCTTCCTGCTTGACTATGGAGGCTGCATCGCGCCCTCTCATTAGCGGCCAAATAAAAGGTCTTTTCGATGTCACGTCTGCGTACTTACAGTGTTTTCACACTTGCATCTGAAGGTAGATGGGATGCCAGTGCTGGGACCCAGCCAGCCCCTGCCGGTCGGTGGATGTGTGGGAGAAGATGGCGAGACGCCCAGAAGGCGATCACTTCCCCGACACCTGCCTCCTTATGACGATAGCTTGGTGTTGGCTTTTCTCCCGTTGACTGTGATGTTCAGTTAAATCTTTTTGTTTTTAAGCAGCAGGACAGAACTGGGTCACAGTATAAAGGACGGTCGATATTGTTGTCTCACTGTGATTAGTGTCTCTCGAGATCTGAGTCTTTGACTTTTGAGATTTTGCACTTACAATTGAAAATATTTTATACCCTTTACTGGCTTATGACCAAATATGAAGCTGATTTTTCTTTACCCAAATTTCATGTAAATAACACACCCACAATGGCCAACAGGTACTTCTCCAGAATTGCATTCACTTTGCCCAATGCTCCGCTTTCTTAAAGCAACACTTTAGCAGCTACATTAGATCTGACTTAAACAATTTCACCTTACGATCTATATTCCAGGAATGTGCTTGTAAGTGGGGGTCACCTGTATGTACAGGTACATGATACAATTCAAGGGCAAAGTATTATGGAGGTAGTAATACAGTGCTGACATTTCTTTTGACTCTTGTGTTTCTGGTCTCCTTTTTGGAACATGTAGAGATGGAACCATTTGTTTGACTTGAGGGTGAACAACCCAGTACGCCAAAAGAGACACACACACTCCTGCCACTTGTTCTTTTCGTAGTGCATGTAAGGAGTATTGCCCTGCCGTCACCAGGGACTGGTGCCTGGACAGGATCTCGGATTAATCCCCCGCAGGTGAGTGGTCTCCAGCCGGCAATCGATAGCTTATCGGATGATGACATGAGTTCAGTGTACAGAAGACCTCATTTTCGGGGCCTTCAGACTCTGTAACGCTACTGTACTTTACTGTGATTCACTGTATAAACACAAGTCACATTGTGTGTGTGTGTGTGTGTGTGTGTGTGAGACATCTGTTGGAAAAGGATAAACAGCCTGAAGCCGGCAGACATCTGGCAATCTTTAAATATTTGACTGCTTTATTTATAAAGGCACAAGTAACAATTATGAATTACACGGTTCGAGACCTGGTACGCCGTACTTGCAGTGTTGTTGTCCAACCAGTCGTACCCGAGAAGATTTGTAAATTCTACGTAGACAATAGTATGACAAAGAAAAGAGCTGTGTGATGCCAACGCGTCAGATGCCACGAGCAGCCGGGATGCATCTCTGCTAGAGAAGGATGAATGGAGTGAAGCAAAGAGGCGGACAAGAAGAGCACGTCTTCCTTTACTGACAGAAGCAGTGCAAGCAAGTCAAACTTAAATTGAGCGTTTGCAAAAGTAGATTAGCGCAAAGGAAAACATTGATTATTTTGGGCTGACTTACGGTTGTGGTGATTCACAGTTCAGTGCAAATCGGTTTAGGTGCACGAGGCGGAGAGCCTCCCTGCAAACGCCCCCTTGAGCCAACTAACGCTCTTCTCCGCTCAGTTATTTGGCCAGTAGTTGAGGTTTTGAGTTGTCAAATTCCTCTAAGCACGTACGTATACTTTTGTAAACTTTTGCTGGCCTTCACTGCAGAGAGGTCACTTTGTTGAGTCCTCATTGTGCGGCTTGTAACTATTAATGCTTATTCATCGGAATCCTTTCTCGTGCAGCGTTAAGCTACTCACGGTAATTTACCCCTGCTATCTGCAGGGTAGATTTTACTGTATCAGGGCAGCAGGAGAAATATTTGAACCTGGGCCTTTTGTGTTGTTGTGGCCGACCGGCGCGCCTCCTGCTGGCTCTCGCCTGGTTTTCTGCCTAGAGATGTGAAAATGCACACTGTGCTCTATTAACGTAGCACACCGGTAGTTTCTGTTGGAGAGACACAAACTAATTTTTCATCATTGGAGTTTAACCAGCGGTGGGTAATTGTTGGCCTCGAGGGTGGAAGGGTTCAGTGGGTTTTATTCGGCATTAACCCCAGAATGGCTTAACTGAAGTCATTATACGAGTGGGAGGCCACCTGACCTGGCGTTTGGGGTGTAGGTTGGTTGTTAATTGGAAACCAAATGCAAAATCTATCCAAATCTCATCCATAAGAAGTGTCATTTTGCAGCATATACCTTTATAATCGTTCTTAGGCTGAGACATTTGCATTTGATCAATTACATCGCGTCCTTCAAAAAATGTATCTTATGGCTTTTGCTTTACGATGAATTTGAGTGACCATTTCCTACAAATGATTTAAACATTAGATTACAATTTTTTAAAATCTAATTCCGACTAAAAGTACTGCAGTCTGAAGTACTGTCCGTGTTAGCACGTTGATAAGTTGTCCTCTGACAGCACCGTGTTTTCGTGAATCATGTGGCACTGTGAGCTGAGTGATGGACTATTAGGGAAGATCTTGTGGTGCAGCTCCTTCCGGTGTCCTCCACAAATTCATTTGTTTACAGCTGTAGTCAGAAAGCATCTTTATCATTTTCTTGGCTGCATGTGTGGTGGTTTCTATATGTTCAATGTTTTCTGCTGACATTGTTTTGCTGCTTAGCTCCATATTTTTATTTATCAATGTGATGCTGTTGGTTGCATCGATGCACAATGTTAAGCTAAGTACTGTAGTTGCTTATCCATTTTGTACAGCTGGGTATTTTTTTCTTTGCAAATGAATGTAGGATTTGTTATTATTCTAAGTTTCGATATTTGTCTGCATAAACAACACCTTTTGACTTTTTTAACTGTTTAGCTGTGGATACGCCAGTGCAAATCTAAGACAAATGTCCCGTTTATTTGTTTGCTTACCAGGCTTTTTTGTATATAGAACAACTTACTGTATACAGATTAATGTTCCAGACGTTCATCGGTTCCTGAAACTGGGTATTCACGGTGGAAATCCAGGATGAGGATTTCACCACAGGCGGTTAATGCGCTTTCCCATTTGCAGTTTTTGCTGCCATCTTTTTAAGCCCTTGTAAAGTTTCTTGTCAACTAAAACTCCTCCTCTGATCATCCAGAACATCTTGTTTTTAGGGGGAGGAACGGAAAAATTGTGTTTTTTGAACAAAAGGTTAAAATGAACTATGTTTTCTGGTGGAGTTGCAAAATTTGAAAATATTATTAGATTGCATGCGTCCTTTGAACTGGACATGTCGAAATGGAGAAGTGGATCCACGCTGGCTCCTCGTGTTACAGATGTCACATTGTAGCAAGGGCGCAGACGCGTACAGGCGTAAAGTGAAGAGGTCCATTTAATGTTAGGGAAGGTTCCAAAATCGTGGTCACAAAACAGGCGTGGGTCAAAACCAGAAAGTAGTTCAGAACAAGCGATGTAACAGATAAGGACAAAACAGGTCGGTAACCAGCGTAGCAAACAGACAGAATGCTCAGTATGCATGGACAAGTCATAGCAATACTTTGCACCGACAGGTTGTAAGGCACAGGTACTTATAGGGCTTAACAAGAGACAGGTGCACGGGACCAAGAATCAGGAGAGGCGGAGTCTGGACCGGAGGGCGTGGCAACAGACAGCTGATTTATCAATTTTTGAGAATGCAAATGTGTTCTGCAGCAGCACAGCAGTGTGGGACCGCCTTAATTCAACTCACTTCCACATTGTTTAACGCTCCTTTGTGGTGTCCCTGAGTATCGGTGAGCAATAACAAGGGGAGGAACACTGCACATGTTTATGGGATGAATCTGTCAGCATTAAAGAGGAGTTTGCGGAGATTTTTATTTTTGCCCATTATGAATTAGTTTTGATCTTTAATGGTTCATAGAGCCATTATCATAGCTGTAGTCAAGATTTCTACACATTTGTTCGGCAAATAAATCAAGGGGCGTCTGATGTTTTGATTGTGACTTAAAGATAAAAGCGGACTTGGAGTTACAAATAAGTCAAACTCAGTGTATAAAGTTGGTGGCTCCCAGCTGTACAGCTGCACCGTCTCTATCGCTGTATCCGTTTTTCCAGTGTTCGTCTTCCGTTAGACTGACATACAGCTTTTTTTCTGCATAAAACACTCTGTGTACCTACAACGAGAAATGACACTATATTTAGTCGCCGACAGACAGAGTTCGTACTCCCAAACAAAAAAGATATATTCGGGTTAAAAAGCCGAATCCCCAAACGAGTCCACGTCCGAGGTACGATTTATGGCCAGGTGGGTGAAGTCCAAATCTGCTTCAGAGTTCTTTGTCCTTGGCCAGCACATTTGCCCCCTGGTTCTCCAGCATTGTTAATGGTACAGTTCACTAATCCTCACTATTTTCCTCCCATAAATTAAATTTTTGTTCTCTTTTGTATGTATTACAGTGCCCAGGGAAGCTGTGTGTGTTCCTCCATTGTGCTTGGAAAGGGAATTGTGTGCAATTCAACATGCCATTTTTTTCCCAGTTGCTTTCGGATTTATCACACAGGACTATACAATAGCTTTTTATTTAGTTTTTCAAATCCATTACAGAGCCTATTTTTGGGCCCTTGAGAGGAGCGAGCAGTAAGTGGTATTTCCAAAGAATCATTTCACTGAATTAATTAAAAAGAAAATGAGCAACTTTTTTATTTTTTGAACGTTTTATTTTACTGTATGATACGAGAGCAACCCGAAAGGCACAGCCGCAATCACTGCAACACAGAGATGCCGATTCGCATCGAACCCCAATCATTACCGAGGCCTGGAGTGAATTATAAAACCGCAAGAAGAAAGCCAAGAAAAAAAGTATCTAAGATTGTCCATCTGCAAGGTGATTGAAAGCGTTGGAAGTGGTTTGTTTGTTTATTAGTTTTTGTTATGTTTGCCATGTGTCTGGAAATGACACATTTTATTGTGGCATTGGAACCGGCATTTTAAACAGCCACATTTACAGTTTTGGAGCAGCATCTCCTGCAGGGATGAAGCAGCAGCGGTCAGCCGGGGAAGACAGAAATCACAGAGAACTGAGCTGCCTTTTAAACCATTTGCCTTCCGATTTGTACGGCTGTTACGGCCTTCAAACTGCACGTGAATAAAGATTTAATGATCAATAGGACACCTGCGGCTTTTCTGGGAGCGCGTCTAACGCACAGCACACCTTCAGAAACAGGAGGAAAGTGACTCACAAGGTGTTATTGGTGTTGAGGTCCATGCTGCCAGCGTTAGCCTTTCCGTGGAAATAGATAATAAACAATCTTCAAATTATTCACACGAAGCTGTGCTCTGAAGTCCGTGTACGGCTCTTTGCTCAAAAGACGTGTTACCTCATTGTTCTCCTCTGTGAAGCAGCTAATGGTGAGGAACGCGTTAATCCTTATCTTTTGCCGACACACTTTCCTTATTTATGAGAAAGCCGAACTCCTGAGCAATAAGCCAGGGCTCATAATGACATTGTAAATGTAGCGTTGAAATGAAGGCATCACCACAGAGTTGCTTCATGGTCCGCATTAGGCTCAGCCCAGTGGCTCCGAGTTGTGATGAAAGCAACGTTGAGGCTTGTTTTAGGAGGGTTAGTCACAGGATATACCAACGGTTGACGTTCTCAGAAGTTCTCCGAAGGTCTCACTGGTGTCATAGATAAAGGTTTTCGAATTTTTTTTGTTACAGGCTACATTAAAACTAAAAAAAAACTGGAAGTACATAGTCTCCTGTTCAGTGCCAGTTGTTGACCGATTCATTCGACAAATGTGCAAGACTCTTTGTCTTCTTATTGTTCGCCGGCGCTCGGGAACGGCAGACAAGAGCTGTAAACACTAGAAATGAGTTGAGCTAAGGTGTTCCCACACTCCTGTTTGGTGTGCCTGGTTTACTCAGCTGAAAACGGTCATTTCAGGGAATGTATGAGTGAAGAAAATGCACTTAATCTAAATTTGAATGTTGATAGCATGAAGAGCCAGTGTATAAATGTGTGAAGAGCTAGCTGAGTGAAGGCGAAAGCTGTAAATCAGGCCAGTTAGTTTGTGATGCCAGCAACTAAGTCATTAAACATCTTGCACGTCCTGCTCCTTTCTCTCCATCCATTTCAAAACCGAAAGCAGAACTCCGTCTTTGCAGTTGGCGAGCGAGATGAGGTGACCACGTCAGATCAATTTTCCCCAGCATCTTGACAGCGTGGATTTTTACATGCTGAAGAAGCGCAGTACCAGTATGTAGGATGATGATGTTTTCCTTCAGTCCGGTCATGCTGCCTCTTATGATATCTGCCAAGAGATTGTTCCACATAACTAAAACAGTTACCTCATTTCAAACTCTGTCCTCATGCACACCATTAATTCATCTAATGCTTCACATTCTCAGCTTGATTCCCTGCCGTCTCCAAGTCTTATTTTGACCTCCATGTGCTGCTTAGTGGTATTATTAGTATTGTAAACAACAACTCAGCTTCTTCCCCACTGTGGGTGTCTGGATGCTAATGTCGGAAACATCCATGCGCAACACTGGACTGTATTTCAAACCATGCCTGTGAACGTCCCTGTGGGCTTGGCACTGACAGTGAAGTGAACCTACCAGTTTGGGGGTGTTTGGTTGCCATTGGTAACACACAAGAACACCTAAAGTCTGATATTTTTTCGGTTGGTAGGTGCTGCAGTGCACCTTTAATACACTATTCTAATATCGTGAGCGAACTACGGCAACAGACGAGGCTTCCCTCGATAGAAACACTTTACATTTAGATTAGGTGATACCTGAATTCTAAAGACACTACAATAATTTTGTCACGGCTCCCCAGTGTGCCAAATTTGGTATTAAAGGGTACAAATCACACAGTAACACCTTTCAAAGCTTGGGAGAAGCAAGGAGATGGCGATCTGAAGGAACAGTGTCTACTCATTTCCTGCAACCGCCTTACATGCGAACGCATGATAAGGCTGGGAGGGGAAAAATGGCGGACTCAGGGGACTGAGGCCGACCTGATGGGTCTGGAATCTGACTCGTGCAGCAGACCTCCCCTCTTGCCCGACTGCTGCCCCTCGAGTCCTTTAAGCCAAAGCACAGGGAAAGGGTGGCGACACGGACGCAGAGGGTCTTGGCCCCGAGCCCAGCCTCCACATGAACCTGATGAATAGGAGCTGAAGGGACCCAACGGGGTCAGTGACACCCGTGGGGGTGCAGGTGGGCGGGAAAACAGCTGAGTGCTGCAGCTCTGTCCATACGCTACCGGCGACCCTCATCGAGTGCTAACCTCATTCTAGCCAGAAAGCAGCACTTACACTTGTTTATTTAGCTCATGACTTTGTCAGGGCAAATCGGGCTGTTTATATGCTAAGCTGCTCAATATTATTTGGAATAGATGTGTAGTGTTTGCAGTGAGTGATAAGACTGGGCTGGGACAGGACACTTAAGTGTAGTGAAATAATAATTTATTTAGCTTTTTGGCATAAACCGAGTGCCTTCGTCCACCTGCACGTACCGTGTACATCACAAGAGGAAGGTGTGCACAGTGTACAGGACATGTGACAGTTTACGATGTCGCACTTGTTAGACAAGCAGTTTGGTCTGATTGTGAATTGTAGTTCTCCTTTGGGCACCATTTGCGAGAATTCTGGATAATAGAGCTGGCACACGGACAAACAGCCTTGTATATAACATGTTAAAATGGTATCAAGAGATGTAAAATATTATCAGATTAAGCGTAGCCTCTGGCTAATATATCTGTTCAGCACATCGACAGCAGCCTCTACCTCCTGAATCCTAAACTTCCATCAAGGTCGTTTCCAGCAACCCTCCCTTGGCGACTGACTGGATACCGAGGCTTCTGCTCCCCACAGGGTCATCTGCGGTAAATAAACCAATTAATTGCTTCATTTTGTTAAAAAATAAAACAGACAGGTGTTTGGGCCCCATGCGAAAGGTGCGGCAGTTTTGATGCGCGTAGTAACACACGATAAACTTCCTTTAGCCAGAAAAGAAGTGCAAAAATGTGCGATACCATCAAAGTTGGCAGAAGCTGGTATGGAAGGATGCACTGCCTGTCGATCCTCACCTGATAGCAGACTTCCCCACCTGGTTAACCGCGCCGCTGCGGACGCTGCTGCCAGCGGTCTCCCTGCAGGTGCTGAGATAGGCCTTGATGGGAATCGTCGCGAAGAATCCCCCACCGGTGCCTGCAGCACTGTACATAAAAGATAAGTCAGACGCCACTGACAGACAGCATTACAGTAGCACCCGCTTGTCAAGATAATGCTGGATGTGATAGCTTGATCACAGCAGTTGGCGGGTGCCTTGTTAGAAGATCCCTGTGCCCTCCCTGTATTCCCACCTGGGCCTTGAAATTGAAAACAGAGGTTTGTGGTTCTCTGCGGACGCAGGCGCGTCAAGCCTGGATCACCTGAAAAGCCGACCTTTGGCTGCCATCCTTGATGCGATGGGTGCGTTAGAGCTGCACCAGTTGGGTTGAGGGAGGTGGGAAGGAGAGATAAGGCCAGGATCTCAACAAGACGGAGTGAGCAGATGAGTAACGACGTGCAAGATGACAGATGTAAACCTGGGGGGTTTCCTGTCTTCGTGATGGACTCCGATTGCAGAGCACCTGCAGGAGGTCGGGGACACCATTGTTGCCTGATGTTCTCATCGGCTCTGAGACCTGAATAGGATACGGCACAACAGATGGGCCAAAACCAACAGAAAGCAGCGCTGCCCCCCCAGCCCCCATTAGAACTGAGTTGTATTCTGGCCTGTCAGAGAAATTATATACTCATCTGCCACCCTGAGTCCTGTGTCACTTTTGAGTTGTGCTGCAGTTGACCTCCGTGGCTCATCACAGCCTTCCAGTTTTGGATGAAGTGGGGGAACTGGAATTCAGAAATTGGCCTTAAAAATCACCACAAGCTTGAGTTCCCATAAGTATCCCCCCCCCCACCCACACACACACACACCCAACAAAACAAGTCGATAAGAACCTGAAGTAGGGTGACGGAGTTCTAAAACTCGCTTAGTCCGTAACGCTTTAAAAGATCCCAGTCTCACCGTGGTAATCACAGTAATATCAAAAGTAATCCCAAAAGTTGTAATATGTTTAGAGTCTTGAATTTCAGGATCTTCAGATTTGCAGGGATTCCAGGCTTTAACTTGCCAGCATCTGAGAGGAATACAGATTCACTGCGTTACCCAGAGCTCCCTCTGTGTGTCGTGAGGGACCTGTCGGCTTTCTGCGTGATGTTCAAGGAGTTGCAGGTCATGAGGGTTAATTCTGGAAGGTGGGCTACAGGATTCTACAAGGGGGATTTAGATGTGTGTAAGTTAGACAACGCCTCCAGCATCAAACGGATGAAAAAAAACGGTGTGACTTTTGGAACACGTTGATTCACAGGGGAAGGGTAACATATGGGCAGATGTACGCAACACGTAGCTCTTCGGTCCATAATCTCCACGTGCGTCACCGTGTCTCCAAAAATCCTGAATTCATGACCACCACGTGGAAGTACTGGAAGCTGAGTGAAAAAGACTGGAGTCGTACAGGGAGGCAGACAAGGCCCAGCTGGAATGAAATGTGTATGAGAAGGAGCTGCTGGGTCCATGTCTGGGTGAATCATCCTGTTCCATTTGCAAGGCTTTTCCCAGGTGCCTGTCACTGGTCCATGAGATTCTGAGGGGCCTGTTTGATACAGAGCCCTACTGGAGTCCAGCATTACTTGCTCTCTGCTGCGAAGAGATGTTTTTCTCTAACTTTCTGTGTGGTCACTTCTCCATAATGCGTGATTAAATAGTTTCCCAGTTCCTGAATAATTTAACACAGATAGGGGGTGACATAAGCTGGGGTAAGAATTGCACTCTATTTGTGTTTTGTGAGCTCAAAGAAGCCAAAGTAATTTATCCAATTAAGATGAGAGGATGTCAGACTTGTGAAAGATAAGAGCACAAAACACGTCTTTGTTGACAGCTTCTCGACGTAACCCGCTATAGCCGCTAACGCTAAATTGAAAATGCAGAACTCTGGCTTTTAGATTATTTTTTCACTCAAAAGAAGTGGTGACATCTTCCCTGAAGGCTGTTATTGCCCAGCGATGATCAGACATTCCCTGTAACCTCTGTTAATGGAAACTATTTCACTGGTCTGAGTCATGATTAAGTCAGGCTTAAGACATCAAAGTCATTCATTTTGTTTTCAGCATGTGTCTCGTTTCATTTCAAAGAAATGGATTTCTTTGTCAGCGGCTTCATTTTTTAGGCAGAGTAATTTGCCTGGCGTATTGCGTATACATTTTGTGCTCTTTTGAATAACGGCTTTTAATTGGGCGTTATTAATTCAAATTGAGTCGTCATATTAACCGTTTCCGAATAGGAAATGAGCCAGGTTGGTTTATGGTGGGGTCGACTAAAAATACAAGGCTATGACTCATACAGAAACTGCATATCTATGTGTCTGTGACTCCTTGCAAGTGTGAGTCGTTTCCTAAACGTTTCTTAACATAAATCTCATAGGTCCTCTACGAACATTTACTGGCTTTGTGTAGCTGTAATGCAACTTGTTATCACAAGTGATAGTAAAAATGATGTTTATCCCTTTCCAAGTGGGTCATAGTTGCTGAAGCCGTCACACTTCATGGCACTTGGAGGACCTGGGTTCAAACACCACCCTGCCGTAGTACCTTTGATCTAGGTAGTTACCCCCGTTGGCTTAAGTCAAACCATCCATCCATCCAATCATCCATCCATCCATCCATTTTCATTAACCGCTTAACCCTGAACAGGACTGTGGCGGTACGGAGTCTACAAGGTGCTCGGCTATGAAACCACCCCTGGACGGAACTCCGGTCCACTGCAGGAAATAAAATCAAATAATTACTTATTATAATCACTTGAAAGTGCACATGTTTATTAATGTTTATATTAATTCCAAACAGTGTGCAAACCTAACATTGTACGTTGATTTGAAGAGAAGGGTTAGTTAAATGAATAAATAAATAATTACCGTTTATTTGGACTCTCACAGACTGGCTGTGGGTTTTAGGAGTCACTCAGGAGAGGAGTGCAGTTGCCTATAGCAACAGAATTAAGATGAATTAGTTTACTTAGGCCAACAGGCACAATGATGGGTTTATAACATGGGAGTTGCCTGCTCAAGTCTGGCAAGCAGTGTTCCTTCATTTGAATTAAGAAAGTTCCAGCAGAATATTTTTTGGCTGAGCACAGTATTAATTAACAAGTTACCAGTGTGAAGTTATAGCAATTGGAGAACCATCTTCTGGAAACCACATTTAGCTGCAGTGCCTGTTTCATTTCTTTTGGGGGGGGGGGTGAAGAAATAGAAGTTTTGTGAAGTGAGTCGAACGTGGTCTATGGCTGGGACTCGCAGGCTGCCGGGGAAGAAGTTATCCGCAGCATCTAGCGCTGGGAGCCGAGTCAAAGCGGCGTTCATTAAATCTCTGTTCTTAGAAAGCCGCACGGTGGTTCTCCGACTCACACTGGATTTTTGAACGCTTCTCTTGCCTCTTCAGTATTGGCAGGAGATAAGCATTTCAAAAGGCCCAGTCGATGGTCCCAGGCTATTGATTACCAGATACAGAAGTGCAGGATCCTTCTGGAAAGACAGGGAGGCATCTTACTTCTTTTCGTGCTTTTTTGTAGAATTTTCAAGCAAAGTTGCCTTATCTGCTGTGTAATTGGTACCACCCATGCATTATTAAACTGCTTTTGAACCGTCTTGGCTTTGCATGCCAGTATGCCCTCATCCAAGCTGTCTCAGTGCTCCTTTGGATTGCAGTGTTATTCTATGGGCCATACTGTGGTGTCCCGGCATGGGGGCGCTATAAATTTCAGCATTGTCGTTTTGTCCCTCACACCAGGAATCTTTGAGGACAAGTCAGAAACAGCGTTTGGATCAAGCACTGCATGAAAGAGGAAGTTTCCACCCGGTAAGCTTCATACTTTCTCCCTCTACTTTAAAAAAAACAAAAAAAAACATTTTTGTATTCTTGAGACGTCCATGAGGTTTGCACGTATCCCAGTGGGAGAGAGAGCACAACGGACTCCCCAGTGGTTAACTTGTGTGACAATTAGTCAAAGGGCACCTTCTAGAACATGGGCATTTCCTCTATTGTGACAGAAGCAATTTTGAAAAAAAGCATTTTTTGTTAATATTCAAAATAATAGCACTAAACAGCATCCAGTTGTTAGGATTTAATCCAGTATTGGTAACATGTACTGCACATTGCTATTCAGGCCCAGTTATTATTCATAGGATGGTTAAAGCTGTTGACGGAGTTGGGTTCAAGTGCCTACTCGAGCTGTAGTACCTTTGAACAAGGTGTTTACCTTGAATCAACACAGTAGGAGAACCTTCTTAACTAAGTCACTGTAAAGCTAATTTTCTGTTGCCTTGGACAAATGTGTCAGCCAAATAACAGTTAACAATAATGCAGAATGAAAAAAGCTGATTCACATAGCAGTGGATACCAAGGAAGACATCAGATGGGGACGTATCTTTACAGTTTATGATGTTTTGGCCGGTCTTTCCACACTTCCAATTATTTCCAAATTAACAGCAGAGTTCCATCCATCCATCCATCCATCCATCCATCCATCCATCCATCCATCCATCCATCCTTTCAACATCAGCTACCTATGCAGGGTCTGTCCTGGAAGCACTGAGTGTGAGGAAGGCTACACTGGCTGGGATGCCAGTCCATCACAAACACTCATTCACACTGTTCACACACTAATGACAACTGAGACTCTGGTGACATCATGACTGTGTGGACTGAAGGTTATTTCCCCACACAGCTTCACCCCAAGACACACTATCAGCTTTCAAATCTGCCTGTTAACCCGTATCAATAGCTTGATATATTGGCCCTGATTAGATGTCTGATAGACACACAGTCCTCAGTATAAGGAAAAGCAGAGCTTTGTCAACAGCTGCAAGGTGCGAGTCGCCAGGGAGACGCTTCCGCTCTTTTACCTCCCGCCGGACATCCACACTGCCCATATCGAGCACCGCCATCCCGGCCCCCGACAATAACCCTAGGCGGCCGAGTCATCGGTCCCGTGTCCCCTGCCAAAACAAACCAGAGCGGGTTGTGATTGAGGGGCCAGCGATGGCGTGTCAGATGAAAAGCCCAGACGGGTCTCTCTGGGGGACCCCGGTGCTGATAATCTACTCAGAAGTTACAGCCAGTACTGAAGAGCTACCTGCTGCAGGGAAGATTGCCTTCCATAGAGACCAACTGTGGGCGGACGGAATCGGCGGCTGCTTCAGAAGAGCGCCTGTGAGCATCGGTCCTAATCTTGTGTTTATTTCTCAAGTGTCCCATTATTTAGCGTCCGCATAGGATATTGCCATTAGTGAGTAACGTTTCCCACTTGTCATTTCATTTTTTATAATCTTCTGCCTGATTCAAAGTTGAAAAGTTTGTAAATTCTTGTTATTTATTCGATACCCTTTTCCAAGCTGACGTACACCGTGGTGTGAGGTTTGTACACTAAGCTTTTTACCCATATATATAGCAGGGTAATGTTTACTGCAAAGTTTCTTGATGAGTGGGGTTCAAACCCAGGAGCATCTGATTGCAGGGTGGCAATTTTAACCACTATGCCACCTGCTGGTGTCCCTGGTTACTGTATGCATGATTAGCAGAGGGATGGCTGAAAAGCTCAAATACGAACGTGAAAACTGTTTCGCTACCGAAACGACTCAATCTGTTATGCTGAATAAGCCGTCACCTTCCAGTGGAAGAGCGTGGGTTCGGATCCGGACTCCACTGCTGTGAAACCCTCAAGGGAGGTGTTTACCCTTAACCGACAGGGTAGAAATTACCCAGTTGTATGAAAATGTAAAGCGCTGTGAGTAGAACAGTGCACAAGCCTCACGCTGGAAGTCACCCTGGATGAAGATTTCCAATAAATGCCGGCTAATAATAATAGAAAAAGTTATTAAATTGACGGCGCGAGCGTAACACTGTTTAGTTACTAATGTGAACAGAGTAAAATGGACTCTGGGAAACCCTTTAACACTGCAGTGCTGGTGTGCTGCATTCAGCGGTGACATCGAACTATTTTACCACTAATTTAACCGTGTTTCGCAGTGGTCCACCCCAGCAGGGGGCCCAGCGAGGTGTCGGCAAGGGAAACGAATGTTCCGATCTTCAGTGATGCCTGGTGGGGCACCTGGCCCGTCTGATGACGGTAATATCTCCCAACAGCCCCAGGGTGTATCAGTCACCTCAGCAGCATCCACCCGGTCTGCGCCTTCACACGCCATTACTGCTGACCCCCCGTGGAGGACCGCTGCGCTTTTAGCTCCCCTCACTGCATTCCAGTCAGTACAGGTCAGTCCAGCCGCAGTCTCCGTTCCCTCTACAGTTCATCTGCTCGTCTGTGACGCAGTCCAGCAGCGAGGATATTAACTGCGGCGCTCTGAGACCCTGCAATAAGCACGTTAACTGTGACAGTAAGAATTTTAATTGCAGTTCTCCTCCTTCCAAAAAGTACCTTAACTAACTATTTGAACTTATCCATAAGTGTGTTTAAAAATCTGAATTATACCTACCACTATATTGACTAAGAATCGAAATCCCCGGAAGCAAGTACATCAACTAATAATCTCAGTTCTTACGGTATTGGTAGTGTGAATCCCGGCAATAGGTGTAAAACTAAATTGAATGGAATCGAATTGAACGTTGCTAATTCCTGTGAAAAGTACATCAGCTAACAATCTGAACGGTGCAACGAGTGACAACAGTGGCAACAGTTTTGATTTCTGTGACAAACACTGGACGAGATGTGTGACGATCAAAGTTTTTACTGGACTGTACCATGCACACTTTATCCTCGGTTTTACGGTCACGCAAATATTCCAGACAAAGAGGGCAGGCAACTTCCTTAATGCATAAAAAAAGGTTTTAAAAATTTGATACTGTTCCTCAAGAAGAACAATCCAAACGTCTCCATTTTTAGCAGCTCCCCAGCCCCCCTGTAGCTGCGCTCTGATCCACTCGCTGCAGCTCCTTGCTTGGGTTTTTAAAAGGTGCAGGTTTTTGAAACGATAAAAGCTATATAAAGAAAAGAAATAATAGTATCAGTGCGTTTAAGTTACTTGAATGAGCTCATTTAAGCCTGAGCAGGTAACTCGCTGGAGACGATGCGCTTTACGCTCATTTTCCCATTTATACAGTTGGGTTTTTTACTTTGATTTGAGGTACTACAGTGTGATTCTGTCACACTAAACAAAATGTTACACAAGGATGTGCCTCCCTTCCCACCCACATCGTAAAATAGAGACAGCGAAGCCAGCTTTCTGGAAGGTTCTGGATATGTGTCGTTATACTCTGAGCCTCAACAGACGATCCAACGCTGACGCTCTTTCCAGACGCTGAAGTCAGCAGGTTTAACTAACACGACGCAGAAAACGCGGAGTTAGGGTCCTAAAATGGAGTCGCACAACAGGCCGGTGCAAATCCAGTTCTGTTTTTTGGCTCACTTTCCAGCACATCATCCCTTATTGTCCAAAAATAATTGGGTTTGCTTCTCCTTGCACCGAGAGCGAATGGGTGTCTCCCAGTGAAGTTACAGAACATGCCAAAACTAATTAGAAAATTTTACACTCTGTTTTGCTTTGCTGCTCCATAAGTGAAAACTGCTCAAATTAAATGTGTGGGAATTCAGTTTTCATACTCATAAAGCTGTGGCGCCGTCTTCTTACAGCGGGGAGAAGTCAGGGCTGAACCGACGCGTCCAGCATCTAATTGTACTCTGTTATGGAAGTTGACGCCAGTTTAGAGAGACAGTCCGCCGGACCACCTGTGGAAGACCCGTTCACAATCTGTTCTGGTCTCACGCGGTCCCATGTCTACGGCTTCGGAAGTCGGACGTCTTGCTGCTTCGAGTTGCCCCGTGGAAATTCGCTGTTAGTGGAGGGCAGCAGGGGCCTTAGTGGTGAGAGATGCCGAATCCCACTGTCCTGCAGCCACTTCTCACAACAGATGAGTTACCCAGCCCGATAACGTTGTAAGACCAACATCAGCGACATGAATATTACATAAAACATGCCTTGAATAGCACTGCCTTCTATAGCGCCGCTTCACAATCACACCCTTTTATTTCAGCCCTTTCGGTTACTTATCGTAATAATTTACCGTGTTTTAAATTTAAACAAATATTTTGACTTTTTTTCCAAATTTTTTTTGCCGTCCACAAGATGAACGGTTTTTTTCCCACTATGTTCACTGTTATGAAAGGTACAGCTAATCGGTTTTGTATTACACTTGCAAGCTTCTTTTATGCAGTATACCGCAATATACCCTTTATAGCTCCGTTCTGGGAATTACTGTCTGTTTAGGCACGGCCATATATATTTCACAAAGGTGGTATGGTTTTTAAAACGACACTTTAATAATAATTGCATTTTCAATTCAGTTTTTTGATGTTGCGTTTATCCAAATGGCTTGTACTGGAGTAACCGAAGAGGCTTTTTCCGGGGCCTTCAAGGTGCAGAAATTTGTCCTCGAGCGCTCAGCTACCCGCCCATCCACCGGAGCGCCGTTTCCGTGCACCGAACGCAGCCACGAGCCAAGTCTCACGTGCTAAATTACCGGCTGTGTTTATAAACGCTGCTGTTATAATGAGTAATGCGCTGTGTTGAAAACGTTCTCATGGATGGAACATTTATTTTCCTGGGTTTCTCTTCTCGGCATCGTTAGTCAAATGAAATAAGTGGGTGTCTGGATCTCTGGATGTGCAGAAAAATTGGTCTGAAATTAATCACTGAAAACTCTATTACCCAGATGGGAATTAATGTAAAAGTTAGTCAGCCATGAAGAATGGTTAAATAAAAACCCAAAAAAATGATGAAGAAGGGAAAAAAAAACAGTACTTTGCTGAAACAAATTAGCACTTCCTGCATGTTCTCTTTGGGGTTGACTTTTATACACTTGTTTAGTGCTGTCTGTGGGATTAAGGACTGTGAACAACAGCAGCAATTCTCAGGTTCCTCTTGAGACCCGGCGGAAAATAGATCTCTGTATCTATAAAGCTCAATGTCTGTTTGTTTGTCTGTTTGTTCTTCACGCATTGCTTTGTTTTTCAAGGCAAACACTTGAAATTTGGCACACAGGTACTTCCCACGCTAAGTGAGGTTTTTGCATAGTCAACAACCCTGGTGTTTCTCCAGTTCCTCATATTCCTTCTTCCCGATGTTTCCATCACATCCATCACCACTGCTGTTTTCGCCTCCTTGTCTATCACCGCTGTATCTGGTTGGTTGGCCACTGCCTGCTTATCTGTGTGGATGTGGAAGTTCTGCAGGATCTTGCCTCTGTTGCCTCTGCCACAGATCTCTGCCACTTTCTGTGGTGCCTCCCATTCAGACTTGGGAGTATCCAGGCTGTATTTCTTGCGGATGTTCTTCTGCATGATCCTGCCACTTGGTTGTGCCTCTCGGTGTTCGCTGTCCCTCCAGCATCTTGCATCTTCTACAAGTTGTTTGACACCCATATTAAATATTTGATGTCCTCCATAGGCAGATAACGTCCCATTTTAGGACTCAGCATTGCAGAGTTTACAGTTTAGAGCTACAACTCATAATGTCCTTCAAAGTGAACAAAATTAATAGTAGTGTTTTGGTTGGTTAATGACAATAGACTCAAGAACCAGTAATAACCTATTTGGTCAAACAATATTGGAGTCCAAAGGTGTCCTGACTGACTGCACAGAGACTTGACCTTGGTGTTTCCTCACAACAGAAGCCGGCAGCTGCATCTGGATCATCATTCAAACTCAACTGTGCGTGGATTCTCCACTCATAGTTTTGCAGAAGCTCACTCTCATAAAGCAGGTTTTTTTCCCCCCCCTATGAGCTACTGAAACATACACACAAACATCATCTACTGGTGTGTGTGTGTGTGTGTGTGTGTGTGTGTGTGTGTGTGTGTGTTTGTGCAGAAGATCCACATATGAAATGTCAGGGGCACGCTCACGAAATTAAATCACGCTCGCGTCGGTGTGCAAAATGCACGAATAACTGTTGTTTATATGAAATGGACTTACATACATCATATTGAAATAAGAAATTTACGGCCGACAATGGAAAATGGATGGGGGAGCCGCGTGGGGGGGGGGGGNCCTCGTTGCCCCAGTGCATCGTGGGTAAATTCTGCAGAAGGATCATGAGCCCCTGTGAGATAAGTGGGGGGGGGGGGGGGGGGGGGGGGGGGGCGGATGGCACAATAACATCGATAGGCTGATTACCATGAAATATATCAGCATTGACTTTCCAGCATTGTCTCCTGTTATTGTAAAATTTCCATTAAACTTGCTAATAGAATGGAGATGAATGGAAGAATGCATTTCACGGAAAATAGTTTGAAATCATTAGCTTGCTCCTCGGCAGTCGCTGCCCCCACCGTTGCCGTGACAACCCGATTAAGACACTTTCTCGATAGCTAGGATGTAAAACAATGACAGGTGTTTTTGGGCTGCGTGTGCTTTATGTTTGCTGTTGCGGCGGAAAGTTTGCCGGGCATATTGTAGGTGAGGTAACTTCGTGTCTGAGGCGAAACAAATGTCTAGTTCTAATTAATTTTGATAAATCGGAATAAATGCTGCGGATGTCTTGGAACATCAGCCCGTGTGCACCGTTCAAAGCAGCAGCCAGGTAGCAGAGAAAAACAAGAGGAAAACAGCCCACGGCTTAGAATGCAAGACGAGCTGGACGCTGGATTTCTCAGGAGAAACTGTAACAACAGTAAAATACTTCTAAATATATATATGGTTTATATAAATTAGCTTTCCAAGCGTATCCTAGCTATTGAGAAAGCGCCTTCATTGGGTTGTCAAGGAAACAGTAGGGACATATTGAATCTGTGGAAATGTTGTTTTTGTTTTTAAAGTCTAGATGAGTTGTTCTGCATTATTACTGCATTTTAGAAAAAAAAAGACAGAATATAGCTGTTCTGTAGGTATTGAGGTTTCTGTAACTTAATATGTTGTGAAAGCAGAAAAGTTTTTGCCTAAGTCTTCACAAACTCGGCACCTCACCCATTTTTCTTGCCAGATTTGTCAAGTTCTCCCGAGCTGCTCAGGGATCACTTGTGAACAGTGCTTCTTGGCTGGATTAAAGGCAGGAATTATACTGGCTATTCAAGGACATTCATTTCTTGACTCCTAAACCACTGCAGGAGCTCCCACCGTATCATCCGGTTGCAACCCGAACTTTCTGGTTAGGCTCGAGTTATGTACAGAAGAAGTAAAAAGCGTTACGTGCACTCAGTAATACACCGATACGTTTGCTACGTCGGAATACTTGTGTCGGGTCCACGCCTGGGAAGGTCCCCGCAGTGGTGACGAAAGACCTTCGCTAGCATGTCGCTGTTACCTCATTGGTTGGTTCAGTGAAATGGGCAACGTGGCTACAGATGTTCGCTTGTCCTTGAGTTTGTTTTTTGCAGTTTGGAGAATAGAAAAAGATTTGATTTTTAATTGTGTCCTTGTCCTGCCACTTGGACTTGGTTTATGGGGAAAGGAGCACCAGGTGTGGCCACAGTTTGAATTATAAGAAGTGGTTGCAACAGAATAATATATTATTTTAGAGACAGGAGTCCCGTTTGAGTTTGTGTTTCTATTTTTGACAAAGTTAAAAGTTGTTGGGGTGGTCGTGACGTGTTTCCGGTTTGCTGGTTAGTTGCTTACAGGACAGACTCTGGACTCGTGACCCATTTGTTCACTACACATGAAGTATACAGCATGAACATTCCCAGACTGAGAGACTGACCGCGTGACATGAACATAACCTGCCGTGTCACCTGCTGAATTTGTCTGAAGCTGAAGTGTTTACGTTCAAAACTAAGGTGTACAATTGAACAAGTTCACTTTGAAGAAGGAAATAAAGGGAGGAGGGAAAGGCTGCCGCGGCGTTCATCTTTCACCATGCCGGCGAGCACTTCAGCTGCCCTGTGCACTTCCGACGCAGACGGCCATTGTTTGCGACAGATTTGTAGTAACCGCTTAGTTGAAGCAGGGGAAGGGCCATTAGTTCTACCCTCTGCTACTTCAGAAACAATATTCACCAATTTAGCCAAATGGCTGCGGGCGGCGACGCTTGACCGGAAGCAGATGCTTGCCGCTGCACATCTGGCGTCACTGCGAAGCGTAAAGGGCAAGTGGTTACCGTCACACCAAACTGAGGCAGGACTCGCAGAAATCGTTCATTTTAACACGATATATCGCTCCGTCCCCCGCGCGAAGCACTTGTCCCCACACTCTGCTCTGCTGAGATAATTTAATTCACATTTCTTGGCCTCGAATTGGGAATCCTCAAAGGTCCCTTTAAATTTTTCATCACAGTATCAGTATAACCATTTATTAGCTTTCCCAGTTTTCTTTCCACTCAGAACAATCACTGGTTATTATTTTATTTCTCACTTATTAATATGGATTGTAATTTAAGGAGCCCGAGTCTTTTTCCCCTAATTCGGAACAATAAGAACTGTCTTCTGTGACATCATACGATCTGAATTAGAGGATATAAATGATGTGCTTTCCATTTAGGGCCTAAGAGGAAAAGCCGTCTCATCGAATAGGCAGTTTTCCAATGCGGTGTCACTTTTGAGCAGGATTATTAACCCGGCGACGTCCAGGGCCATCTCACCACACTGTTTCCCGCACAGCGAGTCAAAGCGCTTTAAAGAACGGCTGTTGGATCTAAAGGGGGCCTTTCAAGCCGTCAGATGAGTCTCGAGTGCCGATTGTCCGGGCAGCGGCTCCCGCACAGATCTGCCGGCGAATTGTGCTGCGGCTCGCAGCATCGCTGATGGACAGATGGGAAGTGGACCTCGGTGAAAGCAGATAGAAAGACCCCATTCTTTAGAATAAGTGGGGCAGCAGAGACCAGAAATCAATAAGTTTACCTGCAGCCTCCCGGTATTGAAGTCCCTTTCAATGTTCCTTAGGGTGACACGTGAGTGGCGGGGGGTGCGGGGGGCCAGTGGATAAAGGTAGGCAACCGGGGGGCTTAGCAACCTCAACCCTAAAGCTGCAAATGCCAGCCGTGTCGCACTTGCATGTGGAACTCAAAATTTGGGCTCCGCATTGGAAATATCAAACATGCATTATTGATTTTTCTTTATGTGATGCGTTTATCCAGTGGTGGCTGCTTTTTACAGTGAACTTCCAGTTACTTCCAATTATTTATTTAGTTATATTTTTATTATTTAGTGTTGGGTGAGTTTTACTGCTTCAGTTCAGGGTCAGTTGCTTCATCAAGGGTACTTGACTTGATCCCCTGCTGACTGTCACACTATAAAAATGTAAGAATCGTTATATTATTATATTATACATTATATTATATATTACTATGTTGGGTCTGTAATGCGTATCCTGTTGCTTTTGGTGCCGCAGGTATTTTCTGGATGCTTCTGCTTGGTTACCAGGATGTTCTGCGGTAGATAAATGAGAGGTGGTCAGGTAGGCCAGCGCAGCCGCTGAACTGCTCAAGAGGCTTGTCGGGACGTCTTCATCTGGAAGAACACATTTAACGCTTGTATATAACCAAATTCGCACGAGTAACATCTACAGCATATTCATATGCAAGTGAATAAATTATGGGCCTAAAATAAAATAGCAGTAACTCAGAACTCCTGGAGACAACGAAAACAAGGTTCGGTGTCCGGGGGTCGGGTCGCCATCCAGGGGGGTCCTCTGCATCGTGCTCACACAGGCGTATTCTTGTCGCGGGATCAAAATGAAAGTTCTCATTAAGACTATAGCAGGTAATTTTTCCAAATGATTTGTCTTCCATGGCTGTGCGGTGTGTGTACTTTCCTTTTCGCTTCACGTTTTGCATGTTATAATTAAATTTAAATTTGACAGTGTAACATGTAAAGAACGGCTTCGTAACTGCAATACAAGTCATTTATAAGTCTCCGAGGGGTGAAACTGCCGCTCTTCGAGACGTGAACTATTGCTCTCTTTAGCCGTTGGTAACATGCTTACCGGACTTCTCGCTTTAAAGGATTTTTTTCAAACATTTCGTCAAAAAGTGCTTTATACTTTTTTCTCATAAGGAAAAAAAAAATCCAATTTGCCAGTGCAGGAAAAACAGAAAATTATTCTCTGACCTCCATATATGTTTCTGTCCATGTGGTCATTTCCGTCATTTCCTATCAGCAAAACCAGACGTGACGGAACAAGAGGCGATTTCCTTAGCTAAGTATGTCATAACCCCAAAATGTCACCCAAACCTTGACAAAACTGGCCGAAGCGGGAACATTTCTCAAAAAGCACAGACTTAGTGTCTTTGGGCTCATGAAGCGTGATCTGGAGGCCGACGCCGATGACGTTCGAACAAAACCCTCAATCTGAACCGTGTGTCCAACAACGCGCTCCAGGGAAATCTCCTTGGAAGGAGATTTTTTTTTAACCCCCACGAATTGACAAGGAGGGATTCAGGAGAGATATTATGGACTTCAGCAGAGCTTTTCACGTAAACAAGCAGTACGGAGGACAACACCGGGGGTCTTTGAACAAACAAATCTCGGCAGTGGAAAAACAGATCACGAGGCTTAGCGCTAAAGCCGCCCTGAAAACAATGAGGTGTGGTTAGCGAAGCTGCGATCTGAGCCATCGACAAATCACTAGCAAACACTTGGAGTTTGGCACTTTTGTCCTGCTGCAAACTCTCCCCTATGCTGTGTTGGTTTTTGCCCAAACTCGACTCATAATCGATTCATTTAAGCACTTAGTTTGACAGCAAGTCACCTTCCCCAGTTTTCCACCTGTAAATCAGGTGCTGATTGAAATATATTAAGAAACCTGCTGGAGTCCGACCCCCGAAGGCCAGTCGTGGCCGCTCGGCCCTCTCGTAGATTAGAGGCCATTCGTCGGAAGCTGTATGGACCTCACGTGACCCTCCCGGGCCTGTTTGGAGAATGTGCGCTGGGCTCAGCTGACTTTGTGACAATTGGGGGGGGGTGGACTTCTAAGTTAACACAGTTTTCTTCCAAACTCATCTGCATTTACCTTTTTAAAATTATTGCGCACTTTTAACAGAAGCCTGTCGGCAACAGACATGGGAGGATCAGCGCAGCTTGTGTGTCTCATACCGCCACGTTGCTGGGTCACATCCCTCAGGTAGCTGCCTGCCGGAGTGAGATCCAAACAACAAACGCACAGTCAGTCACAGCGGAGGGCGTCAGACTCATTCCCGTCGCTGTCAGGAGGGGACAGGCTCTGAAGGAGATGCGTTTGGGGTTCAGCAGCTCTGAGGGACAGACGGAACTCATGCCAAAACACTTATTGAAATGAGGTGCAGCAGGAAATCCACATTAACCACTTATCTGAAAATAAAGCTGTGGTTTAACTTGTATAGCTGGGCTGCTGCCAAAGTGCAGAACCTTTGAGAAGGCGCTGGACAGCGAAGGGTCCAGACGTTTTGCTGTTCGCGATTGATGCTTCTGCCACGCTCGGTTTAGAACCCGGCAGCAAATCTGCCATCGCACTGCCCGACAGTCCTGCTGCGTGATCCGAAAAAATAGTACAATTGATTTTCTTCTTAGAAAATCCAGCATAGTTAATACAGCAGAACACGTAAGAGAAGCGCAAGCGAGCGCCTCACAGCGGAACATTAAACACCCCTGAAGAGGTCCTGGCGATTCGTCCATTCCGGGTTTTTTTCATTTGCTAAATAAAGCCGTCCACGTATCCCTGGCATTTACAGATGGGGTTTCGTAGAGGAAGATGGGGAACAAGCGCAGCAGCATTTGAATTCATTTAATTTGCTGGCCACGTGTTCTGGAGCGGTGAATTATTCATTGGGCGCGATGCCGAAACATCCATTTCCATTTCTGCTATTTGCTCAGCAAACAAATTAATAAATAATACCGATGTATTATCAAGTCAGTACGTTTAATGGGACCCGGGCGTTCGGTTTCGCTGCCTACTGAGTGTGCTCAGACGGGGGCCGTGTGAAGCCGTGTGGCCGGGCGGAGGTGCGGGAACCATTTACCTTTCCAGCGCACCCTCGCACACGGCCGAGCGCAGGGTTTCTCTGGCCGCGGCGCAGAACACTCAACGGCTTTGTTCTTCTTGGAGGCTCTGAATAGGCCACCATCACTCAGCAACTTAAGTAGCTGCTCCTGCCCCCTACCCGCGGTGCCGTGAGAAGCGAAGCCGGTCGTCTTTCAAGATGCACGACGCCCTGGTTCGTGAATTTTACGCAGAGGGCGCGTGAAAACCGGGGTGCCGTTAAACCGTGCGGCAGGGATCGCAATGCGCATAATGCATTAGGTGTTTGTTCAAGTCAGATGCAGACGGGTGAGTGGTTGAAAAGGAAAAAATTTTGTCTGCGCTTAGTTTAGGCAACTAAGTTAAAACGTATTGCTGATAATGCGCCCGGAAACCGTTTGTACCGTATGTGAACAGTGACTGGGACAGCGTGGCTGTAGCCAGGGATCACGGCAGCCTGAAGGTTGGCAGTTCCAGTCCCGCCTCCTGCTGCTGCGGCGGCGCTGATCCCGGACCGATACGGCCGCGCCAACAGCTGAGTCACGGCGAGTCTGTCCGGCGTCGTGAGGGAAAACGCGTCAGCTCAACACGAGGCAATAATAAGGGAATGTGAGTGAAACGTGTGCAGGACGGTCTGCAACACGGGTGTGATGACAGGAAGGATCTCAACAAGCGCGACGCCCCAACGACACGCTTTTCATGAGGTTCCCATTATGGATTCTGTTTTTTTCAAATATTCTAACAAAAAAGCTCGAGACACGTCGAGAACGTTGATGGCAGTGTTGTGGTAGAAAATGGGCGTCTTGCTGTATTTTTTTTTTTTTTATTTTAATTTTTACAGCTTTCTTACCGTTTCCTTTCCCAGTAGCCATGTTTCAACCCTGGCATCCAGTTCATCCGGCACAGCCATTTCATCCATATTAAGCACTTTGTTTTGGTTTGTTTTTCATCAGTCTGTGGGAAAAATGCTTTCTTCCTGCAGCCAAGTTATTATAGAAAAAAAAGTCAAATTAATGGTATCTTATACAGTTAATTACGATTTTTTTGGCCCCCTCACCCAGCCCTTTCACGGCCTCCTCGGGATATTATTATGCTAATTTCCGACGTCAAACCCACTCCAAACACACAAAACAGATACACAAAAGTTTAAGAATATCGATGCTGATAAACGTGACTCTGGGGTCTCGGGCTCTTCCTTTTCTTTGATCTTAAAACGACATTTTTTTCCCGCTTTAATGGCCGTTTGTAAAAGGGAACGTAGATGTCGCAGTTATGCCGGTACATAATAAAAACAACATAGCGGCAGCAGGAGGTGCAGCGGTTCGAACCGATACCTTCCGATGAAAAGAGGCTGGTTTTCGTTCCGCTCTTGCCGTTGTGCCCTTGATCAAGGTACTTACCCTTAATCGACATAGTAAAAATCACCCAGCTGTATAAATGGTTAAACGGCTGTAAATAGCTTAGGGTACAGACCTAACATTAAAAGTCCTATTAACTGCAGAGTAAATAAGAAAATAATCATTTCCAATTAGGCGTGTGATTAGTCTTTCATTTGTGCTAATAAATAATAAATAATAGCAGATAGTTTGGCTCAGACCTTCCCGTATGGTCGCTTTTGCTGCACTGGCAGCACGTCTGCATTCTCCGCATCGTGTCGAGGACGGCGGCTTATACATCAAAACGCTGTACATCTCATCATTTATTTCCTCAACTGTGAGGTGTGGGCCCTTGGCTGCTGTGGCTCGGAGGGCCCCCGGGCGTCTGCTGGTGGGGCGACTTTATTTTTCTGGTACTTTTTATTTTTCTTTTCCGTTATCCACAATTAAAGGTAACAGAAATACGATAACTGTGACACACCGAAAAAAACCAAATTAAATTGAGCATTTTCAGCAGAGCCTTCAGAGCAGAACCATCCCCCCCCCCCCCTTACTTTTCAAACTTTTAATATATCCATTATTAGACGACCGGCTGCACCTCGACATCACCGTCCCGTTAACAGGGTCCAGCTGCCATTCATGTAGAGCCAGAATTTAGCCCCCCCCCCATTCAGCATCCCGCTCACCAGTCAGCAGTGGGTCCACCAGACGGACTGAAGAAGCGGTCTGCGCAGATCCCGGTGAGCGTGTGGATTTGTCGGCTTCGGAGAGCCTCCTTCTGCTGAGGTGAAGGTGCCGATGGAAGAGGCCTGTGTTGGTGGCCGTGGCTGTGTGTGTTGAGGGAGGGACCAACCTCCTGTGTGGCAGTAATGGGCTAGAAGAGGGGCCATGATGAAAGGCTGTAAGAAGGTATTAGGGCCTGATAGGCGTCCTTAAACATTGTTATTTTGCCAAAGGCAGACAAGTGGTTCGCAGTTTGAATGCTAAGCTTTAAAAAGGCGCTGTTTAAAGCAAAAAGACACGCAGGGTGTTTCACACTGAGGGGAAAAAAACATGGATGGAAATGCCTGGAAAAAATGTGCACTGGCGGACACCAAAAGTTGAGTACGGAGGCCATAGTCCGGTGTTGGTGTAGAGCGTTAGTAGGGAATGGGTGACCGGAGGGCCGAAAGAGGGCGGGACAGCGTTTGATGCCTGTGGTCAGATTGGCAGGAAGGACCAAGCCGAACCCTGAGCCTCACACCTTGCTTTTCCCGGAGAGTAAAAATATCAAACTGACACCCTGCTTCTCCAATGATCGATTAATGGAGCATTAATAAACAGTCATATCTAACACCCTCCAAACTCTCCGTTGCTGCTATGGTCTGTGTGCAAATGTTTCCAACGAAAAAAAACCAAAAATGCGGATTAGTCACGACTTTCTTAGGAGTTTTGTGTAAATCTCGGCTTTACGTGTAAAAATCAGTTAAGATGTTCTAGCTGCAGTACAGCATCCGCTGTCTGTCGGGTTCGGGAAGTGTGCGCGAGGACGGCGTTGCTCTCAGCGAAAGCCCTTCTCAAATCGCTTCACGATTGTTTTGTTGAGGGCTGCTGTGTGGAGGAATCGCGCTCTTTGAAGCGCTGCGTTTGAGGCAGATCAGATGTGACATTTTTGTGAAGAATTTGCTAAGAAAAAGAACGGGGCAGCGCAGGAAGATTAGGGTTGGAGAGACTGTTTATCAAAAGGAAGAAGGGCTGTGCTATTCGGGGGGCTGTTTTGGTTTCACTGTCACGTGGTAGGGAGGGCGAGTGAGGTTGAAAGGGGAACAACAGAGATGAAAGCCATATATAAGTATTGATTTAATCCAGGCCCTAAACCCTCCGTTCTGAAATTCGGTCTTTGTTTCTTTGGGTTGCGGCTGCCACAGCGGCTGCCGTGGACGGCGGTCAAGTGAAGCGGCTAAAGAGGCTTGTATTGACTAAGCAAATCGAAGAGGTGCCAAGTGAACCGTGAGCCCGGCGGGGTCTCGGTCACGAGTGCCGCTTGACCGCGAGGAGCCGCTCACATGACACCGGTTGCTCACCTTCAAACGCGTGTCCACGTGGCAGCGGATTTCCATCTCCGTCTGCATGCCGCACACTTCAAACCGTCGCTTTTCTTCTTTTTCTGTTTTTTCTCCTCCCCCACAAATTTCCTCTTTCTAATATGTGATCCGAGTGCGCAGAGGGCTGTGTTTACTTTTCAAAGGTATTTTTAAAATGTATTTCTCTGCTGTGCTTGGATTTTCACTTCATTCGCAAACAGCTGGAGAGCTGGAGGCCCCAGCCTGAAGGCACGGCTGCGGGAGGCCAGTGAAGATGAAACACCCTTTGGGATTCACCCTTTTTGCCTGTCAGCCTGGCTGCAAAAGCGGCAAAGCGGGAGCTTCCCATCAGCACCTGCCCCCCCTCACCACATCCCATTGTTGACCCTTCAAGCTCTCAGCAGCTGTCCAGCCTGGAGCCCAGAACGTAGCGGCTGCTCTCCTTTGACCACCTCTGACTGCGGGACTTAAAGGCCGAGTGTGGAATTGGACCCCCCTGGGTTGACCTCGGGTCACGTTGGGACAGTTGATGGAGAGACAGTAGAGTTGCGTAGGAATGCCTGGATGATGCCTTTGGCTATGAGGTGGCTGGAGATAATGCCTCCAGCCTGAGCTCATGTGCGCCAGCGGGGAGAAAAAGCAAGTATTTGTGTTAAAAAAAACAAGAGTAATACTCTCTGTGCGCAAGTCCGTCGACGGTTTTGCAAACACTACGTTGCGATCGTTGGTAGAAGAAGCCGGAGATGGTTTGGATGAAAAGCGTTTCCAGCCATTATTGAACTAAGTTGTGAATGTTCTGACTCTCCTGCCTCTGTCACCTTACGGCAGACGTGCGGAAAGTGTCCCCAGCTAGAAACTTACCGCGGTTTGTCTGTTTGCCAAAGTGACACTTCTGTGAACCTGTTTTGTCATCTCAAGTGCTGCTGGAGTTCAGTTCTCACTAAGCCTGACCTCTCGCTCACTTTTGCTTTAGTCAATTCATCGATGGAGAGACGGGTGGAAAAACTTCTTTACTTTCCTCTTTCTATCTTTGTGGCTCCATTGAGTTTGACAATCCATATTTTCAAATGTTCCAGACGCCCCGTTTTTTTTCTTCCTCCTTCGCATCTTCGACTGTTATTTCCAGCTGATTCGTACCAGCGGGGTTTTGCTCCCCCACCTTTACTTTCCCCTCCCGAAGCATTTCTTCCACGACCTCCACGCTTCCCGAGGCTGTATTTCCCACAGTCCGTGGCCAGTCTGTGTGCAAGGAAACCTGTATACGTTTGTAATGCTGTTCGAATTTTAAACGTACAGTAAATCATCCCCTTTTTCCATCCCTTCCATAAAGAAACAGAAGAGACTTAATTGATTTTTTTTTCTGTTCCCTCCACTTGATGGCAGTGTCCATGTAAATATCCTATAATGAGCCAGTTGCTGATGCCAGACAGACTATTTGCTCATTGTTTGATCATGAGCATCACTTTACATGTTTTCAAAAGGCTTTCGAAAACACGAACACCTTCCAGGTGTGTTTCGAAAGCCGACTGTGTGCCGTTTTTGCCTGCAGCGTAAGAGTGAAAAAGGGGGGGGGGGCAGCTGATTAAAAAAAAGTTGAACCGGATTTTTGACGTGCTTAAAGTTTTTTTTTTTTTTTTTTTTAAATCTGAATTCAACAGGNTTTGACGTGCTTAAAGTTTTTTTTTTTTTTTTTTTTAAATCTGAATTCAACAGGTACAGCAGTGTCTTCACAGTAATGACTATTATTTAAATGACACGGTGATTTAAACTGTCTCTTGTAAGTATAGACACATCGAGATATTTTAAACATTTCAGTAAAAAATAAATAAATACATAAATAAAGGTGCTTTAGCGAGTGTTTCCATTGTGGATGCAAGAAAATAGTCTTTGCAGTTGTGTTCAGTATTGCTCAAGCAAGGGAGTAAACTGAAGAAATGCAGCTTTTTGGTTGGTTTGCTGAAAGCTACACCTGCACATGCTGTGAAGATCTCGGAACCACTTGCTTAAGGTCAAATGTGGGGATGGGGACGTCAGGGTGATCTTGGGGGCTTTGTTGTAGCGCTGGCCCGTGGTAAGAAAAGGAGAACCGTTCTTAGAAAAACTCGATAAAGTGGCTCCAATTGAGCGAAACCTTCTGTTCGTCTTGGCGGCTTTTGCTTCGTGCTAAGCTGCTCCGCAGGTGTGGGAGGGGGTTGCGGCCTGAGATCCCGCCTCCTTATAGGAGCGAAGGTGTGCCGGACGTCACGCGTCACGTCTCGATAAATAGAGGCTCCGACTCTCATCCGTGTTTATCTCTTAAACAATTGACACCTCAAATTGCTGCCGGCAGCTCTGCCTGCTGAACCGAGAGGCGACGTTTCGCCACTTACCGCCGTCGTCTGCGTTGTGCATACAGGCTGCGTTCGTCACAAATAAGAGCGTTTGTCCATCAGACACGTGAAATGCGATATGGTAATTAACAGTAATATAATTCGGTTACATTCGGCCCATTTTAATTGATATTAAAGCGAAGAGAGTTGGGTTATTCCCAGGCTTGCTGAGAAGTCTGCAGAGGTTCGCCCTGCGCAAGTCGCTCTGCATATAAATGGCAGTTTAATGTTAAAATCCATCCTGAAAATTATTTCATCTTCCAACTGGACTGGCAGCAGAATTTACTTATTAGTTCCTAATATTAAATTTTAAATGAGATTTTTTTTCTTCAGTTTTCTTTCAGTTTTTTTTTTGGTTTTGAAATATGAGCGCAACCAAGTCGGAATAAAAATTCAACTATTATTATTATTCATTTATATTATTCTCGTATTGTTCATTTATATTATTTGTATTATTCATTTTACTGGCACCTTTCTTGAAGGCAACTTTCAATATATGTTATGTAAAGCTGTGTATCTGGGTACCCGGCTGGGTACTTTTCACTCTTTTGGCTGAGGGTAAATACCTCAAAATACTGCAGCAGGAGGGGGGACTCCAGCCGCTGTTTGATAGCGAACTGACGGTTGTGACTGCGACGCTACCTGCTGCGTCCGCTCATCTCAGCGACGTGTCCCACTGCCTCTTTTATGGCAATACATTTTCCACACCGGTTTGTTGCAACTGTTATGCTAAATGCGTCTGTGTCTAATAATTTTTACCTTTTAGTTCAGTTTTGCATCTTTTTGCTCAAAGACAAAAAAGCCCTTCGGATTCATACGTTTGCTTCTCAGTGTTACAGCTGTAGAAGCGCAGTAAGGCACACAGGGGTCGTGTATGTGTGTGTATCCACCTTTCTTCAGGGTGGACCGGGGGGCCGTCATCTGCTCACCTCAGGTCTCCTCTCCGGTCGCACCACTTGGGCATGTAAATTCATTTCAGATGTATAAGGTGGGGTTCCTGCTTCTGTGTGAGTCTCCGAGTAGTGGACTGCGATATTTAGCAGTTGCTCGACGCTTATTACTTACGGAAAAGGACTCGTGGAGAGAAGGTGGGGGGGGGGTTGCCGTGCGAATGACTCCACCTGTATCACGGTGAGTAGCAAAGCCACCGAAAGGCCCAAAGTGCTCAATTGGTGCATTTCGACGGCTGATGGCAAAGCGGCTTTTCGGCCTGTTTTTCACCACCGAGAGCCGCGGTACAGAGAGGCCATTACTCTGGGTACTGAAGTGTGGCTGGTAACAACGGCAAAAACACACGTATTGATCAATCTTTTATATTACGTCTGACAAGGTCAAAGGCAATAATTGGATTGCCGAGACAGACCCCCGCAAGCAGCCGGATTGGACACGGAGAAAATACGTGTCCCGCGCCTGACAATTAATGTACAGCGCATGGAGCGGGGACAGCGGCTTCTCAAGGTCAGGCGTCGTGCTGCCGCCACTCGACCGGACCTGGGGAACGTCGGCGCCGCGTCAGAACGCCGGGCGTTCGGCAGCCGGGTTCCCGCGCTGATCCGGCGCGACGCCCCGGGCGGCACGAAAACGGAGGAGGAGCGGAACGGACGCGCGTTTGTCTGCGGCACCGGGGGGCGCGTTTAGTGTGACGGGGAGATGCCGAAAGGCACATGGGCCAAAAGCGATCGTTCTCCATCGCGTGTTTCTACCCAGGTCTGCAGCAAAGAAAGCCTTTGCATATATAGACAACGTGGTCAAGTAACGTCTCTATTTTCAATTCGCTCTTGGTAAACAGCAGATATTCTCCAAGCAGAAGTTGGGTAAAAATAGTGTTTATTGTGGGAAGTCTGAAAGTGGCAGCCGCCTTCTTACCCAGTACCTAACGCAATAAAGTAGGGATGAAGGACGGCAATAGACCCATTCGATGTTGGCGAAGTATGAGGAAAAAGTGGAGGTTGTGCGTGAAGCCACAATTCTGACGTGTGTCTGTCTGTATCTATAAAAATATGGATTAGCAGCACCGTTTGAATCTTGCACGTCGGTTTTCAGTTGTATGTCGGTGGTTTTAAGTAAGAAGGGGTAAAGGGGGATTTGGAACTTTGGTTTTGTGCACCCGCTGCTGTTTTCACTTTTGTCGGGTCACCACGTTTCGCATGATCCTCTCGACCCCCGGGCGACAGCGGGAAGTGAGACGTTGGAAAAGACAGCACGCGAGCACAGAGTTGAGGGCACATTTATTGGCCTGTGTATCTGAACGCTATTTGCAGCTTTTTCCCTAAAATAATAGACAGAGAAGATGTGAAATAATAGCCTTCTCTTTTAAAAGTGAGATAAAAACAGAGTGTGGGCCCGTAAATCTGGTCCATAGCAGCTGGCTGGTCATACGAGGCCTTTCTCGCTGCTGAGTCGATACCTCGTGGTGGTTAAGGTCACCTTGGGGGTCAGTCTGGTCTTTTCGGGCAGCTGTGTATTAGCATCTGGTCAATGCCTGAACTTACCTGGACCTGTACCTGCCGTGATTAGTGTGGTACGGCACAGAAGAGCTGTGCTCTTCAGAACCACCGCTGTGCTTGTGAGAATATCGATAAATAATAACGATAGTGCTAGTTGTTGGTAGTGGAGGTTTTATTCTCCGGGGAGTAGCTGGCAGCTTTGACCAAGGTGAGGCAGCAAAAGGTAATCTGGGGCGAGTCTGTAGCTGCTTTCCTCGCTGTTCAGGAGTTAATTGTTCCCTTTCATTCTGGCAAATCTGCGACAGGTTCTTCAGGCTGGTTGGATCCTCGGCAGGATTGAGGTCAGGACTTTGACTGGCTGCTGTAGGACACGTGAAGTGTCTGCAGACAAATATAGTGTCTCTGCACAGAGCAGGATGGTTTGAGTGAAACTGCATCTGCTGCCAACATAATTGATATAATGAAAGCTGAAATTTCTGATGGGCACAAATGTTCTGGATGGGGGTCAGTTTATTCCCTGCTGGAGAAACGTTTGCTGCTAAGCTGACTCACGCATTCGTTCCTGTTGCTTCTCCTCATCCAAACCCTGGAAAAGCTCCTGCGCTGCGGTGGGTGGCACCGCCAGCCCACGATGTGTTGGAAACCAACACCAGAGGTCTAGCAGTGAGGAGCAAGCTGGTGGAGGGTTTGAGCAGATACATCCCGAGCCGGTGGAGTCTCAAATTAGCACCTGTTTGATCATTATAAAGTTAAGCCCTTTACGAAGCGGGTTTCTTGCCGTGTTGTTTGTTTGTTTAGGACGGGCTGAAGCCGTCGGGCATCACCGGATCCTTCCAGACAAGGAAGTCGGGGATGGGACTGGAGGTAATGAAGGGACTGGGGAGCAACCAGACAAAAAGAGATGATTATTTTTGCTGAAGGTACGGAGGGTCCCCGGGGACACAGGGGACGGAGAACCTCAGGAAAGGGCTGGAATCTTCTCGGTTTTTATCAGCGAAGCCAAAGTTTGCTGGAAGGAAACGTAGCTGTGGTTTAAAATTCCTCCCAATTTATTTTACTTTATCGCTTCTTCCGCTTCTCGCCTTGATGATATTCGGCTGAACTGGAGATCGAACCCCGTGACTCAAAGGACTGTAGTGCGAGATGAAAGAAACGGGAACTTTTTCTGGTTCTCTCGTTATTTCGTCTTATGAAAAATACGTTGTCTGTTGTTGTTGTTGCAGTTCATACAACAACATGGCATTAATTATGCAAAACTTTTTAATATTTAAGAAAACGAAATGTGGTGCAGCGTTAATGTCGGCCGGCTTCCGGAACTCATATTGGGGTCACCTAAGGACGGCGAGCGCTGCCGTCACGCGGCCGGCAGCGACAGCACAGCGCCCGAGTTTTCCTTTTTATTTTCCGCTATTCTTTGAACGATTTGCACCTGTTTGGTGTGCCATTTTGTCCGCCGTCACGAGTTTCCCGGCTCTTTCAGTCCGACAGCCGTTGTCGCCCACGTCGGCGAGCCGGTCTGCTTTAGACAGTCTGGTCCGTGGATGTGTGTGTTACACTGTTGTGTTGTATAAATTATTAGGTTAGTTAACTTAGCGCAATATATCTAACTCTGTTAGTTGTTCTGGGCAGAAGTGTCACCCAAGTAGTACAATGCATTACCTTCAGCGTGCACACACACGAACACACTAGGGCTGCGCTGCAGGTAAAAAGGAAGCGATGATGATGATGATGATTCTATGAAACACTTTTTTGCAAATTAGGGCCTGAGCTGTGGACCCTGACTGGACACAGCGGGTGCGAGTGAAGGACGGTTGGCTGGACGTCGACAGTTAAGGAAACGGCCACCGACTGCTGGACCAGGACAAAACCCAGAGCGCACAGCTTTCCGCACCTCCTTCTGCTGCGTTCTGGGGTCGCAGTACAGCACACGGCGGCAGCGTTTACACCACGCCGGCGCGGCTCTGATGGGCGTCTGCGACGCTATCCGAAACGCGGGCTTGCTTTCTGCGACTGCGGTCAGTGCAGACGGACCCGAGTCCCCCGTGACGCACTTCAGCGGGCCCGGCGAGCGGCACGAAAGCCGCCACTCCCCCTTAATCAGATTACACATCCTTTAATCCCTTTACTTATTTTCCCAGGCAGATGTAATTTTGTGCTCGCGTGAATCGATCCTCAAGGCATCGCGACTTAGTGCTGCTAACCGACTGGCTGCACCGAACCTACTTTTCCCATTGATTTATTTTTTAGTAACCAAAAACTTTTGAGGCGATAAATTATTTATTTCCTCAGCACTTTTTCCCCCCCTTGTTGCTGCCTTCACTGTTTCCGGCTGAGTTTATAATCCCGTGTGAATATGGTACGCGAGCGAGGAGTTAAGAGGTGAGCTGAGTCTCTTATTTGGGCTGGTGGGTGGTAATGAGTATGTTAATACTGGCTATTGCCATGGCGACTGCAGCTTGTGAAAAACTTGACACCGTGGTCCTCATGAATGGAACAATCGTGTTCATTTCTCATATAATTTAAAAAATTTCCTACGGTGCAACGTAATATGGTCGATGTAACATGTTAAATATGTTCTCGCAGTTGTTATTCACCGTACAGTCTGGCCTGTTGCCTCTTTGGTTTTGAACAGATGTGTGTAACTTTTGTTGTTTTTTGGGGGGGGGGTTGCCACCTGCCACCTATCTGTCCACCTATTGTACTCCTAATTATTGCTTTTTTTTGTGCAAATAAAGTGGCAGGGAGTCTGCAATCCCTGCGTCTCAGTGTGCCAGTTTGGAGGGAGAAGTGAGGAATTTTAAAGGCTCCACTTCTTGGTCTCCACTATAAAGGGACAAGTTTGCTCACAATTTCAGTGCTTTGAGGGGGTTTTGGGAAACTGGCGCCTGGTGTGTTACTGCGTGACACATGATTTTGTGCGATACCCGTGTTCTTCTGGCTACTCGACGCTGGAAAATTGCAGATATTCTTTCTCAGCACACGTTTGGTGTCAAGCGTCTCCTGCGATGAGGTGCTGCTTCTTTGTGAACTTTGGGGAAGTGATTTTCATGCTCAGTTAGGCCCAGACTAGGCCGCGTTGTATGTGCAGAGGTGCACGTGTTTCTACAGCCCGCACGGTCGCAATCCTCGGGGCACTCGGACGGCTGCGAGAGCAGGCCTTGACGTAAATCGAAACCGATGACCTGGACTCTCGACGGAAGGCAGTTAAATAATTAGTTTATGAGGTGGTGCCGTTCATGGTTTACACCCAACAGAGGTACGAACCCGAGGAGTTCTCCTTTAACGCGGATACTGCGGCGGTGGAGGCTGGAGGTACTGAGCACAGTGAAGGGATGAGGATGCTGCCATATGCAAGAAGTTCCTTTACTGAACGTTGTGGTTTTTTGGCATTAGCTGTCTTGGAACAATCTAAAAATCTTCACTGTTTGTAAGAACGTGTTAATCGTGCTCAGACAGAAGCGAGAGTTCCCGTAGTGCTGTTTGTGAGGTAAAGATGATCTCTGCAGGTTCTCCCGACAAAGACTTGGGGGAGCAGAAACAGAGACTTGAATGACCTCACGACTCCGAGGTTTGGGAGTCGCTGGGAACGCGGGAGAGAAGTTGGTTGCATAACACAAAATACACAGAGGAACAAGGGAAGAGGCCAGAAAACCCAGGGCAGAGCAGGAACCGCAGTGTGAGCTGCCAGCTTCTTCTCTGAAGGTGGAGCTGCTGAAGGGCTGGTAAGAATAATACAGTATTAATAGCAGACAGCATTGTGACTATTAATGTTGTTTATCTATTTATAACTACATATTGAATGCTGGTATCAGGTCTTAGCTACTAAATTCAGAAGAAGAAGATCGTTTGTTTGTAGTGCTTGACAGCAAAGTTCGCTAAGGTGAAGTAAGAATAACTTATTCTGGACGTTACTGTAAATCACAGTCATAGCGCTTCACTGCAGTTTTTTGCCGTTTTTTGAGCACTTATTTGTTTGTATTTTTTTGGTGGTGAAAGCAAACCAAAAAACCTGCTGAAAAAGAAAATGTCTAACTTTTCTGTATCCTCGTGCAAATGTACGTTGCACCTGTTTGAATGGTGTTGTGGTTAAGAGCTGTTGAGTCGATGTTGATTCTACAGACTGAGTCCTACAAACGTTCAGTGTGGCGTCCATCACCGCAGTCACTGTACTAACCCAGCATGCTGCAGGTCTTCTCCGGTGATCCTTTGCTCTACATGTCTGACGTACGAAAGTTGAAGCCTCTTCATTTGGGGGGGGGGGGGTCTTCATCTCCTCCAAACCTCCTGCGTTTGTTTGTCCGCGGTATACGCAGTATTCTCGCCAGCACCATAATTCAGAAGCGGCGGCGATTTTCTTCCTGATGTTGTTGAGACTACGGTGGCTTGGATTTCTTGACCGCTTGTCGTCCCGTTATTGATCATTCGTTTCTTCTTGATCGAGGGTGGAGATTATTAACCTGACCTGTTGTCGTGAAGTTAAGGTGAAAGCCCATTCTGACAACATCTACTGTCATCCTGACAAGCAGTTGTATGAAGATAATACATTTTATGTTGATGTGGAATTTCATAATCGTAGGAAAGCAAACTGTCTGGAATTTAATGGTTATTTGACTACCGAAATGATGAGTTCAGTTATGCACGTACGGGAAAACTGGCACGAAACTTTTCTGACAGTTAGAAATGGCCGCCCTTTCCCTTTAACGCCAGATGGACTTGGCTGTAGTCGTACAAGATTCGCTCCGCCTGAGGAGCATTTTGCATATTTTATGGCGTATTGCCTTTCCGAGCCAAGGTGAGGCGGTGGAAAATAGCTTCTCTCTGGTAGAAGTAGCTGTCCGCTGAAGGTGCATTGTGTGGGACCAGCACTTCAGAAGCAATTCCCAGTGCAGCCGAGCGGTCGTGTGTTTCTAATCGCTGGCCGATTTGCGCTCAGAATAACGATGAACCTCGACTTGACAGCTGCTCTCGTAGGTTAGCGAACACTAAACCAAAGGTTCGCACACCAGACCTCCGTCGGGTCTGCTGCTTCCGGTGTGGAACCTCACTCTGCTGCTAGCTGGCTTTCATACTCATAGACAACCGCTAAATACTGAGCAGATATGATTTCCTTTCCTCTCTGTAACTACTACCGTATTTTTAGGACAGTAAAGATCCAAGATTTGTCGCACGATGCTGTTCTCCTGTGTTAAGTAATAAAGCACAACTGTAGTCTGTTGCTGGCCTTTTCCTCCTCCTCGTCCACGCACCCGCTCACGCTGGGTGACATGCCTACAACACCCCACCCCGGCCCACCCCAGGTCCCCGCACTTCTGCCGACGCTCAGCTAGCGCTTTTCTCCAAAGCAGCCAACAATTACTCGTCCATTTCTACAGCTGGACGATGTTTACCTCACCAGTACGGGGTCAGGACTGCAGCACGAGGTGGGGATCCAGGCCTCGCACTTTCAGCTCTCACTGCTGCCCTTGTGTAAAGTTGAATTTGCATGAAAGTGCGTTTGGATAGCAGAAGAGCCGCAGCGTGTGGGTGTAGAGGCGTGAGGAATAAGCCGGAGAATCTGGCTTGTCGATAATATCCAGTGTGTTGCTTCCAAGAGCCTGATTACTCCTTATTCCCTCAAAGGCCTCTATATCATCTCCTCGAAGGGTCGACATTAGCGGATTCTAATGGCTCTTGTCTTCCCGTCTGAAGCGCCTGATTATGCCCCCGCCACCCGATTCCTCTACCACACAATTAGCTAAATGCCCTTATTTTTGGAGGAGGTGGGGAATATCACCCGGCCCCCCGAGCTGAACAAGTGCAATGAGAGCGGAATGAATCGATCGCCCCCTTAGTGGGGAAGTCATTAGACACGGAAGGGTCGTCTTGCCAGGAACGGGGCCGGTTTGTTCCGACGGAAATGGTCCGGCCCACAGCGAACGCCGTCCGTTCTACCGCCGTGTCGCTCGACTCCCCGAGCCAAGTTGCAAACGGTGCATAAAATGTGCTCCCTTACTGATGTGGTGGGAGGCGAGTGCCTGGGGGGGGACACCTGGACGTCTTAAGGCTGCCCAGAGACCCCGAGGGCACTTGTTTGGTGTCCGCGATGAACCGACATGCTCCGCTACCTGGGTGGATTTGAAACGACAGCGTCGCGGCCCGTGGCCCGGCTTTGGAAAACTCCAGCAGATGCACGCGGTGACTTCCATTAAAGGAGCAGAACCAGAGGAACAAATCTTTTGTCAGGATAGGAAGGGTAGGACAGAACAGCTTAGACCTTTATTAATTCCTGTACAGCAGGGATGTGAATTTGTGACCTAAACCAACCTCACTAGGCTATAAAGATGTAAAAAATGATGAAATCACTCAGACACATATTAAAATGAAACAGTGTGTTCATTTTAGCTCTAGTTAAATCCAAAATGTTTGGTCAGCACCAGTGAGCAGTAAGGTGTGTATCACATGATCACTTGTTATTGGTGACCGGTGTTAAGGTGACTCCTTTGACCGGATCACTAAGAACAGGCAAGGTCTAGAGGTCCAGCTGCTGTTTCAGTGGACGCGACAAGAGGCCCAAGTGACTCCGAAGTGGGTTTGATCAGTCGTTGCCGGTCGCTCCGGTTCCAGCCCCCCCAGTGGGATTTTTCCACATTGTCGTTCCACAAACATAACAGCAGCTTTACTTTACTATGGTAAACCGAACTGTGTCCACCTCTCGAGCCAACAGAGCATCTCTGGGACGAGCTGGAAAGTGATGCTTACGGAATAAAAACATCTGCAGCAACAGCAAAGCTGACAAAGAACCCCGTGGAGACACGTCCAGCACCTTGTTCTTCAACCCCTACTGTTCTGGAGTCCAAAGAAGATCCGACAAAAAAGGTGTCCGGTGTGTGTATTAACACAGTAAAAAGGGCAGGATAAAGGCAGCGATGATGCAAAGTTCATCCTTGTCGCCCACCGATGGCAAAGCCTCTGGCTGCTGTGCCTCTCCTGAGAAGATCTTGCTCTCAGGCCATTAGTGTGAGAAGGAGAGAGCGAGGAGGTTTTTATAATCTCGTTCAGACGCCACACCTCGACACGGCGGCGCTTCACCCCGAGCGCCGAGTAAATTGAGGCAATTCTGCCTTTATGAAGGTCGCGACCTCACGAACCAAACCGTGAGCGCCGACGTCTTGTTTTTCGAGCCGTTTTGTTACCCGACAAACGTACGCGGGAGAAGCGGAAACGTTTTCTGCTTCTGGAAAAACAAAAGAAAAGGTTTGTTGTAAGTTCTATGACAATTGAAGCTGATTTGTAATTGGACCTCGGCGCTCAGTTTTGGAGAGCTTAACTTGTGAAAAATGAACATGTCACATCCATTTGGAACGTTTTCCATCGTTTGGAAGGAAACGCGTGGCTGAAATAAAGACAGCTCTGAATTCAGGAAATACGTGTCCTGTTTAGCCCGACATGAGGATAAATGCACGTTTTGGCTGCCGGCTGCAGACCAACTCTGCGCCCTGTTTACTTTGCTTGGATTTTACAGCATTTATGCTTTTTCTGCTGTAAAATCCTGCCAAGTTCATTCATTTCATTTTTTGCGCTGATCATTTTAGAACTTTTTTCAGACGGCGGCGGAGTTCTGAGGTTCCTAGCATGGATGCAGATTTGGGGAGAATCTCTGGTGCTGAAGGAGAATAAACCTCCAGAAGGTGTAACTGTGCAGCTTCAGAAGTGCACATGAGAGGCATATAAATTTTGGTCAAGCAAGGAGCGTCTGAGGTGGGACCGTGTGGGGAAAATTGCAAAAAGGAGTATAAAATCGATGCACTTTTGAAGCCAGTCAGCTTGGGATTGTAAAATAAATTCTGGCTAATAGCGCTGACTGCCGAGCGCCTGTGAGAGCTGCCCACCAGTTTTATACACTTATTTAAACCAAGAGCTGCAAACAGGGGGTCAGCTTGTAAACTCGGGAGAAATTTGCGGGCGGATCTGAGCCTGACCTAAACAGACGGACAAACGCGGTGTGAAAATAAATGGAACTTGACGAAAGACTTAACGAAACTTCTCCTAGTGGTTTTGTTCTGGGTTTTCGAAGGGCCCTAAAATGTTGAAAATGCACACGTTGATGCCGAGGAGGACAAAAAGCCACTCGGCGCTGAAGAAAACCAAGCGGACATCACGGACATCGGGCACCTCAGCCGATTCGGTGCGGCTGAAGATCCTCCAGGTTCCTGCTGCTCTTTCTCTGCCGTCGTTGGGTTTCAGCGCATCTTATAAACGTTCCTTTTGCTCTTATTTCCGTTCCCCGCTTTGCCGCCCGTAGAAAGGTGTTGTTTCTGTCCTGTTTTGATGCTGTTTTTCTCACGATCTGTACGAAGGGACAAAATCTGCAAACGTTTTTTCGCCTGGAAAACAAACATTGAGGGAATTCTGTAGAAAATTAGAACAAAGTAAAAAGTTCTCTGTGTTTCCTCAACCTTTTTGCACTGTTTGGGGGGGAAAAAATCCCACTTTCATTTTCTCCTCCGTTCCAGCAGAATTCAATCAGACTTGTTTCAATATGTTTCGCCTCCCCACACCATCGATTAGTAGATCTTTACAGGAGAGAGAAAACGATGGAATAATTGCAAAAAATATTGCCTTTATATTCACTGCTATTCCTGCTACTGCCGTCCAGCGTTGCTGCGAAATAGCCCCCCCCGCCCCCGCAGGCCCCAGCCTCACGCTTCCATAAGTCCACTGCCAGTGACAAGCGAGGACACCGTGTGCCGTGGCTGATGTTCCACCTGGAGACCGACGTTGGTTGTTCAGAATGATCTCCAGCTGCAGTTTGTCCTCCTAAAGCGATTCTTTCTTCTTTCACCCGAGCGGGGCTGCTGTCCCCAGGTGTCCCCGCCGTGTCACCGGTCCTGTGGCAGAACTTTCACCTCCTAGCAGTTCGTGTGTGGAAGCTTAACTGCTCAGTTAGGGTTTAGTCTCATTTCAGTTATCGTGTCTCGGTTCCTGGGATCAGACGTGGGTTCGAATCTCTCGTTTGTGTCAGATTCATCCTGGTGCTCTGGTTTTCTCCCACAGTCCAACGACATGCAATTCAGCACAACTGAAACAACAGGCTACTCCCTCCCACACTCTCAGTCACACCTGTTTCCACAGAAACACCCCAACCACAGGTGATGCTCTTTACTGCTCCAGGCGTAAGATGGCAGTTTTCCCTCCACCTCCAGGCCCTCCGCCACCGGCAGAGCCCTGCGGCATGCTGGGTATTCGGGATGGCCGTGTTGCGTAAGAGAGGACTGTGCCGCTGCAAAGCCGCTCTTCTCAACGTCCCCTTATGAAGCACAACAGAAACCTGTAAGGAACTGCTGTTATGTGTGTCGAGTCAGAATGAATCGCTCGTGTGAAATATATCGGGGTCTAACAGGACATTTTAAAGACCGCCGGCTCATTGGAGTATGAATCAGGTTTGATTTATTTAAAAAAAGAAGGGCGACACCCCTGGAAAACTGTGTTTCTGTGAAGTGCACAGGTTCTGTTTGCTTTAATTGTACACTTTACAGGTTGTTGTATCCAACAGCGAAATACAAATAAAGTGTTTGACGTAGAGATGCGATAAAGTGAGCGGGACGGGAAGGGAGCCGCTTCCTTTACCGCCGCCGTCCTCGCAAAAATGAAATTATTTGCAAACCGCGTAAAGTCACAGCCGTGGCTGGAACGCGTCGGTTCGAGTCCCCGCTGAACACGCGAGTGCCGAGAAATTGCGCTTGAATTAATAAGTTGTTGTACAGGTGCTGCACACCATAATGGAGGATCTTTCAACACGCCTGGGAACCGATGTGCAAACCGATGGATCTGCAGCTCATACGTTCAAAACGACGTACAAATCGCTGCCGTTTCGGAGGCAGTGATTTATTCCGGACGTGATATTTCACTACGCAATATTGCGCTGCGTGTTTTTCATAATATTCCTTCTTTTAATATTCTGCTCTGTAATCATTTGTTGGGAAACTATTTATTTTCTTTCTTTCTCTGGGAAGCAGGTTAATGTCTGTTTCACCCTGCTGACCTCCTGACTTTTGAAGCGTTTTGGCGACCCGGTGAGAGCGAGTCTTGCAGCCCCCGCACCTCTGGCCTGGCCAGGGACCCCCGCGGTGACCTTCCGTTGGACCCAAACATCACCCCTGACCCGGCTGCCCCCGCAGATCGGCACCTGAGCAGGAGCCCCCGGACGAGTGAACGGGCAGCCGACGGCGCCCGGCGCAACAAACCTTGTCGGCTGCTTTTCTAAATACCTTTTTTCAGATATTTATCCTTCACGACACTTTATTAACCCTCATTTAGGCGATGCCTTTATCTGCAGTTAATTCGAAAAGCTCTGAAAAACAAAAGTTTATTTACGGCCGTATAAAAGAAGTAAATACACTGTATTTGTCCCACGTAGTTTGAAGATTTGTACATTTGGTAGCAGAAATATTCATGAAAAATCGCAGTTGTGGAACACCTCTAGTGCCGGGGGGGCGGCTGAGGGACCGAGGGCCTGCGTGAGGGTTGTGCTCAAAGCCGCTTGCAGTGATTTACCCGCTGTAAACATGGTGAGACATGGTCTCCTGTGTGAGGGTCTTGATCAAGGCGACCGCACCGCGGCTCTTACGCGTTTGCTGCCTTTTTTGCTTCGGGTATTTTTTCATCTCTTGCTGTTCTTTACCTTCTTACAAGTTTTTTGCAGGGCAGCTCTGTGCCGTTTTTGTCATTTCCTTGAAGTCCGACCTCGTGAGGATTAACATGAGGAGTCGTGTTGGTCTTTCCTGTCTCGGCCACCGCCCGAGTTTTTTTTTTTTTTTTTTTTGTTAGCAGCTGTTACTGCCATTTCTAAACACTGTTCCCTTGGTTTTGGCTTCTGCTGACGGGCGCTGAGGAGGTGGCGAAAGATGCCGTTAACGTCCTAATGTCCTATAAAAGTGTGTTTAGGGGCCCAGAACCTCATTCAGGGACATAAACCCTCCTCCTGTCTCCTTCCACTTGTCTGTCTCCCTCCTCCTGTGTTCCTCCACTTGTGTCCCTCCTCCTGTCCCCCTCCTCCTGTCTGCGAGTGTGACAGAGGACCTGTCTCTGCCAGTGTGTAGGTTCTGAATGGGGGGGTCCAGTACCATCTGCTGTGATTATCTGTATTTGCTGTTTGACTGTCACTCCTACGTGAAGGATGTGAACCAGCAACATGGTGGTACCAGACAAGCTGTTGGAACGTCACTCTGGGGAAAATACGTCCGACGAACGAATAAATGCAAATGTAAGTGTAACATGACAGTTTTGTCAGCAAAAGCCTTTCACCTCCAACAGGAGTTCACGGTGCACAGAGTGTCACCACCACTGAGGTCATTTCAACTGCCGTGTGACAGCTCTTCTAAGTCAGTGACGGAACCCAAACTCGCTGCCGTGACGCGGACCCCCGTGGGGCAGGCCCTCGCGGGCACATCAAGGCCGAACTGCCCTGCGCTGTGGAGGTGTTTCCAGGTATAAACCTGTATAAATAAGTTATTATTAGTACAGGGCGATTCGAGAAGAACTGAACACTTTCATAAATGTTTAGTTAGGAAAAATCACGTGAGCGTGTCGTATATTGAGCTTTTGTACGATTAGGGAAAAAACAGGTACGTGACTTTGCAGACTGATTTTGGTAAACGTTCAAGTCTTTTTGAATCAACATCTATTAATATTATTATTATTATTATTATTTTTATTATTTAGCGGCTATTAAATGCAAAGCATGGCAGTGAGTCTGAAGTGACCTAGAAGAAGACGTGGGGGACATAAGGATGGAGGCAAATGCAGCGCGGTGTGTTCATCAGGTCTGTCGCGTGCAGCACCCAGCAGTCAACACCTAAACACGGAAAGTTGGGCTGCGAAGAGTTTTTATCTGAAGCAAATGTAAATGCAAGCGAAGACCCCTGAAGGAAGTTAGTCTTCGAGGTTTACAAATGGCGGCGGGTTGCCGTGATGCTTGTCTTTATTCAACGGCCTGGAGGGGGGCTGCGAACCCCTCTCCTCCCGTGTAACGCGGCGACTAACGTGCGCGATGTGCTGTGTTGTACACACTGCACCGCGGTACAAACACCACCCCCCCCCCCCCGCCTTTGTCCGGCCTGGCTCAGGGTGTTTCGGTTAACGGGGGCTTCTGAGGGGCTTGTTTACCCCCCGCCCCGTGAACAGACCCTCGACATCTGAAAAATCGGGGGTCCGACTGTATATGCAGCCTGAGGCACGGGGCAAAGGGGGGCTGCAGAAAAGAGAGGAGAATGAAGCCGGAGGTGGGGCGTCGCGGTGATCCTGCGCTGCTGTCCTGTGCTGCAGGAGGGGAAGTGCTGGTGTGAACGGAAGGCAGATCTTGACAGCATCCCGCCTGCGCGAGGTGTCCAGCAAGTCGTCCGCTATCGATTTCTTCACCCTGGGCTTTCCAGAGGTGAACATGAGCAGAAATGCAGCGCGGAGGTGAAGAGCTCAGCACAGGAACCTTCTACTGTGGTCCGCAGTGAGACGTTTCCCTGCTTTCCCACAAAGTGCATTTATATTGGAATAAAAAAAAAAATCCTGCTGCCAGAAAGTCATCGTGATGATGATCTTCTAACACAGAACTTGTAAGGTTGTAATTCACCTTGAACAAAATGTGAAAATGTGAATGTTCGGCCGGGTTGATAATGGATGCTGGTTTTCTGTGAAGCGTCTGTTGAGCGCAGCGCAGCTCAGTGTGAAGAAATGAAAACCAGGTGGCTGTTTGGTGTCTTTCTAGAAACGGCTGGAAAATAACGGCGGGATTAACTGCCGCCACCTTCAATGTTCCGGGTTGAGTAAAACGTCGCTGTGGTTTGGGTAAAAGCAGAGCACTGAACACAGCCACGACGTTGTTCTTTTCCATCATGCCGCACTTCTGTATGACCGAGTCCTCGAGGGGAAAAAGTCGCGTAGCAGAGCTGCGAGTCTGGAGACGTATCGCTGATATTCAGGGTGGAAAACAGTAAAGCCTCCTGAGGAAAGAACTTCTACAGGCAGCAGATCAGACTGAACTTCTGCATCAGAGCTGCAGAGAAGAGGCCGCTGAGCAGATCTTGTCCTCTGCAGCATGAAGACCAGACCCTCGCTGATCCTCGCACCTCGCCGCGCCAATTCAGGAGGCCCGTCGTCACCGGCGGCACTTACTAGCGCGGAACTAGTTGAGGCGTGGAACTGTGGGGATGTTAACCTCCCGCCTCCTGGTGGAGCGTCGGGGGGATGAGGCTCCGTTCAAACGTCCATCACGTCTGAGCGCATGAATTATTATTAAACTGCTAAACGTTGATCATCATTTTGCATTAAGATCACCTATTTGCATATTTTATTAATGGTTAATTCTTTATTGACCATTTGCCACTTTTTTGAAGGGAGAGGGGAGTTTGCAGTGTTGGGTCATCAGCTTTACCAGGTTTGAGGTTCATCTTCATGTTCAGGTTGAGGTTCAGGTTTGTGTTCTGGTTCCCCAAGCCTGCACCAGTGAAGCTGAGGAGCTGTAAGAAGCCCGTGGGGGGTCAAGGTTTTCCAGACTCGTGGTAATTAAAGGAGTGCAGTGATGGTCACTCTTTACTCAGATCCTTCTGGGTTCTCAGCTTTATTAAGTAGAAGATACTGTTGCTGCTCTGCATGCTGCTCTCTGCTTTCTAGCTCCTGTCAGCAGAGCATCTCCTTCATCAAACATATTCATGAAATGGGACTTACTGCAGAATTATTGCGTATCAAACTGTGAAGAATTCGGCTACACGGCAAAACTCCCAGGGGGGAAGGAGTCACTAGCGGCACAAAAGATTGGAAAAAAGTTTGTTGTGAACAAATTCTAAACTCTAAACTCCAGGGCAGCATAAGTGTCCAGAACTGCCTGCATTTCTCACCAGTACAAACACACCGCTCTGGCAGACACCGCGGTAAACACACTGCCCGTAACACACACTGCAGGAGAAAGGTTCAAGTATGACAACAGGCGAAACCCGTTGAAGACACAGGACTCTTGGTGACGCCGATGACAGCGCGTGATGTCAGAAATACACTAATGTCACGTTAAAATCAGATCAACTGTAATACAGTTATAATGTAGTGGTGCCACTGCCACCGGGTTCGAGTCCAGTTCAGTCTGGGGAGTCGGCGTGTTCTCCCCTTGTCTGGGTGCTCTGGTTTCCTCCCACTCTGCTTCACGTTGACTAGTTACTCTAAATTGCTTGTGTGTGTGTGTGTGTGTGTGTGTGTGTGTGTGTGTGTGTGTGTGTGTGTGTGTGTGTGCGCGCGCGCGCGCGCGCTCTGCAGCTCGGTGATTTCAGGAGGGCTTCCACTGACCGGGTAATGACACTGGGTGGGTTATTTCCAGTGCTGTGTGTGGGTAGATGTATTAGGTCGAAGTGTGGATGTCTGGATGTAGAAGGTCCACTGTGAAAGTGGGCGGCGTGTGAGCACGTGCAGAGCGGGTGGTGAGACTCTGCAGACGAGTGTGTGTGAGCGGAAGGCCTGCGGCGCCACCGTTTTAATCCACATCGGAGCTGACAGATGCCGCGGGGGGAAGAAGGCCGCTGACCCGGACCGATCCCCTCGGAAGGGGGTGCCGGGGAGGGCTGCTGACGTCGTCCCCTCGTGTCCTCCGGCTCTTCTCTGCCCTCTCTCAGCCCTGCCTGATGCTCGCTCCGCGTTCACGTCAAAACGACATATTTACTCCGGAAGTTTGCTCTGTGACGCTGGCAGTCGGAGGTGTGCGAACCGTTGCTTCTGTGGGTCTCAGGAGCCAGCAGGGGGAGTCGCGGTTAGAGCTCACGGTCTATAATACGTCGTTTCCGGTCCCTCTCCTGCTGCAGAAGCTGTCATGAAGGGAATAAATCGGCGTGAAGATGATGACCTTACACTTTGACACCTTGAACAAACTAATCAGTTTTTGGAATGAAATTTATTTAAAAAATGGTTTTTTTTTGTTCACAAAAAAGGCACATCATCTCTTGGAAACAAGTAAATCAAATGTAAATATAAATGACGAGAGTGCAGGATCTTCTCCTTGAGTCCGGAGTCGGGTCGGCCCCACCTGCCCCAGAGCCAAGTGCGGTGGAGGGCAGCTCGGGGCCAGTCCTCCTCCCGCATCCGCTGTTGCCGGGGGCAACCGAAGCGAGGGCCTTTCCCGTCTTTCCAGTTTTTACGTATCTTTCGTGCTTTAAAAAAAACCACGGCGTTACATCACTACAGCGTAACGTCGTCACGGCGACGTCGCGACGTCTTCGAGAAGTTGGCACTTTGGAAGTTTTCAGCGGGGGGCGTCGATCTCCTGCTTCCTCAAGTGTAAGAAAGAGGGCCGAGATGTGAAGCGAGGCTGAATTAACTCCTCTAATTCAAACTGCCGAAAGCTCAACGGCCCCACACCGAATTCTGCCATAACTTCCATTTCGTTCCCCTCCTTATTTGACTGATCGGCGTGAACGTCGACATTCGCTGGGATTTTCCAGGAACTGCCGCTGTTACTGAGCATCATTGTTTTTGAAGCTTTTTGCTCGTAATTCCCTGAATACTCAGATTTCAACTTCGCAAGATGAGCGTATGATCCGGATGTCTCTGCTTTCCGGTTTCTCATCGCAGACGTCCGAAGCCGGTTGAAAAAAGCAGGAGAAAAAGCGATCTCTTATCTGTAGAGTCCCTGAACTCAGAACATTATCACGTCCCTCCTGTTTTACCGCTCGGCAGCCACTTAAAACCAAGTCTCCGTGTCTTCTCTGTGCTTTCGCTGCTTAATTGGATTTTGGCGCATTTCTGCGGGACTTTGTGTTTCCAGCAAATTCCAAACGGGTCTAGAAACTAATTCGCTCACGGAAGACGAATGGACTCCGCGTGCGGAATATGACGCCATATTTATAGAAATGCACATTAACGCTCCGCTCTTTTTCTTCATTATTTGCTCATTACTCTCGGCACACTTGGCTGTTGGCTTTATGCTTAACAACCGCCGTCCGGCTTTAGACGGTTTGTGTGTTTGCGCTGAAGCACCTCCCCCGACAACTATGAAAACATTATACATTTTATACGACATATGATTATATTTAACTGGGGAAAAACATTGTGCTCTAAATGGAGTCTGCAATCCATCAAGAGAAACTTCTCACGTGGCGGTTGCAGATGGTGGATATCAAAAGGTATTTTTTCAATTCTTCTCGAGCACCTGATGAAACGGCTCTGTTTTTCAGCTTTTTCACTTCGGTTTCTCATTTTCAGTTAGACCGAAGATTACGTAACGTTACGTGGATCAAAAGGCCGGACGCTGAAGACGCAGGTCAACGTGGGCTCCTTCGAAGCGTGGTGCCGGAGGAGACACGCGGGGACACGGCGGTAGTCAGGAGAAACTAGATTACGGACGATGGGACTGATGTTACCGGACTTTGGAAACGTCGTGAGAAGATTGAATTCTCTGCAAAACGTGGAGATGATTGGAAATGTTGGAGAAAAAGAAGAAAAAGACGAGCAGCAGCGAGACAGTTGGAAACCTTTTCAACACTAAGGCCACAGATGATGGACAGAACTTTCCAGAGAGGTGCTAGATATGTGTGGTGGAGAAAAGTCAACATCAACTCTGCGGCATTTGGTAGTTCAGACGGCTGGATGGATTTTTCCCTCTCCCGGTGGTCAACGTTTTGAAAGGACTCCGATATTTTTAGGCTTTTTGGACAGGAGGAGCCAACGACTCCTGGAAGCTCAGCGTCTTCTCTGTCTGACGTAGATCAAACTACAATATCCTGCTGCTTACTTACATCTCGTCCTTTGTCCAGCAAGACTCGTTGGTTTTTCGCCCCTCTTGATCGAAGGGATTTGAACCTGGGTTCCTGGGAAGGAGAACCATCGGCTGCACTTCTCGCTGTATCCTAAATGCCCCCCCCATCTCACAAGGGTTCGTTTCTCCAACTTTCCGTCCCGGGACCTGCTGTTTCGGCTTTGACTGTCGGAGAGATTTACTTTCTGACGCCAACAAAGAAACTACAGGGACAGATATGAACTCAATGCAGTAGGAAGCTGTTAAAATGATGTAGTCGTTCAGGGTAAAAAGGAACTTCAGGGTCCTTCTGCCTCAAGAAGTGGCCGCGTGAGATTTCTGCGGGCAAAGTGCTGAGGAAAGACGCTCCGGCAGCAGGAAGCGGGTTGAAGGAGCCGCTGTAGTTATGAGAAAACTACGGTCGAGCGAGAGAATCAGAGCGACACCCCGGACGGAGATGCCGGTATTAATATGCCAGCCCCGCTCCCGCATTGAATTACTTCCAAAAACGCAGAGAAATATATGAATACGACACAGTGGGAGTTGATTGAAATTGACCCGCGGGCCACGGTTAAAATCTTACACGATGGGGAAACCCGAAATTTGTTATCTGTTTTTTAATTTGAGTGGCTCTCATATGGTCATCAGGACTGGAAATTGCCATCAAACCATCACCATTTCACGGAAAGGAATGAAAAAAGGCAATAAACCGGGCATGTCAATCAAAAAAAAAAGTATGCAATGATCTCTCAGAAATTGCTTTCCTCCACTTGGATCTGGAAATTTCCAGCAGCACGTGACTGATCTTCACAGATTTAACATCCAGCTCTGGTCACACGCGGCTCATTTAAAAAGCAAAGTCCTCCGTAAACTCCTGCCCTTTGTCTCTTCCGCCAAAGGTCCTTTCTGCACCCTTTTTCCCCCCAAAACCGTCGTCTGAACGGAGACGGAGCCGAGCGCTCGGCAGAGATGGGCATCGACGCGTTTCGCCGTCCACTGACTGTCTTTGGCCGCGGCGGACCACCCGTCTGATGAACGGGATGAACGCGGAGGAAATTAAATTCGCTGCCGTTGGTCTCGCGGCTCGGCTGTAAAGGGGCCGTTCGCTCTGGGCGTCGAGCGGGACCGTCGGTGCCGTTCGGTTCCCTGTTCGCAGTCTTATCGTCCGCACAGGTGTGCGGACCCCCTCACATCAAACTGAAAGGTGCTTTTTAAACCGTCATGCAATCCGTCCATTAACCGCCTCTGTCCTCTCACAAGGCACCCGGCTGTGAAACTACACCCTGGAGGGGACTGCGAGGTGGCCACACACACACACACACACACACACACGGGGGGGGGGGTAAGGTGCGAGTCCCTCGCAGGCTGAGCGACGTGTGAACTGACCCCCAGCCTGAGGTGCTGTGATGTTTTTTTTAGTTGAAAAACAACGGAAAAAATGTTAATTGATTCCCTTCCAGGAGTCAGAAAAGTGTGGATCCCGAGTGTTTTTCTAATCTCATCGACCCCTGTTGGCAGAGAACATACATCCCACCTCCTCCCTGAGGACAGTGTTTACCCTGAACTGCTCGACTGAACGTCACCCTGCTGTGCAAGTGGGTGAACGGCGGTAAGTAGCTTAACTGTGTAAGGCGCGTTGGAGAAGTAAAGGTGCAAATGTAATGACACGACTCCACAAACACACTGAAAGGAAAGCAGAGGAAAGAAGGACTGCAGGTTGTTACCGAGGTTAGGTTGCTCTTCTCAAATAGGCCCTCTGGTATCTTTCTCACCTCCGCATTGTGACTCGCAGCTGAGCTCCGCTGCTGCCCTTCTCTCATATTTGGTCAAACGTGGAGCCATTAGGACGACTCGCACCTCGGTTTGCAGGCCGGTTGAACTTGTGTGAAGTGTGACATTAAGGGGCCAAATTCCAGGAGCTGAGATGCCCTTGAAAAGGCCAATTATAGCCGGTTTTGGCAGCTCTGTGAGGAGCAGGGAAACGTTCTTACAAACATCACACGATAAAGACTCTCAAGCAGCTTCTGCTGATGAATACGTTTATCAGGAGGTCGTGATGAGTCCGTGTTGCGCTTGGCTCCGGTCGCCGAAGCACGGCCCCCTTTTCTTTCTCCTCCGTCCCTTTGTTGCCCTGCGCTACTTCCGCTCACGAACGTGTGTGGGATGCAGGAGGATTTATTGGGCTGCCGTCAAATTCCCTGCGGTTTCGCAGGCGCAGTTCTCGCCCCCCCCAGGCTCCTCCAGACGCTGTATCAACAGCTTCTCGCCCACCGTTCCTCCGCACAGGAAGCACACAGAGCACATTTTCCCGCCCTGTTGTCCGAAATTTGATAAACCAGCAAATAAATTAATGAACAAACAAACAAACAAAAACAGACAAATGATCAAACAACGTGAAAAAACAAAAGTCAACTATATAAACACTACAGAAGCTGGACGTTGTTTTAAATGGCATAAACGTCACCGGTAGGTTTCTGAGGATCGTGTTACAGCTACAGCAATTTGGCATACACTCTCTGGCCACTTTATTAGGTACACCTGTTTAGTGTGACCCTCCTTTGACTCCAGAACAGTAGGGGTTGAGTAACAAGGTGCTGGATGTGTTTCCGTGGGGTTCTTTGTCAGCTTTGCTGTTTTTGGAAATGCTTTAATGCCTCATTCATCCTGTGAGCATCACGTTCCAGCTCGTCCCAGAGATGCTCTGTTTGCTCGAGATGTGAGCACAGTTCGGTTTACTGTAGTAAAGTAAAGCTGCTGTTATGTTTGTGGGACTGCAGTGTGGAAAAATCCCACCGGAGCGACTGGCAACACGGATCAAACCCTGTTCAGAGTCACTTGGATCTCGTGTCTCGTTCACTGAGACGTTCATTCAAACAGCAGCTGGACCCCTACATCTTGTCTGTGTTTTATATATTGAGTCACAGCCACATGCAGAGCTATCTTGCAGGGTGAGGCGGGGGCACGTATACCTAATAAAGTGGCTGCTAGTTGTGCATCAGACCAAGTCCAGTTGCCAGTTTATTAGGTACACCCTCCCTTCACACAAGCTGTTCCTTCTGACAAGTCACACATGACCAGGCAGACCAGGGTTTCCAGCATCGGTTAGTCTTCTGCCGGCCGTTGGAAGGAGCAAAACGAGTGACCTTAGTGACTTTGAACATGGCGTGATAGTTATTTCTAGGTGGGCCAGTTCCCAAACGGCTGTCATCCTGGGCTTTTCACACGCAGTCGTTTCGGGGGTTTATCGAAAATAGTGCGAAAAGCAAAATGTTACCAGTGATTTGTGATCCTGCGGAAGCTTGTGGACCAGTGGGGTCAAAAGAGAACAGCAAGAGTCCTGCAGCCACACACACACATTTCCGGTTCTGAAACGTCGCGCAGAATATCTTCTGCGAAGCCCCCGCCTACCGGAGTTTGACTTGAACGCTGGGTCCGGTGCTGATGCTGTCAGCGTTGAGCGACGGAGAGTGTCCCCAGAGGCCACGGCAGCATCCAAACTGGACCCCTCGCGGAAGTAGCAGAATTTGACCCAAGCAACATGAGTCCACGGAGTCGCCCTGTTTGGCATCAACGGTGCAGGCCGGAGGTGGCGGTGTGATGGTGGGGAAATGTTTCCATCAGGACCACTGACCCCCACTGAAGAACGTCTCACAGCCACGGCGTATCTGAACATCACTGCCGACCAAGTTCGTCCATCGTGGCTCCAGTTTTTCCAGTCAAATGGACACCCCCTGCATGATGATGCACCATTTCACAAGGCGTATACCCGTATCTAACGGTTCCAGGAACATGGCTTGAACGTTCCTGGATCTCAACCCTACCGAGCATCTTCTGGATGAGGTGGAAAGGGCTGTTCTCAGCTAGTCTGTGCAACTAAACAACACAATCATTTCCACATGGTTCAACATACCTGCACCTCCCCTCCAGCGTAGAACACATGCTGTTCAGAAGTCCAAACGAAGCACCACGTTCTTCTCGGCAGAAGGTGAGCCAGCATTTCCTTGTGCAGCGCTGCAGTGAAGTGTCTGTTTATGAGTGGAAAAGCCTCCCCATGCAGTTCAACACCCCTTCTGTCAACGTAGAAGAACGTGGTGTTGACAGGTCATCGGTCTGTCAAAACAAAAACTCTTTTCACGTGTCACCTGTATCTCTTCTGGTGACCCAGCTCTTCTCGGTGTTCAGCTCCTCGAACTCCGGTTCAGCTCCACCGGCAGCTGCTCAGGTAAAACGTGGTCGGTCATTAATGCGCTTGTGTTCACCGGGAGTCGTATGGAGGGTGTGGTTCCCACCACAGCTCTGCGGACCCGCTTTCCCTCAACCACGGTTTCAACAGAGACGATCACTTAGCTTAGCATTCCAATAAGCTGTGCTAAGCTGTCACATCATGACCTGGTGTCGGACTGTTTTAAACTCCTCGCTGGTTCTTTTTTATATCCGTTCATGACTTGAGAATTATGCCGTCAAGCTTGACAATTTAAACACATCTCTAACTGCAGGGCCTTTGCCTGGAAGGAGGGTTTTCACACCCAGCAATTTTCAGTAAAAATAAATGACTCAGGACAGGAAACCAGGACCTGCTCTGATAAAACATTTAAAACGAATATTTCTAAATGGACATTTTTGTCACAGGGGCCAAGTGAAGTAAAACCTAAGGTTCCAGTACATATTTTGACAAAAGAAAACAGTTGTGTAAGTGTTACGGTGCAAAAAGCATTTATTTCCTCATCACTGTACGGCTTTTTGCCAGGACAGCTGAGCACATCGCTCAAGTCCTCCTCTTAGGCCCCCCCGAGTGTGTGGCTGTGTGTCGCCCTGGTCGGAAGGCATCGATACACTTCCCGTCCCATAACAGAGGATCGGCGCCAGACCGCCGGGACGAGGGTCCTGTCCGCTGTGTCGCTAGCGGTCTTACAAAGACCCTCGACGCTTCGTCGGCCACGAGTCTCAACACTCAGAGCGAGCCTCTGCGTCCCTCCGCAGCGTGGCGCACGGGGGGCGGTAGTCGTCGCGAGTGACAACGCGGTTTAGTCGACAAGCCGCGCGTCGGATCCGAACACGTCGTGACCTTCAGCTCTCTAAATCTGCGTCTTTATCTTGTAGCCGAAGGATCCGCTAATAAAGCCGCGGAAAAGCAATTTAGCGGAACGCGGGGAACTACCTTTAGGCAAATACCTGGCTGTAAATCTCGGTCTCAGGGCGCCGTCTCCTCATGTTCAACAGATTTAAACATTTACGACTCACCTCTGCGGGCTGCATTAAGCCGGGTCTGAATAATATCACGGCATTAACTCTCACAGATGTCCGGCTCATCTAAATAAAAGGATTCATAATTATTTAGTCTATTTTAATACCCTTTTTATACAGAAAAAAATCTGGTGGCACTTTCTGAACACAAATCATCTATAAATTGTGACGTGAGCACAATTTTCATATGTTATTATTATTATTATTATTATTATTATTATTATATATGCTGTCCAATCAAAATGACTTTCTGCCCTCGTGGGATCATCCGTGGCAGGTGATGGTTAAAAAAGTCCGAAATAATCGAGGCCACCGGCACCCAAAACCCAAACGTCACAAACCAGGAACCGTTTCGAAGCTGATAGACTTTTAACGCGTCTTCTGTGTGTTAGTTTTCGCGAGGGGGCCGCGCTGCGCTCCTCACAGTGGGACGGGAGGCGGCGGGCCGCTGTAATCGCCGCCGTCGTGTCGGACATTTTCGCCGGAGCGGCGGAGGCCTTTTTCAGAAGCGCGGTCTTGTTTTTCATCTCGCTGCTCGCATTAAGTGCAGTTTTTCGCTTCGAGCTTCTCCTGCTTCCACGGCGGCTTTGTAGGGGTGGGGAAAAAAGAGCAGAAAAGCAAAAACACCGTCAAAGTGAGTGACAGTTTCAAAGCCAAACTGAACATTTCTGCCAAGCCTAAAATCTACCTTTAGCAGCACATCGCACTTAATAAGGGAACGAACACAACACGCTTTAAACCTTTTCACTTTTCCCAATAAAAAGGATGAAAATCACGCGAATCACATCTTAACACCTCGCTGGGAAGCGACCGTGAAGAAGGGCAATATTGCAGAAGCAAAGTTAACGCCGGAAACCGGAGGCGACAGCTGACCTTTGGCAGCTGACGTGATGGAGCCGGTCATCGGACATCGCTGTGGATCATGCCGTGTTTTACCGATGGCGGAGTTACGGGCAGAGGAGACACGTGCCGTTCCGTGGAGCGCCTGACCTCGCCCGCTGTCGCCCCCCGGAGTTGTTCAAATCAGGTCCGTGGCTCTCAAAATGAGAATTAATAGGAATACGATCCCAAACAGCCCAGCCTCTGTCCACAGTGGCAGAGCCATATATCTCTTTTAAAGGTCCTTTATTTTAAGGAGGAGGTAGGTTTTCAATGACAAAGTTATTATCGGCCGTGAGCGAAGGTTAAGCAGGGACCCGAATGGGAGAACGCGGTTTATTTGGCAAGGAGGGGCCTTTTTTCATCCCACTTGAGTTCATAATAAACGATCAGTGTCATTGTGAATGATGAGCTCGTGCGGCTGTTATTTAAAAAGCTCGCGAGAGGTGCAGACCACTCTCATTTCTTATCAATTTTAGATACCGTCTTCCCGGAGCCCGCACATGTAAATGAGCTGTCTGGGACGTTTAAAAAAACCGCGGGGAGGGTTTGCAGCTTTCAATGGGAGAACGTTGTGAAAAAGAGGAGCGATCGAGAGGCGGATCGCTGCCGCTTTGTGGCCCTGTTAATGGCCGCTCGTAGAGTTTACGTGTTCAGACCAAGGTGGAGCGTCAGGGTTCGAGAAGGAGGATTTGCTGGCGGCTCCCAGGAAGTAGCCTTATCGACGTCAGGGTTGTTGATTTAAGAGCCTGGAAAAGTCTGAGTAGCTCAAAGAGGGAACCTATCAGCTGTATGAACTTGTGGAATTTAAATTTTGAACTCGTGGGATTAAAATGTGTAGATTCGACTTCAGTTAACAAAGTTCCGTTCATCCATTCTTCAAAATTGTCGGTTTAGGATCATCATTAAACTCAAATTTCTGATAGAATGTTACTAAAACCACCAACACATAAACATAACAAAACTTAAACAAAATAAAAGTTTGCACTGTTGCCTTTAGTATTTTTTTTTATAACTTTATAATGCAAAGAAGTAGGTCAGAGGACTAAATGGCATAAGAACATAATGGGACATTTCTAACAGTCCCTCTACGAAATCGCTGAGCAGCAGCATCAACAATAAACGAAATAAGGAGGAAATGAAGACGAACCTCTTCCAGATAATCCTGGAGGACTCGACTAGGTCCCGAGGTCCCACTGGTCATTTCTTTGAGGAGAGTAGAGGAAAGAGAAGCAAAGAAAAGGTGAGAGGAGAAAAGAGACGAGGAGAGCAGAGCGGAGCGGAGGAGATGCCTGGACTCAGTGACCAGAAATAGAGATATCAGACTGTGGCAAGTAGGCAGTGATTAATGGGCAGTAGGGGCCAGGCCTGCTGCTACTTGCAAAGAGGTGACTCGCGATGACCTCTCAAGATCTCCTCACACAAAAGGGACCGGAGCATCAGACTTCTGGCAAAAGCATAAAGGCAGAGAGAGTGGAAGCCAGATGGGAAGCTGGTAATTCAGAGTTGAGCAAACATATTTGAAACACTTTTTTAATTTGGAAAAACTGCTTAACTTGTGTTGCTGTTGTTGTGGTTGTTGTTACTGTTATTGTTTGCTATTGCTATTCTTGCTCTCAGTCTTACGGCCCTATTTTAATTTAAGTTCTACTTAGCTGTTTTAAGGTTCATGTGCCAAATGAACCAGGATGAGAGCAATATTGTAGCATCCCACACTATTCAGCGGTGCCCCTGGGGCGTAGCGGCGGGAACCACTTAAATAGTAACTTGTTTACACTTTTGGATGGGAATATTGGGGTTATGTGTTCAGCTGTTAAGTGGATTGTGTGTTTGTAGTGGGGCTCACCTGGCCCACGTGAATTAAACAAGGAAAGCTTGTGAGTGATTTTCCGTTTCAGAGGACCGTGGGTCCTTGGGCAAAAGGAGTTAAAGGTCCATCTACTCTTCCTAGCGCTAACCTTCTGTTGCTGCCTTGCGAATAAATGCCGCACGATGGATTATGACGTCTTCATTATGACCACCAAAGCACAGAGCTGGCCTCCCTACAATATTAACATCTGTTATTTTCACAGTTGGCTACTAACATGTCACATTTATTCCAACCTAAGTGTCAGGTGATCCAGGACACGATGCATGGGTCCACCTGGATTGACGGGTGCTTTGGTCCCAGCAGCCCAGGCTGTGTGGTGCTGAACACACTGAAGAAACAAAAGAACGTGATCCTCAGTGTCCCAGTGGGAGTAGGGTTCCTTCAGCGGGAGGATGACGGCATCCACCACTCAGGTGTGGTCCTGGTATGAAAACAGAAAGGGGTCCGATACAGTCCTGCTCAGGAGTTTGAGGTTTGCTAGTGCAACGCACGCAATGTGTGGCCACATTTGTGCTAATATATTGTTTAGTTTTGCATTTATGTATTTTGTCAGGGTTTTTATCTTGTTTGGGGTTTGGTCCTCCAAGGGCTACCATTTACTGTCTATGTGAGAGCTCAGTTGCCACTAGGAGCTGCAGGACAACGGGTGGGGCCACGATGTATAAAACCACAGAAGAAGAAGTTTTCCCTCAGTGTGAGAGGAAACCCGGAGCCACAAGCCCTCATCCCACATCCCACCTTTCAAACCTGTCTTTAAAGGTGAGTCATTTAACTTTGTAAAGACTCGAAAAATGGGTTAGTCAAGTTTAAGATTTACTTGTTATATCTCAAATTTATTTTGTAGCCTCCTGCACATTCTCCCTGTGGCAGACAAAAGAACCAAGATCCAGCAAACAGTTTGTGTTTGGAAAGTGTAACTGTTGTGTCAGCGTTTAATCGTTACTATTTGCTCTTATTTCACTTTATATAGTTTCATAGTAAATGCACTTTGGTTTTGGTTAAACTGGTTAGTGAGAATATGAATGTATAGTAACGGTGACGGTAAAACCGCCGCATTTCTGAGTGTTGGACCAGGTTAATGATCCGGATGGAATTTGGTAGAGGTTTCTATTCTGGAGAAGGTGCTGAAAAGAGGTGCCGCGCTGCGTATTCAATTACTCACCGTGGATCTGAGCCGTGAGCGTGACCTGGTGCAGTTATGTTTGGATTGTTCTGTTGATGCATGTCTGTGAGCTACTTTTGCCTACTTAAGTGTGCCATCAAAGACAAAGAAAGAAGAAATCTTTTTTATGGAGTGCATATGTTTAGGTTTGTGACCAGATACTGGTTTCTGAGTTTGTTAAGCAGTTTGAGAGGAAACCTGGTGGCACGAGTCATTATTTCACATCTCACCTTTTGAACCTGTTTTCACAGGACAGCAACTGCTACTCTGGCTGCTCCACGGAGTCCCGTAACACTAGGATCAGCCTTCAAGGGCCTTTGTGGCGTGTGCAGTCCTGATGTTTAAGGTCCGCTGGCCGACGTTTCTTGTCGGTAGGAACCAAGCAAGATGGTTTCCACATCCTGGAGACCTTAACGGGCTCAGGCTCAGCTTGAACATGTGCAGCAGCCCTAGCAGAGCTCCTCCCTGTCCGAGTCTCCCGGCCCTGTGTGTGACACCACTGGGGGTCAGTGGTGAGAGGGGAGATGAAGAAGCTGGAAGTAGGATGAGAGGGGAGGGAAAAATGCTGCAGCAGTGTGCAAGGAGAAGGTTACTTCTCAGCCAGCTTGAAATCTTTTTTCCAGGTAAAAAAATAAATCTGTTATCAACAGATTCCTGTCTCGGAATGTAGTTAAACAGCTTCACATAGGAGAAAACGGCCAGAAAAGACCTATATAAGAACTTTTGTGACACATTATAGTCTGATGTTTCTCAGAGCTGGACATGAGGGTTGATCTACAGGAGACACTGTCTGCACACTGGAAAACGTCTTTAATGGTCATGTCTTAATGGTTAGTGCTTAAAGTCTGCTGACCAGAGGGGGCGAAACCGAGCTGCAATCCGCCTCATTGCTTCAGCCCAGATTTTATTTACAGGACACGAGTCACGGTGAAATGTGGCTGCAGTAAAACCACGGGAAGTAGCAGCGAGGTGACCAGGAAAGAAGACTCGGCAAAGAGGGACTCAAGTCCAATCCTTGTCTTAACTGGTCAGCAGAAAAACATTGCAGGTTTTTGTCACTGGTTCACATTACAGGCTTCTGTGCATAAGATCACACTCAGAAAGAAAAGAAGCACTGATTTTCTTCTGGTTAAACTCCCTCCTGTAGGTCAGGAGAACTTCACAGACTCAGGAGGAGATGCATGAATATGTTCAAACAACATGGTGGAAGAGGATCACTCATCCCAACAGATCCTCAGCACTGGTGGTTCAGGTACATGGTCCATACTTAGCCTTCCCTGGGAACCAACCCACAGACATCAGGTCCAGAAGTCAAACGTCTTACCTGTTACACCAAACCACCACCTGCAAACCTCTTCCTCAAACACCTCAGTCGTACCTTCTAAGCTGGGTCACAAAGAAGCACAGGCAAAGTCCATGAAGAACTGGACTTGAAGGAACTGTGCTTCTCAGGTAATTCCCGCTCTAGGATCACCAAGAAAGTCCTGAACCACCCAAGATGTTGCTGTCATCTTAAAAGTATCGGTTGTTTATTGCTAAAAAATGGATGTTTTGTTATTTCTGCTCCAGCAGCGTTGATGATGGAACCTGAACCTGACTGGGTGGGAACAGAGTCCTTGTGTCTCTCAGGAAGTGGCTGGAATGATGATGCTGGGTGCGGCAGGGAGACCCCCCAGGAGGTCCTTCATGTCGGTGTGATGATGTGTGCAGAGCAGCTTGGACCTCCTCTGCCATCTGTTCACTCACCTGTTCATCTTTCGTCCCATTCTTGTCCGCAAAGTCACTCGCACCCGTTTCCCTCCAGCAGGGCGATTTTTACCATAACAGTTCAGGGTAAGTGGAGCAGCAGGAGGATCCGGACCCTCCACCCGTAAGCACGGTGGCCTCAGCCCATGTCCGTCCGCTCAGTGGCCGTTCGGGGTGAAGATGCTGACACTGCTAGTTTGCGACGTTAAAAATCTTCATTTGGATCAAAGTAAGTCGAAACTCGGGTCATTTTTTTGAGTTTTTTACTAACTTCTACTCGAGTCAGTTTTTGGACGGGTACTTTGAGTTCTTTGTTTGGCTGCTCTACTCACCTGTGGCCGTTTCCTGCAAACTTTAAACACGTTTCTTGCCTTCCTCGACGAAATGATGAGCCTCCGTATTATCGCCGCTACTGAAGAAGTGATTTTTATGTAGTAAAACCGGAGGAAAGAGGAGAATGAAGTTAGAGGACTGGTTTACGTTCTGTGCCCTGATGGTGGCGAGAAGGAAAGTGGGAATCAGATGTGTTTCTTCTGCTGATACACACTTGCTTTTTAAAAGACAGTTGCAGTGGAAGGTGTGTGTGTGTGTGTGTGTGTGTGAGAGAGAGAGGGGTGTTAATGCTGTACTCAGAAGAGTGGCTGTCATGCCAGGCGTGTGTTTTTGGAGATAAGCTGAGATGACTGACAAGCAGCTGGCAGATGATTAAAAGCGAGGTTGAGATAAGGAGGAAATAACAATAGTAAAAACAGTTGATGTTTGCGTGTGTGTGCGTGTGTGTGTGTGTGTGTGTGTGTGCAACAGGCGCCGGATTTATTTCCGCTCTCATTATACAGAGATCAGATGAACAGCCTGTCTGAGCGGAATACTTTCGGCGTCCGGCTTAATTTTCGTCGCGCGTTGGGAAAAATCCCATTCTTCAGCAATCTCTCATCTCGAAATCGAACAAAGGAAGCTAATCCCGCACGTGAGGAGGTGGCAGTGCGTGCAAAACACATACAAACCCGCGGAGGTCACACGAATCCACCGCATGCTGGATTAAGCGGGAAGCTGCACTTTCATTACAACCAGATCTCTTTCCACGAGGTTTTTTTTGTGTTTGTGTTTAAATGTAAGGAAAGGTACGGAGTTCATCGTGTGAAAGTGAGGAGACTCCGGTTTTGCATCTTGCTGATGGGAAGGAAGCTCACGTCTCTGCATAGATGATGTTCTTTCCAGGCGGTAATGCGGGAGCTTTGGCCCCTTTGGCGCTTCAGCCCAGCTGTGCTCCTCCACCTCTGGCCACACACCTGAGCCCAAGTCCCTCAGTTTCTTAGTTTCGCGTTTGGTGTCCAGAGAGGTCAACTGAGCTCCCCGTGTCCCTCGGAGCTGCTGAATCCCTCTCAAACCCATCTCTCTGAGAGCTTTTTCTCCCCCGATCCCCTCATAAATGATTCCAACCCATCTACTGCGATCACCTATGTATTTGCTCTTTATGGGATGCTACCTGTGGGACGTGAACCAGCAACGCGGTGGGATCGGACACACCACCCTGCGATGGACTGGTGTCAATTTCACAGCCCAGCATCCTCTGCTTCTGGGAGACTCTTCAGACCCCCGTGACTCTGCTGGGGATGAGTGGTCCGTGAAGATAGATGGATGGATGGATGGATGGATAAGTGCCACAGCAACACTGGCTGTGCATACAGAGCCAAACAGAACAGTGTGATTTTCTCCTCATGCTGCAGCTCAACATCATTCTCTGTATAAATTATTCGAAACTCCAAAACAACACAGGCTGTCCAAAAATCACTTTATTTCCACATCTGAGCCTAAAGGTTTAGCAACGGCACAAGAAACATGCTACCGTAAACGCTCCCCGGGATGCGCTGCGCTTCACGCTGTGTTTTGCTGAGATAAAACATGTCCTTCACGGGTGGGAAATGAACGTCAGCGTGCGAAATACCTGGATCTGGTGCCGCGAAGCTCCTCTCTGGCCTGCGAGGCTGGAGGGCTGGTAAGTGAACGTCGTCCATCTCGCCTTCATTAACAGTCCTCTTCCGGAAAGGAGACACGAGAGGCCGGTGGCGACGCGATAGGGAACCGACTGCAGTTTCCCCCGTGAATCTCTGCTGAGGACGGCAGAGGAAAATGTTGGGCGGGAAACGGGTGAAAAAAGAGCGAAGAAGCGGATGAGTTAAATCGGCAGGAGCAACTCATCCTAAATCTGGTAATTTAATCTATTTGAGATTTAAAAAAAAAAACACCGCCAGGACGTGGGTTCCGGTCGGCGTTGTGCGCGGTAAACAGACCGAAGATGCGCTTCCGAGGCGCTGGGAGGCTCTGGGAGGCGCTTTCGATCCGGATGTCGATGCTGGGACTTTGCGCTGGTGGCGAGTGCGGATTTCCGGCGTCGTGAGCTCGAGGGTCGGGCGTTCATTTTAATCTTATTTAGGATGAGGCTGTAAAAAAAAAAGGTGTTTGGAAATATCGAGAAAGACAGAAAACTGGTGTTAGTTTTGCGCCTCGTCGCTGCACAAAAACACCTGTTTGATGATGCGATCTGCTGCCGGTTGGGATGAAACGAGAAGAAGTCGTGTCTCCTTGTCAAAGCTTCATCTGTACCGCGGTAACTTTCATTTTTCCACAGTTTTGACTCGTCACGTTCCGGGCTCAGTTTTCTGCCCGCCGCGAGCGCTGGGGGTCGGCGCCTGATGTCGTGCGCGTTAAAGACGGCTCGGAAAAAGTAGTTAACGCTCCACGTCTCGTATCGGGAGAGACGGGAGACTCCGCATTAGCTTCGCTCCCCGTTTCTGGCCTCTTTGATAACACGGATCTCCTGCCAGTTCCAATGAAAAGAGGAAAAGTTACGTCTCCTTGTCAAAAGCTTTGTCTGCACCGCGGTAACTTCTATTTTTTTCCCCCTCTCTTTTAACTCCTCGCGTCACTCGGCTCGGCTGGAAGCGCACGCCGGTGCCCGTCTGTCGAGAGGCGCTAGTTTACCTTTGAGAAGCCGGGGCTCAAACGCCTCCACCCGCAGCGCCGCTCCCATTTTGCTACCAGGGAGTCGTCGGCGAAACCGGCACGGATATATTTAGCCTCTTCTTCCTCCGTTTTGCCATCCGGCCGCGACTTCCCGTACCGTCTGACGCGTCGCCTGCCGTCGCAACAGTTGTTCGCTGCGCTGTGAGCGTCTGCCGCTGCCCGCAGCTAGTTTGGGCGACGCTGCGGATGAAATGGCGAATGGCTCCGTCCCCTGGGTTTGAGATGCAGACAATGTGCCCGGTTACACATCCCCCCGCGCCGACTAAACTGGAAGCTGGCGGGTCGAGAGACGGCTCCTCCGAGTTGCGTCGTGGAAATGAACCGAACGCACGGGGGGTTATAGGTTCGCCGTCGGAGTGACTTTGTTTCGCCGTCATTCGTTTTTGTTGATCTTTGTGCTCCGGGGAAAGGCCTGTCTGGTTACGTATCACGTTCACAAATGCTGAGTTGCCGTTTGCTCCGTTTGCGTGTGCTGTGCTGATGGGAGCAGCAGGGGGCGCAGTGCTTAATGTCTGGGTTCAAAGCCCAGTCGGTCCTGCTGTACTTCTCTGGGAGGCTGAACATTCCAGGACCTGCACGTGGAAAGCTGAAGCTCCCTGAGCTGAGTCTGCAGGTAACCCCCTGTTTACGAGGCTGAGGTGCGAAACGGACCTGGTAAGTGTGTAAAGGGTAGCAAACCTTTTCACCTGCGTGTGCGAACACTGGTAAGGAAGACTTGTATCGCAAAGGTGTTCATTTAATCGCTTTAATCTCTAGTTGGGAGGTCTGCCGGTGACCCTGTGACACGGTGCTAAATATCAATGAGATTCATCCAGAAAAAAAACAAAAAATGCTGGTAGGAATAAGACGAGTTGCGGGAGGTTCAGCAGGAGGTCTAGAGAGAAACACTTCAGCTGGAACCTCAGGTCACTTGGACTAGGACTTCCTTCAGCTCCTTGCCTTTGCTTCCCTGTCCCTGGGAACCATTTTTAAAGCCATCCTTCCCAGGGAACTCAACCCCAGTCCTTTCTGAGGACCTTTTAAGAGGCTCAGGCGTGGAAATGGCCTTGGAGTGGCTAACTGGAGAGGATCTGACCTGCACCTCAACAGTGGGCACCAGTGGGAGCAACAGAACAGCAACAAAGACCTTGGACTGGTCATGAGACTCCTCATCTCATACTAGGACCGAAGGCCGTGGGTTCGACCGGGACGTTAGCGCAGGTTGGCCGTCAAAGGCCTTAGGAATAACCGTTAGATAGCGGGGGGCGTAATGGTTGGAGAAACCGCCCTGCCCTGTTCTGCTGTCAGGTGCTGTGGAGAGAAGCACCGAAATGGTGACCCTAGTGTTACAAACACAACATTCCCGTTATTTACCATAACAGCAAGTGCCAACGGTTTTCCCACACAAATTCTGGCTGAAAAGACGATTATCAACGTGTCAACATATTTTCAGCTGTCTGTGCTTATCCACGGCGGGACGGTGACGGTCATTTCCATACGCGGAGAATTCCGAGCTATCCTTCCCCGTACTGCAGCCGGCGGCCCGTCTCCCCGAGCGTCGACCGAGTCTGGACAAAGGCGGGAGCTCCTGTAAGATCGGAGATCGTCTGCTGAACCTCGCGCGCTTGTTCTGTCTCAAGCGAGAGCAGTAAATACCGATAACTGCCAACGCTCCGGTATCAATAATTCAGCAGTCGTACCTGCGAGCGACACGCGGGGGAAATGTTTTATTCAGCGAGCGCTCGGTGTAGCCGTGCCCAACCGAGGGGCTGGAGATGCTGCGATTGGAGCGCTGTGAGAGCACTGTGTTGGGTGCCAGTGCAGGGAGTGTATATATATTCACAGGAATACTGCACGTACGCAGCCGTGGCTCCATTTATCGTATGTGTCTGTTTGTCGACTTCCGTGCTGATAAGTCCCGGGGTCGTAAGAGGAGGTGTGAAAAGCAGCCGGGTCTCCTACTGCGGATGCCGTACGGGGTCCAGGCAAACCGCACGAGACCGAGTGACTGAGATTTGTCGGGATCCAGAGTCATCGTAGCAACGGTGTCTTCAAACTTCTGACCGTGCCGCCCAACGCAAACGTGTTGCTGCTCAGCCAGTTTTTACTGCACATCAGCCACGATCACGGTTCACATGCACCGTTGTACATGTTGCAAGACCAAGTGTGAAATATGCCAGAGTCGGTAGTTACAAGGAATTTGGATGTTTGTCGCTTCCCGTCGGCGAACCGTTGTCGCCTGCAATTATTACACACGTTTCCCTTTGAAGACAGTCTGATGTTATGCGTCTTAAACTGATTCTTATAGGAATCGAAATTCATTTTAGTGGCACGAAACAAGTGTGAGCCTCGTCAAAAGTCCAATTTTTTCGGAATTAAAGTATCATCGCTCATTGCATTCGGGTGTCTGCGAAGACATCAAGCGGCAGCTGTAGAAGAGCAGGAAAAGATCCGTCTGCGAGCCTTACAGCCGGGTACACTTTACCCGTTAAATGCCAACACACTTCAAGAGCATCTCTCTGGGGTCAAGCAGCAGGACGCGTCCTCGGGTGTGACCCGGCGGCCCTCGTATCCTTCACTATATAACAACATATTTGCATGAAAAAAATCCATCTTTCCATTTCCAGGAGATGCTTGTTTGGTCCATGGTACGAGGCGCAGGACGGTGGTCCCAGCAGGCGGTGTGACGGCTACAGCTGCCACCTCGCCATCTCAAAGTCAAGCTCCTTCTGCACCTTTCGTGGTCAGTCACTATGGACAGAAGATGTCGGTTGCTCGGTAAATGTACGGCCGTCCGCCCACTGGCCTGGAGGCCCCTGCAGTTTGTTAGAATATTATTTAGACTAAGAGATACTTATTCTTACATTTGGGTGACATTAGTGTCACCTGGTATCGCTTTATATGCAGTAAATCTTGGGAAGGTGTTGCTGGGGATCGTGGCTCAAGATAATATCTCCTACCTTTCAGATTTGTTCAGTCCTAACTTTCATATATTCACTTTGTCAGGGTATTTAGTTTATTTAGAATATCGTATGTGAGGTGAACGAAAATAAGTCGGAGCGTAAGGACAGATAAATCCAGTTTCGTCGGCGTGTGAAACACAGTAGCGAGATAAACATTATGAATCAAGGTGGTCCTTCTGAAAAAAGCCCCCCCCACGTGTTGATAGATAATTAAACCGCATATGAAATAATTAGGTGTGGAAACAAGCAGTGAAGAAACTAATGGAGTAGAAGCGACATCACACATTTCACCTCATTCTTTCCCCTTCATTGTGCACATTGATCGGGGCAAAGGAAGGGACACAAACCTCCTCGCTTTGGTCCTCAAATCGATCACATGCTGGGAAGCTGTTTCTTACAACATCTCCCAGTTAACCCAGTTAATGCTTTTTGATTGTCGGCGGTTCTCGCCGACATTGTGAATCTGAAATAAACATTAAGTAGCAACCAATGATAATTGGGGTTGAGCTGTTACTCGGGTCCCTAAACCAGGGTTTGACTAATTCAGAAAACGTGCGAGTGACATTAATATAATATATATGGCAAAACAACGCTATACACTCCAGTGAGATCATAGTTGTACTTCACTTGCAATAATCCATTAGGACGCGCGGATCCGTGGAGTCGTCTCGTGCGACACGGATCCGCCATCTACGGCGGTGTGAACTTATCTCGTAAGGAAGTCGTTCCTCGTATCAAACCTGGATCCATCGTCGGACATCATCTAGGTTCTCCACGTACGCTCAAGTGGATTTAGGCGACCTAGTCACGATGTGGGACGTGAGGTCCGGATCCTGCGACCGCGGCGGTAGGTGACGGTCATGCTGAGCCCTGTCAGTCGCAGTCAAAGGTTCGCCGACATCTCGGAGAGGTTCCCGGGATGTCGGTAGAAGCCGATGGGAAGATGTGAGCTTTTGCCCCGGTCTTCAGGTCTTCAGGTCTTCAAATGTATCTGTAAGTTTACCAACAGAACTATTTGGCCACAACGAGGTTGCTGTACGTCGGTCTATTTAGCGGCCGGTCAAAAGGTCGCCGAGTTTCCGCCCGGCCGCTACTCTCACGCCGCCTGGCCTGCAGCGACACGGGGACTTTGGTCGGCGTGACTTCGCCGCGATCCGTTTTCTGCCTTTCAGTCAACTTATTCTCCCGCAAACACAGGATCTCTGTTCCCTTCATCTAGTCACGACGGCCAGACCGGTTATTCCTGTTCCTGAACCCCTGCAGCAAACTGCAGTGATTTATTCTGCAGAACAAGGGTTTGTAGCCAGTTGTTTTCTCGGGGTTGTGATTATTCCGGCACTTATGCTTCCTTCTTCTGACTGTATTTGCACCTCTGACTGACAGCTGACCTTTTTTGTCTTGCCAAAATATTTTCTTTTATACCCCCTAACGTGAGAAAATACGCCCGGCGTGCTGCGTACAGGGCGCCGCAAGTCTCGAACGCGAGACGACAAACGCGAGAGAGGAGAAACTAGCGCCGAGAAGGTGAAAACAGCTCGAGGTACTTTGGCAAACTTACACGAAACACGTTTCCACTTAGTGCGTCTCAATCATGTTTCTCATTGTGACACTAAAGAATATTTGTGGCGCTGAGTGCATCTCATTTTCATCCACGTCTGCTATCAAACCGCTTGTTCGCTTTCCTGACACTTGCATACTAATGTGAGGTTTTTTTAAATGTATATTAAGTACTTCATGCGGTAAGTTAAAGGCCCATATTTTGAGGCCAAAGAGTTTATAGCCGTGTCAGATATGAGTAAAGGCATTACGGACAGTTTACTAGTTTATTTTTTAAAGCACTTTAGGCAGAACGTTGCATGGAATAAGACCGAAGCTGTTTGCCCGGAGTGAGGTTGTTAATACAGATGGAGGCGAGTTTACCGGCTGATCCGGCGGTAACAACCAGAGGACAGAGGTCCAGATCCCACCTCCTGCTGCGGTACCATGGCGCTCGGTTATGGAATCGAGGTAATTTCCCCGAACCGACGCAGTAAATACAACTCGGCCGCGTCGTAAGTGGCCCCGAACGGACGGCCGTACGTCGATCGGCGCGTTTTCACGCGTACAAATTCCGTCCGGTCGCATTTCTGGCACGGAAAACGGAGGCGTCGACGTAAAGCACGACACACGGTAGGAACTGCGTCGCGAGCCGGAAAAAGAAACCGGAGGGACGAAGCGGAAGGATGCGGGCCCGGCGGGTGGGCTCAGCGAAGGGGTTAAAGCGGAGCTGATTGCAGCGCTCGGCTTAATGGGGGGTAATTGTGGGGCGGAGCTCGAAAGTGTAAACTTCAAACACGGGCGGCCTTATTTATCCGCTCCGGCGCGTCTGCCTTTGAATCGCGCCATTAGACGGCTGATTGTGAGCCGTGAAGCAATCAGCCGCCGCGGCAGACAAGTTGGACCGCGAGGGACACGTGGAGCGCCGGGTCCGTCCCGGCGCGCTTCCCCCCCGAGGTTCCGGACAGCCGGGGCGAGGCTCTGTGTCCCGCAACTGCTGTTGAAATGGAAAGGCGACGTCTTTCGCAGGAAAGTGAGTTGCGAGTCGGCTTTCTGAAGCCCTCTGAGAACCTGGAAGGTTCTGCGAAGGTATAATGCAAACTCAGCTGATAGAAACCTGACTGAAACCCCTCGATACCTTTCAGGCAACTACGCACAGCGATCACCGCTCTCTCTGTCCCAATTTATGCTTTAACATCTCTTGAAAATCGATACCTAAATATCGGTTCCCAACCGGAATCTTCTGCTATGACGAATTTTTATAAAACGCAATTGAAAAACAAGTGCGGTTTTCCAGTGCGACGTATAAACCGTTTCCAGCCGCTTGCCTTTGAGCAGCGACACGTGAAAAGGAAACGACGGCAAGCCGATGAATTTCGGGGGCTGAGGCGACGGGAAAATCTCTTTCGTAGCAGCTCAACAACAAAAGTGAGAACTAAACGGTATCGATTCCGGCGGCATAAACTCAGCACTTCTGTCGTCTTGCCACCTAAACAGCGTTGTTTCAAATATGAAATGACTGATGTGGATCACATCGCCAGGCCAAACTTTTGAGGATCACTTCTGCAGCCCTCAGTGCAGCAGCGCAACCATCTGCAGGAAGGGACCCTCAACTCGAACACGCAGAGGTCGAGGTGGGGCTGGCGGCACAGAGGCCTAACCAGCTGAGTACGTTTTGGATGTTAATTTTGTTGACAAACGGGAAATATTTCCATCCCGTGTTTTTCCAGCGACGGTTTCACGTGCCGTTTCCCACGTTGGGCGTCCGAATTAGTTCCGCGCTAATGGAGTGAAGTAACACACCCGAGCTGAACTGCACAACCGCCTTCGCGATGCTCCCCGTCGCTCCTCAGCACGTGTCGGACAAACGCGCTGCAGCCAACCTGATCCGCACGCTCGCGGGTGGCCCTCGGGACTAACACAGAGCCTGAGCAGAGGCCCCAGCGGCTCTGAGAGCCAACGCAGCGACATTCATCTCCCAACCTGGGCAAGAAGCTGGAGAGTCACGAGCTCAAGCGCTAGCTGGCTAAGCAAATAAATACGAATGTAAAGAACGTGTGTACTGCTCGCCAACTGGGAACTGAAAGCGATGGTGTTGCCACCGTGAGGTTTACAGATGGCGAAGCTTATAAATCTGGCGGGTTGGGCGAGCGGTAAGAGAGCGAGGTGGCGTCACGCCTGGCGTGTGCGGCGGGGGGCGGCTGCTCTGCGGGGAGAGGGGGGTGACCCGGTCAGAGACCCCCTGCAAGAAGCCTCAGGGTAAAGCCTCCTCCTTCACAGGTCATCTGAGCTTCCCATCGCTTTCAGTTCAGCTGCTACGTGGTGGTAGACAGAGATTGGAATGGGGGGGGATCTGCATCAAGAAGCTTTGCTCCTGCATTCATTTTTGGCATATATACATATATACAGATATATAAGCCAGACCAAAGTTGAACACGTACAAGATATCAGAACAATGCAGGGTAACATCATATGACCCCCAAGGTGGACGTGGCGAAGAAAAACTCAACAAACTCAGCTGTCAACAAACCACTAACCTTCTGCCTGCAGCACGTTCTGGTGAAGCAAGAGCAGCACAGACCCGGTATCACAATGATCTTCCTACGGAAACGTGCACGAGAGGAGGTACGAAGGCTGTGAAGTAACAGGCAGGGCTTAAAGCAACGATAAGCGGCTCCCGAAGAGAGAGCAGGTATGTCACGGCGTTCTGATCAATGGAAACATCTATTTTTTTGGATGTTTATCCGGAGAACTTCAGCGACTGCCGTGAAGATGAGAGGACGCCCTGCCGTGACTTTCGTAATCGCCGCTGTGAAGCCGGGGAGGACACTAGCGGCGGGACCCCTCTCCGCTGAGACACGGCCTCGCCGCTCTGCCTACGCTTCAAATGCAGCGACTGTTCCTCAGTTCGGACGTGTCTTTATCCGCAGGTTCTAAACCTGTCGCAGTCACACCTCCTCTTCTGGCCTTTCCCTGGTTTGGCAAAGCAGCTCCAGACGCACCAGTAGTTCACAAAGGCCGGAATAATTCGCAGAACCGACATTTCGTCGCGAACATTAAAGAAGCCGAACGAAAGACCCGTCGACCAGGATAACATCGTGAAACGGCACCGACGCAAAGAAGGAACTGACCTTGGAGAGAAGGGAAAAAAGAAGATTCCGGGCGTCTCCGTTTCTTGAGCTGCTCTAACAGTCCCACCTCGTGCCGGAATGCTGTGCCCCCACGCGAAGCATTGGTCTCATTTCGGGCTCATTTTCGACTATTTCAATGGCAGTAAATAAAGTTATTTCACCACTTAAACAGTCAAAGTAATTTGTCCGTTTATACAGCCCGATAGGTCACTGCAGCAGTTCAGGGTAAGAACCTTGACCGAGGGCACGGCAGCAGGACACCCACACCAACCCGGATCCGTCAAACCGGCAGGCGGCGGCTCTGACCGCTGCACCCCCTGCTGGGCGCTAGCTAACGTTTTCACCGAACCTGAGAAACGTAACAGTGCTGAAAACGCGCAAACTTGGAAACGCGTCCTTGTGCTTCTCTTTGGTGGCTTTCATGGCTCCGCGGTTTGACAGCCGGGACTGGATGCTGTGATTGATGACAGTTTTAGTCAAACAAAGCAATGAAGTCGGGTGGAGCAAGAAAACCTGCAGCGTCCCGGTTCGTCTCGGCAGAGGAATACAGAGGTGAAGGAAATAAGTGTCTAAGGACGTTTAGTATGAACAAAACTAGTAATTCGGTTGTTGTTTTATCCAGGGTTTAACGTCCGCATATGGAACAGTCAAACAGTGTTATAACAGCAGCACTTCTGTTAATATCATTTACAGGCGTGAAGAGTCGCCGGCGTTCCCGTTTCACGATCACAACTGTCTTGTATTTCCTAAAAGAATTATGTAAATGTTGAAATGAATTTTAAAGCTAAAAAAAAAGCCTGAAATTGAATTAAAAATTCAGCGCGGAACCGCTGAACTTCCAAGGGTTTTTCGAGTTTAAAAAAACGCCCGAGAACTGAAGAGCAGCAAACGGTTTGGAAGCGAGTCGCGTTGGAGGAGAACGGCAAACCCCGACACGTCAGCTCCCGCTCGTCGTTCGCGCCGCTCGAACAGCCGCGCCGTCCTACTTCGACGCACTTTCCGTTCCATTTCTTATCGACACGCATCTTAAACGGATGAAACGGCTCTTCGGTCGCAATGTTTAAACAAATCACAGCTTACGTGACGCGGCCTAGTGGGAAAAATGCCGTAATATATCTATATTTAAGGGTGCCGAGCCCAGTTGTTTCGTTCCGAGTTTATGTCCGCGGCGTGAAAAAGGCCGATGCTAAACTCGCGTCTTAAGCCGAGGACGTGACATGTTTTTGAGGGCGGCTGTTATGTCACGCGGGGCCGTAGTGACACCGGCGCCTCAAGTAGCGCGTGACTCTTGCAGGAAACTGCCCTGCAGTTCGCTGTCGCCGGGAAGAAGTATGTAGGGAATTCCAGAAACCCGGCGACCGCCGCCCCGCCGCCCCGCCGCCCCGCGCTGAAATCGGACCTTTTCTCCCCGTTTCAGGCAGACGTCCTGCCGATGGGCGCAGAAGAGGAACGCGAGCGGTTCGGTGGCAGGAGATAATAATGTTCGTGACGCTGTCTTTGTGCTTTTGAATTCCAAAACCAAAGCGCTGAGCCTCACGGTGGGAGGTTTGTGTGTCAACATGCCAGTTGTGTAAATTATTCAGTTCATTAAACTGCAAAAAACTTTGCGTGCGAAACCAAATCATTGGTGCTGCTGGCTTGATTCTGTTCTAAAAAATATATATATATATATATGTATGTATATATGTGGTTATTAATAGTAATTAATAAGTGTCGCTGTTGTATTTATACATTTACAGCCGATTTACCTGCAGATGTCAGCAGCGGTTGTTCCGCCGTTCCCCTCCTGAGAAGCCGATGTCAGAAGTGTTGTTCTTCAGCCACTACGCCCCCTGCTGCTTGTTTTGCAGAGGCGGCGCGCGCCTTGTCTAAATGAGTTATGCTCCTCGCAAAGTCCCGCTGGGTCCGCGTATTAAGGAGCTCCATCAAATAATATTTACCTGATGAAATAACAAGCGCGGCGTCTGAGGGGCAGGGAGGCCGAGACCTGGAGGTAAATCAAGTCAACAGCGGGGGGCGAGCGGACCTGCCGGGCCCCGGGGCTCCGCTCTGTGACGGGATAATTTGTCAGACCAGCAAACGACTTTCCGGAGTTTCGCGACTGAACGGATCGATTCCGAGCCCGGCTCCCGCGCCGCCTCCTCCCGTCGGACCCCAACTCCGAACGCGAGCGATTCCTTCCTTACTTTCCAGATAATTTACGCTCGACTTCGAAAGTGGCGCAGGTCAGTGACGTGTTACCATCTGAAAGTGGCCTCTTCTCGTCCGGCTTTGACACACAGAGTCCGTTTTTCACGATTTTTAACAAACATCTTACACTGATTTGCCCATTTACCCCCCCGGGTCCCTCACCTGCGAGGCCTCCAAACGCTAAACCCCCGAACGCCGCCTGCCGTCACGTCGGTTCGGACGCGACGTTCCCGGAACTCATCGGCGCCGAAACCGTCGCGACGCATCTACATCATGCGGACGAGTTTCCGCCTGGTTACCTGTGCGTTTGGTCACCTTACGGGATTAGCGGGTCGTCGTTTCCTTACAAAGGCGCCGTTTTCGTTTCCCGTTAGCTTTGCTTCCAAGTGGATCCGTCCGATGCCGCGGTTTCGTTGTTTGGACAAAAACGGGTTAAGAATGTGGTAGAAGAGATTCGACGACTTTCTCTGACGCTGCGAACCGCGTCGCATGTTTGCTCGGTGCTTTTCGCTGTTTAGTCAGAACTGAACGGGAGCCACGTGAGCCACACAAAGAAGCTGAGAAACTGCTTCAAATGAACTGTAATTTGACCGTAATTCCAACATATTTGTCCCAGTAAACAATGGCTGGCAGAGTCATAATCTCAGCAGCTTTCGGCTTCATGCTTGAATTTCCCGAACGAACTTTCGGAAGCTGGATAAACACACGTGAAGCTCTTGCTGAAGCGGCAGGTGGTCTCGTGATTGAACCCGCTCCCTTTCAGCCAGAAAGTTCTGGGTCGAAATCCCACTTCTGCTCCAGGGCCTGTGATCAAGGTACCTACAAACGTGGCCCAAAGTGTCAGCACCCTTGCGCTTTCCTCAAGTGACGCACCCCTCTTCCTGAAAAGGGCTGAAGCTACAAGATTTCTTGTCACCCATACAGACATTTCTTTGGAACAAGTAAAGAAGCTGCAAAGACAACTGAATTTGTTCTTGTTCTGCGACGACGTTCTGAAACGGCCCGGCCGTCGGTTTTCCGCTGGAACAAACATCGAGGAGCTCTTTGCATCACTGCTGCATCGTGGGACTTTGTCCCACTTGTTCACTACCGCAGTTTTCGTCACTCAAGCCCTTCACCAGTGAGGCGTTTCAGCTGCCGGTAGGATATCGAGCGTTGAAACGTCTCATCGTCATTTGCTGTTTGCCTTTTGCAGACCAGCTGGAGACTGAATAGCACCTGTGACTACCAGAAGTTTGCTGGTTCTTTCTTCAAGCGCTTCAGCTGAATTGTTGAAGAGGGATCTGTGAGGGGCCACGAAGAAACTCCCAGGGGCAGCCTTGTGGTGAGAAGGTCCCCTCGATGGCTTGCGGGACACCCTTCAGGACCGCTGATCCCAGTCCTTATTACCGTCCTGCCAAGCAGAGGAGGAAAGGAACGTTCAGTTTATCACATCGTAAGTGGCCTTAGACGGAGGTGACGGCAAAATAAATAAAAAATAGCAACTTTCCAGTCCCAAAACACCTCTCATTACTGGTTCTGCTACCCAAAGCTCAGTCTGCCATGTGCCATACAGTCCAGAAGACAGCTGATGGAGCTGAACTTGAGCGCACCTTGAGTTTTTAAACCTTTAAAAAGTTCTCATTAATCTTAATTCGATGAGGAAATGTTTAAGAGATTCTCAGCGCTGCTCGGTCCAGGGCAGACAGTGGTAAGGCTTTCTAAAAGAAGGAGCCTGGAGGGGAGATGCTGAACAGACACTCTGTATTCCTCTCATTACGCCCGGCTTTATGTACGCGCCCGTTATGGGACTTTCCGGAAGGGACGGTTTCACATCATGGTTTTGAAACCTGCAAACCGAGCAGGCAGCTGAAACGCCGAGAGCCGAGACCCTGGAACAGACAGGAACTTCCCTTTTTGTTCTTTGGCTTTATTCTTTTTTCATGTACTTCTCCAAGTGTGCTCATTCATTTATAGACTTGTAATGTAGGCAGAGTCTTTGTCCCAGTTTTTCTTTCGGTCACTACATCGATGCAAGTAGACTTCAAAAAAGTGGACTCACAAAAGTGATCGGCGATAAATATAGTTTTCGTTCGTTCGCTCGTTCGTTCGCTCGTTCGTTCGTTCGTTCGTTCGTTCGTTCGTTCGTTCGTTCGTTCGCACCGGTACAGCAGAGCTATGCGAGGTTAACCGGAAGGTTCCACTGCGAACAGAGAAGCGAGGGGACTGTTGGTGCACATCCTCATTAAGAAGATGAAGAGGCCTTTGGTTGGTCTGCAAATGAAATTGTCAGCAGGATCTGGTCCGATACGGATGGTGCCGCTGCCGAGAAAACGCAACTATTAGTCACGCAGAACGTCTGTCCAGATAGCTTGTTAACCGTGAGTCGGTATTAAACGCCAGCTCTCACTTGACATTCATTCAGACATAATGCGTGTTCCGGATTGTGTTTGATAGTGTTTTCCTCGCTGCCTTATTGTGTGGCATTTCTGATGGCTTGAACTTGCAAAAGGGGCCTTTGAGAGGCACGAGGGGTTTTAAGAAGGAAATATAAGTAGGATGTCGCTGTGGGATTTAAAGAGCTCTTGAGTCAGCTGACAGCGTTGGCCAGTAACACTGGAGAGTAACGTGGCTCCCTGGACCAGATTCGTCGAGGTTCAGGAAATGCCATCGAGGGTGTTTCTTGCAATATCCTTAAAGGAGTTTATGAGTTCGTCATCCTTTTCCCCAAACTGCGGATATCCAACAGTCTGTACTTCAATCCTGAGGAGTTTGAGTGCAATCTCCTCAAACATTAAGTCTACACACAGTCACCAGTGGTAAGCCTTTCTAAGTGAGATCCTGGTCCATTCACTGGTCCCCATCACAGCTCTGCATCCAGCTCAACACTCTGGTTAGGGCACGCAAGAGTACGAGAGGGTCCGAACTTCGATACCTGCAGGACCTGCTCAGTCCCTGCTGCTTGGCGATGCCACCCTCAAGAGGTCAAAACTCGGTTTTGTCCGCGATACGATAGGACAAGCTCCCTCTGTCCCGCAGGGTGGCCGAATCCTTCCCAACATTCAAACCCATCTCTGTCAGAGCCACTTCTCTCCTGATCTCCTGGGCCCGACACCATTATCTCCATATTTGCTGTTTGAACCTCACTGAACCTCAACCGCACGATGTGAACCAGCAACACGGTGGTCCTCTGATCCTCCTGTTTCTGTAGCTTCACGTGTCACCAGTGTGGACTCCCAGCTATACGTTCCATCCGCAGTAAAACGTCTGAATACGTCAGTGCAAACGTGCCGGATTGATGCCAACTCCTCTCCGGCCAGGCATAAGAGGAGAGGCGGAAGTCGGAACAACGCAGAGCACCGTGAAGAGTGCAGATAAGCAAAGAACAGGGGTTCTGGGGCAACACACATCACACGGCAAAGACCCTGACCAAACCAAGGCTGAAGGCCTCTTCCCGCCCTCCGCACACAGGTCACGCACACTTCCTCTGCGGAGGAGGCGTTAGAAATGACCGTGGCCGCGGCTCGCCCAAAACCGCCGGGACGGAATCGATCCTCAACGAAACGCAGGCCTGCGATCGGCGTCAGTGGCGACCAACAGCATCCGCACGCGGGGGGCGTCACCCCGACGTGTAAAGGACGCGCTCGATTCGGCTCTCTCTCTCTCCCGAGCGGGCGAGCGAGCGGAGACGGAAACGGTTAAGGACCCCGTTGGTGCCTAATCTGATTGTGTGTTACTGAGCGATTCATCCGGAACCTAAAGTAATCACGGAACAGTCGGGGTAATAGAGAAAACCAGTCAGTTGATTATGGAACAAGACTGTTGTATAAATTAAATCTTCCAGTTATTTAAATAGAAACTAAATAGAGACCATATTAGATGAGACCATTAATTTTAACATGAGCCAATGACTGTCAGCAAATTTTGCTATTGCTCATGAAGCCCAGTTTAATTGTGAAGCCTGGACTTACTAAAATAATCACATTCGTGTTAATATGTAACCGTGGAAAGCGACTAAGTTCATTTTCAATAGATATTTTCTACGGCATCAGCTGGTATTATTACTTACTATTATGTAAGCGGCTTTGCAGATTATTTCGCATAAAGCAACTCGCAAAGATTAATTTTGCACTTCAGTCATGCATCCGGCTTTCTTTCATTCGAGGGAATTCAAGTTAAGTACCTTTCCCTACGGTACAACTGCAAGACAAAGCCGTGTTTTGTCCTCCCAGTCAAAGTCTTTGGTGTAATTGGGCATCAGAGGGCTGCAATTGTTCAGCGTTTCCTCTCAGTTCTGCTTCATCTGTCCATCTTTTATTTTATAGCCAGTCATCATGGTCCAGGGTCTATCCAGAGTCTCGCGCACACACACACACACACACACACACACGTAGAGCCACCATTTCACTGGTGCACGTCTTTTGAGTGTGGGAGGAAACCAGAGCACCTGGAGTAACTGCACACGAACCTGAGGAGAACATACAGACTCCCCTCAGGCAGTCAGGTGTGAAGCTTCACAGACAAAGTCTGTTAGTTTTGCTAAACGACCTTCTGCGCAACAAGACAACTTACTGGCTCTTTACGTCTTTCCCCAAACGCGCATCCCGGCAGGCAACAGTAGTTGGGCTAAATTATGACAAATGAAGTGGTGCGTCGACCATTTTGTGCGCATCTCCTAGTGGGGAAGGCGTCCGGGTGCAGGACAGAGTCCAAAATAGCTCTTTTCCGAGCAATTTTAATAAAAATCACGGCGATGCGAAAGGACAGAAAGGATGAGGAGGCACTGGAGGAGGTGGAAGTGGAGGCTGGCGGGTTTGGAGCCACGGCTAATGGGAAGTGACAAGAGCATCCCCTCGAGGCAGGGTGACTGCAGAGGACACCAGGCTGGGATCGAGAAGCCCTCCGAGCGGAATGATGGAGCGCCTTTTCCGCATCCCTGCCACGTCACGGCGCCGGCAATTGCCCAAAGTGGGACGCCGTCCCCGGCCACGTAGCGACGGCGCCCCACCCTGGGGGGCTGCCGGCGAAAACAGCGGGAAAATGAGGAGAACTCAGCTCATTAGCTTCAAGTGCAGAACTTCTACTGAGCACTTACACGGCACTGCTACAGTCCTTTGTTGTACAGAAAAGAAAATCATTACAGACGTGGTGGCCCTTGTTGTATAGGATGTAAGAGAAGAGCTGGGGAAGAGCACCTATCCTCGGTCTCCAAGGTCCGATCACGAGGAATTATTCACACGTTTGTGCTGTCCGCTCACGTACGGCCACTTTGGTGCAAGCGGGACCTAACAAGCGGAACGCACACGCGACGAAAATCATTCGGAACGCGATACCCCCCCCCCCCCACGTATAAAATGTTATGCATAATTTCTCGTGTTTTGAATCTGTTCTGCTGCCTTGTGAGGATTTTGGCATTAGCTGGATGCCGGGCCTTGCTAAGCCCAGTTATGGTGGAGCTCTGATCCCTAGATAACGTTGGCGGCTTTGAAGAACTCACTCTTGGAGATGCGAGATAGCGCTGAGACGCGATAAATCCCAGTAAGAGTGGGCCAAGTCCATACAACTTTTGGATGTTTAAAGAAAACGGGCAAAAAGGAGGGGCAATGAAAAGCACCGTGCTGTGTTTGACCAAAAGTTGCTGAGGGCTTGAGGGTACGCAGACACACACACACACACACACACACACACACGCACAGACTACACTTGAGGTCTGCTGCGAAGTGGGACGTTGACACCAACACTACGGCAGAATCAGCTCAGCTTTTCCTCACTGACGTTCAAATTATGGGGAAAGTAAGTCCCTCTGAGTCCGAAACCTAAATATCGTCATTCCCTGCAGCCTCCTGCTACTACTGCTTCTATTCATGTTTCTCCCACAATGCACCTACACAATTTACCCCAGTAGTAGAACTTGGAACTTTATTTTTTAAATAAACCTGACCATTAACTTCCTGCTGCTACGACGCTCAAATGAGCCTCCAATGGTACTAAAAAACAGAAAACCTGTTGTGTGTCATGAACTCATCCCCCCTCCATTACACCTCCCCCACCAGTTGGTACTGGCCAGGTGTACCTAACAAAGCGGCCAGCGAGTGTATACCTGCGTGCATAAGAAATGTCATGTGCGCACAAACGCGCAAAGCAGAATTAATTCAACATTTTACAACAGATATGGCTTTACTGACGATTATTTTTACAGAAGGAGACAATAAACTGCCCGATAATATTCTGTCATTATTATTATTATTATAGTTATTATTTGCAGAGGAATATGCACTAAGCTAAGTGACTTGCTGTGATTTGCCCATTAATACAGGTGGGCAGTTTTTGCTGTGTCAGTTCAGGGAAGGCACCTTGGTCAAGGGGACTCCAGCAGGAGTTGGGATTTCAAGGCGAAAGAGTTGATCAGCACTTTCCTGAAACGTTCCTCATGTCACCCGATTTTTCTCACAAGCGTAAATCGGTGTACGCTGTGCCTTATACTGCACTCCTGAGACAAACTGCAATTCCTATGACATTTGTGCCCTCGGCACATTATGAATGTTGTCATTATGAATGTTTCATAGCATCTGTTTGTCCCTCTTGACTCTGCATGTAGGTACACATTCAGGCTAGAACATCAAACCCTTCAGGGACTTCAGTCCTTCACAGAGCGGCCACCCACACACCCACACGCACACACAAGGGGCAATTTACCGGGGTCAGTTACCCTAAAACACAGGCCTTTGGACTGCGGGAGGAAACGGGACAGCAGGCAAACTCCTCGTACACGGAGCCCGTAGAGGAGGAGCACCGGCGCTCGGCCGCTCGGCACAGTTGGACCACGTTCACCGGAGCCGAGGCCCAGTCTCGTCTCTGTGGCGAGGACTAGATCAGTAAAGTTCTACTCCCGCCCCAGCACGCTGCTGTGTACACACACCATCCCGTGTTCCGCGTCCGTCAAACACACAAACGGCATCTCTGCTTCCTTCCCAAAGAGACTTTGGTGAAGAGCTACCAGCAAAATGCTCCCACGTCCAGCTAGGTTTGCTGACAGTTCATCAAGTCTGAGCAGTTTAGCTTCCCTGCTCTCCTTACATATGTTGCCTGTTAAAAGGGCGGAAAACTAAATAAATATGAGCAAAAAAAAAAACAGCAACTGATATTTGGGCTAAATTTAGAACACAGCCCAGCAGCTCTCAATTTACACTGTTTGACTTGACTATTGGAATCATACTGTGTCATTTACACTGTTAATGAGAAAATGTTCCACTTCCTCATGGCCAGACTTCAAGCATTAAATCACATTCTTCCTCATGATGGAAACGTCAGGCTTTTTCTCCAATTAGGAAATCTCTCCCAGACAAAAGTAACATCGCCCGACACCGATGGCCGGCAGCGTTTCAAGTGTCGTGTTTTTTTTTCCTTTTACCGCAGATATATTTAGTAAATTGCATGATTTTCGTACACAGTGAGCAAAACCGAAGGCGTCGGCGGGGGCGGCGAGGAGGCGGCGGTTGGGACGGGGACGGGGCGCTCTGGGTTCGGAGGGCTAATGATGGAGGTCAAGAACGCAAATAGAGGAAGAGTCACCTTGAGGGAGGATGGAAGAAAAAGCGGGAGGCTGAGGGACAGGATGAGGAAATAGACAAGGGAAATAACGGTAAAATAATCGTATTAATAAAGCGAAATGAGGTCGTTTTTTCACCCTGGTCCAGAAGAGCCTGCAGCGCACATTAACATTTCAACCAGCAGAGAACGCGAGAAGCTCCGGTTCTCGTAAACCTGGCCGAACGTGCAGGCCGGAGCCGCGGCAGTTCCCTCGCCGGGCCGCCCCTACTTCGGAAAACAAACAGAGAGAATCGGAGTCCGCTCGGCAGATGTTCTCCACGGTCCATCGCAGCTCAACAAGTCAGACCTTCCGTGTGGTCTGAACATTAAGATGTTATTACAGGAAAGCGAGGTACGAGCTTAAAGGTGCCGTTATAATGAAACCGAAAGGGCGTCTGAGGCCGAGCAGCAGCACCCCCTTTACGCACCATGTTATTCTGAGGATCACCTGACAACGTATCTGGATTAACACTCACGTCATATGCAGTTGGGAATAAACCCAAAGTGTGGACTCTGCATTGGAAAGGTGGAGCTGGGGTTCCAGCAGAACATTTCCCTCTTTCTTTTCTGTTTGTCTGAGGCTCTTTTGTGCCCCAGCTTTTTTGTCTTCTGTGCTTCTTGTTGCTCCCCAGATTACAACGCTTTGTGAACATCACTCGCTGTTCTGTTTCCGCGAAATCAAAACGTCCTCATTCATTCATTAAAATGTGGAGAAGTCGCCCAATGTCTGTGACCATGTCTCACTGCAAGATTCTTCAACCCCACAGATATGTGAGTAAACTGGCACTGGAACAAATTTCAACTCATATTCAACACAATAACAAATGAAGGAGTAGGAACTGACTTGAGGAGGATGAAGGAGTAGTAACTGTCTTGAGGAGGATGAAGGAGCAGTAACTGACTTGAGGAGGATGAAGGAGTAACTGTCTTGAGGAGGATGAAGTAGTAACTGTCTTGAGGAGGATGAAGGAGCAGTAACTGACTTGAGGAGGATGAAGGAGTAGTTACTGACTTGAGGAGGATGAAGGAGTAACTGTCTTGAGGCAGATGAAGGAGTAGTAACTGACTCGAGGAGGATGAAGTAGTAACTGACTTGAGGAGGATGAAGGAGTAACTTTCTTGAGGAGGATGAAGCAGTAGTAACTGACTTGAGGAGGATGAAGGAGTAGTAACTGACTTGAGGAGGATGAAGGAGTAACTTTCTTGAGGAGGATGAAGGAGTAGTAACTGACTTGAGGAGGATGAAGCAGTAGTAACTGACTTGAGGCAGATGAAGGAGTAGTAACTGACTTGAGGAGGATGAAGGAGTAGTAACCTTCTTAAGGCAGAAGAAGGAGTAACTGTCTTGAGGAGGATGAAGGAGTAGTAACTGTCTTGAGGAGGATGAAGGAGTATGAACTGTCGAGGAGGATGAAGGAGTAACTGTCTTGAGGAGGATGAAGGAGTAACTGACTTGAGGAGGATGAAGTAGTAACTGACTTGAGGAGGAAGAAGAAATAGTAACCTTCTTAAGGCAGAAGAAGGAGTAATACTTCAGGAAACGTCACGACAGATTTCAATAGCTGTGTTTTTGGTGCCCAGTGTGTGGGACGTGAACCTGCAATGAAAAGGTCGCCGGGTCCAGATCCAGAAGGGAGCCCTGCTGTTGTAGCCTCGAGCAAAGTGCAGCTTCTTGATTTTCTTCATTAAATGCCCATCTGTATAAAGTCAAACATCACATCCTAATAGATGAAATTTACTTTGTATTGTTACTAACATCTTTTGAAGCTCACAGTTCCGTTCAAAACTGCCGCCTTGTGTATTTAAGTCATTTAGTCGTACTGTCTGTCTCTCAGCGGCGCCACGAAATCAGATAAATGTATGGATGGTTTACCTGAGGCAGAAAAAATATATATCGCATTACAAGTTTTTTTCTTCTTTTTCCTGAAAATATTGCTGACACGTTTTTGCACTTTGGAACACAGGCCATCAAACTCCCTGTTCAGCAGTTATTACCGGCTGCTAGTAAGTATACGTGGTTGGTAGGTGAAATAATTCATCCATCCATTCATTTTGAAGAAGCGCTTGTCCTGAGGGGGGTTACGGCGGTCCGGATCCCACCCCCGCGGCAGCCCACCCCTGGAGGTGACGCCAGGGAAAGTGATATATGTCAGTATTAATTCACATGTATAAGAACGACCACATGGGCCAAACTGAAATGCTGACAGTTTTAATACTTTAACTAAACATTTACAAAGTCATTGTGTAGCGCTTGAGGTTTTTTCAGGAAAGTTCCGGACGAACAGAAACACCACTGACCGAGAGCCCCAGGAAGATGAGGGAACACGACGAGGGCTGTATACGAACAACCGGTTTCGCCGAGTAAAAGCAACAAGCGACTGTTGAAAGAGGCCAGAGGAAATCGACTTTTTAATAAGTCTACATGATATTTTACTGTTGTTCTTTTCGTCCTTGACCTCTGTGGCGACCTGTCGGTATTCAAAATTCCTGTAGGATTTTCACCCGTGCGAAATACTGACTGACGAAATGCTGTGCGCAGACGCCCTTGTGATACACAATGTATTTAACTCACCAAGAGAAGAGCGTAAATGACACACGTTTGTGCCGAGACCCCCGAGGTCAGCAAACTGCCAGAGAACTGGTCCGTTTTGGGCGCGATGTCTTTGGAAAGGAGGTCTGGTAGCTACGGATGATTGTGAACCTGATTTCACCACGATGTTAGTCAACACCACCATCGCCTGTGAGCATCTCTCAAACGTATAGATACAACAGAAGAGGTAGCTGTAGGTGGAATCACTTTATTAAGAGGGGCTATTGCAGGAGTTTCAGGCCTTGGAGGAAACTCGGTGAAGAAACACGGCCACACGCTTCACCTCCACACTGTGTGCCGCCCCAGGGGCTTTTGTGAACTCCTCCAGAAAGGCTTCACTGCCATATAATGTGGGGCAAAAGTAATACTCGTCGATGTTCTCCTGAGCTCCTAAGTTTGTTGCCAACACAGAGAAGGAGTCTCGGTCTAACTGGTCGAATGCTGCACTTTGCCTGCCTTCCCGTGTCGCATTTATCACTCTTCCGATTCCCGGGAAGCCCAGCTCTTCTCAGCAGCTTTAGTTCCTGCGCTCAGCTGGTTATCATTTCTTGTCTGGCCGCTAAAAAGCACAAAGACCTCATTTGTTGTGAACGTTTATACGTAGCGAACATCTGCGGCCGACATTTGGTAAACTGTTCCCACGGTCCTCCGGCATTTCCATCGTCGACGCCAACTTGAGACGAGACTCGCGTTCGCGATGCGCATCCATAATGCAAACCGGCGTCGGAAAAGTAAACCTGCGCTGCACCGCTCTCCGTCAGTCGCTGTTTCTGAGATATTATTGGGAATATCAGACCGTTTTTTCCATATTTTTACACATTTTAAAACGCAGCGATTCCGGCATAATCTTAAGCGATAAAATCACAGCCATTCGTCTTTTCCTGTCCTTTACAGTCACCGCGCTCCGCACAGCATCAATCAGCAATTGACCTTATCGCTTAATATTAATTATAGCTTCTAGAATATTCTTGGAATATTTTCACTTTAAGAATTATAGATGTCGAGTGAGATAATCCTCGAGTCGAGCCGTGGCTCCGGGGGGCGGCGCCTCAGGTCCGCTTCTCCGTGACATTGACTCAAGTTTTAGAACGTGGCCGAAGTTTGCCGGTTTCTCGATAGTTTTCTATATTCCTTTGTGTTTTGTCTGATCGAGCAGAACACCTGAAATGACGCTCATTTAAAAGGGGGGGATATTCTCCTCCGGTTCCCCAGTCATGTAGCCCAAGCCCAAGACGATCTCTCCTTGACTGCCAGTCCTGCCCTTTATGCTTTAGTATCCACCCAGGTTTTTAACTCCCTGCCCGTCAGTCCATTTGGAAACCAGAGAGCTGCTAAAAGAAGGTAACTGTGGTCGAAATGAGGAGCGTACAGCCATTAACCTTGTCTGTGGCGGCCTCGGGCGCGAGCGACGGGTGACGCCGTCCCGCCGTGAGGTACGCTAAATGGATCTTACTTTGCGGCCGGCTCTGCTCTCGCCTCCCGATCGATGAAGAGATCGTGAACGAAAGTCCGTCAGAGGCCCGGTCGCGTGGGCCGCTAACCCTGCCAGACCCGGTTCCCTGTCCCTCACGGGCAACCAGGGCCGGACCCTACGGCTCCTCCCCGCGTCGCGGTTCCACGGATCCTTTTGGTGTTTCGCTCTGCACGTCGGACGCTGTAACGCGTTTTCCCGCGAATTAACGTATCGGTGGTTCCCGGTGACTCTGGCGCAGCTTTTAATCTTTGGTAAGCGCTGGTTTCTCTTCCGAGGTGGTAGATGATCCAAATAATAGCTTTAAACAGCAGCGGCGAAACATCTTGCGGCTCAAAGTGTGGCACAAAAGGAAAAGATCACAGTAAATACAGCCAGATTAAAAGAAGTGGGATCGAGACAAATGAAAACAACGTAAAATGTTCATTAAAAAAGGAATTTAAAAATAAGCTTCGGTCTGCGGTTTAGAGGTGTTGCCCGCACCTTCCTGCCCTTTTCGCCTGCACTCCGGTTCACATGTACGTACATTTTTAATATTCATTTACGGGTTATACCGGACCGGTACGGCTCACACCTGTAACGTATTTCTAAATGTTAGGAATAGCTCCGAATTTATCCGGAAGGTCGGCGGGCCACCGCGAGATCTTCCCGCTGCATCATGCGGATAATTCGATCGTATTCACACCGGAATGAATAGTTTCACTTTGAAACGTGCCTGTTTGTAAAGTGTTGGTGTTACTTGTGGAGCGATTCCCTCCTGTCGGGCTCTCGGGACACGTGGCGGGACGTGGTCTTGGGGGCGATGTTTGAACAGAGTCTCCGAGCAGCGGAGTAAAAAGACACGGAAAACAAATTTGCCGGCAGATAAGTTTAGCGGAACAAGCCGGTCAGACTCGTAATGGAAAGAAAACAACAACAAACGCCGGTATCGCGTCCGATCTTGGGCACATTCTTTTTCAATCTACATGAAAATGAACTGCAAACATAACCGTTGGTTTATGCAAATCCGTGGACATGAAGCGACTGCGATGAGATCACAGCCCTGTATATACAATCTTCCAAGGGCAACTGTGTTCATCTTGACCTGGGAGTCACAAACTGTCATCCTCAGCTGGAACGTTACCGGGCTACGTTTCAATAACAACATTTTAACAAAATCAAAGGTCCGTAGGTTTTCACTTTTGTACCTGATGCGGAGGAACAAATTCCCTCGGTCCTTCAGAGCAGCTGAATCCCTCCCGGCATCCAAGAAAAGCTTCGGTTCCGTCTTCTCCGTTTCTCATCTCATCTCCCGACAGCCGCACGAACGCGAAGGTTGGGAATAAGGGGTACCTGTCTGTATCTCGAGAAGGTAGGCGTCAGGCCGCGGAGGAGACAGGCGCACGGGGTTTGTGTGGAGCAGTATCGACCGCTGGGGGTCCTGACTGGGCTGAGGAACAGCTGGGCTGGGGTGGCTTTTCACCGAGAGACAACACTAATTCAGTTTCACAAGGAAAACAAACTGGTCCATCTAGTGTGAAAGGGCTTTGATAGAAGGGAAACCTGGATGTTTTATAAACAAGTCCATCGAGAGGAGCACTGAAGATCACCGGCTATCCCATCCGGTCCGGCGCGTCCAGGCCCGCGGTCGCCTCCGGGCTGGACATTCCTCCTGGCCGGACCCTGAAGAAGCGGGACGGTCGCAACGCGGACTCCTTTGAACTGTGCGGCTGGAGGAGACTTTTAAGGACACCACTAACAGCGAGGAAAACAAACAGATGGATGTTGGATTAAATCAGGTCAGTTGTCTCAGCGGAAGCTCAAATCAAGGAGCCTCCACAAACACAAGGCGTTCGCGCACGCTCCGCAGGGCCCCGTCCAGAGCGTCGGCACAGATCCGCGGCGGGTATCCGCAGCCACAGAAAACAAGGTTATTTCTTACGTCGCAATTTTTCACAAATTCTCCTTTAGCAGGAGGAGGTTAATCCAGTCATCCCTCTCGGAGAGGAAGGTGACCCATCAGTGCAACTCAGAACTGCTTCCCTGAAACCCGTGGCAGTGACGTCGCAAACCAGCCGCAAACCGCCACCTTCAGGTCCCGACATGCGTTTTGCCTTTTCCTTTAAAGTTTATGGGGCAACGGGATTTACTGTTTTAATAAAAAGGCCGTATTTCTTACTCCTCCTGTATTTACGGCGCAGTGAATTATGCCACCAAACATTTTCTCGCCGAAGCAGGAGTTATGGGGACATCAGATCACATCACCGGAGACGCGTCAGCCGGGTGAAATATTGGCCGGGAGTCGGGGTGGGGCGACACCGCGACAGCGGTTATGTATCGCCGGGCTGACAAGGCGAGGGGGGCTTCTCTCATCCTCGTTGCTTTACTCTCCATCGTCGCGTCGTCGGTTATTTTTGGCCGGGCAGCGAGTGGCGCCGAAACGCTGCGGTGACTCACCGCGATCCGACCGCAGCTTCTCCCATCGCTTCTGCGCGTGGCGACCGTGACTTTACTTCCTTTTGTGCTCCATCGATACGAAAGGTCCTCCATGCGACAGCAGAGCTGAAAAAGGGAAGGAACGGTTCTCAGGGACGTCCGGCGTTGACCAGAGGTCATTCCGGGGGTTAAACCCCCCCCCCCCCAAGTTCACACGGGAGTCATTTTTTTTGACGGAAGGGTTTTGTTAAGTAATCCACCGCTGTTCCGGTGTCGAGTCGAGCCCCTTTATACCGAAGGTGAAAAAAGGGCAAAATACCGCATTAAATTGCCGGGGGTCAAAATGTGCAAAAATGCTCAGTAATTGCTGGAGAAAAAAAAAGTTTTTTTTATCACTTTTGCATTTTCGCCGACGCACCTCAACCGCAGCACTAGTTACCAGTAATATTTCAGACGTGTTCCTGTTAAATGGAGTTTAGTAAAGTGCTCACACTTCAGCCTAGATTATACCTGCGCTTTATTTACGCATTTTTTTAAAGGGGCTTTTGGGGGGGGGGGGTTGCTTTGAATCTGTGGATCTGTGTGGATCCGTGAAAGCGAAATAGACGCATACCTACACCATCAAACGTGTACTTTTCACCCGCACCAGCGCGTACTTCTCTTTTTACGAGACGTATTATATGTGAATACACACGTCGCACTGGAGCAGCAGCTGTACAGCTACTTTCTAAAAAGTGGCCTAATGCGGGAACATGTGCAAAGAGAAAGCAATTTTGCGCGTGGAGTTTGTCCTTCTGCGCACCAGAAATAGCCGTGTGGTCGGGAGGCGCCGCGGGCAGCGGGAGAGACGCTCGCGTCCGCGGCTCTCCGCACGCCGGCCTGTCGCTCGGAGCCCCGCGGAGGAGCTCTCGCGCTCCTCACGTATTAAATGTCATCACAGAGAAGGAAACTTGCAAATCCTCCTTAGCGGCAACCGGCGCGCCGGCCCGCGGGGGCGTCTTCGCCCCGGCCGTGATTAAGGAAAGATGGAGAGGGTCAGCAGCGTCCAGGTGGACTCATTGCGATGCGGCGGCACGCGGGGAGAAACGCCCGGCGCAGGCCTGCTTAATCCTGCCCAGAGCCGAGTGGCGGCGCCGAACCTCTTAAGAAGATGAGGAGGCCGGCAGAAGCGGCGCGGCGGTTCCGTCCCCCGCAAACGCGCCGCCCCGCTCCGTCTCGGATGTCTGGCCAAGTGTAAAATGAGACTCGGGGAGAGATGATGTGCAGGTGGCGGCCGCTGATAAACAGAAATAACCAATCAGATTTGGAAAAGGCCGGTGGGATTCGGTAAACGGAGGGAGCCGAGCTGCACCCCGAGAGCAGCGGAGGAACGTCGGCGGCATGACAAACATCCCCGGCAAAGTGGCACCGGGGTCCACAGTGTATCGATTGTGTTTCAAAGTTGCATTTTGGGCTCAGACGACGGACGACTATCCAGGTGACGGGACCCGCCTGGTTTCACGCTCGGGGCGGCGGCTGCCGCTCGGCTTCAGGCTCCTCCGTCTGACCCCCCGGCTGTACGTCGCGTCGTGTACAAACCATAAAATAAACAGTAGGAGTTAAACGTAAGGCAGCAGATGCTGTTGCAGCACAGGGTCCGACACCACGAGGGACAGAGAGCGTCGCTGAACCCGTGTCCCGTTCCCCGTTTCATAAACAACACTGTTTGCTTCAGAGTAACAGTTTATACATAAATCATATTATTCCGATACGCAGCCAACAGGGCCGCGGGTGCAGATCCGGCGCGGTCGGTGCGTAGTTCACACCTCTGCCTGTATCTGTGCTCTGGTTTCCTCCCACAGTCTGAAGACATGCATTTTAGGTTCTTTTTTCACTAAGGAACATGCCTGTGGTGTGTGTGTGTGTGTGTGTGTGTGTGTGTGTGTGGGTGGGTATGAGACGGTGGAAACTGTGAGAGCCGGATACGCACCCACTGCACACTTCCGGTTTGACATACGTGGGCCCCACAGGTCGCCGGTTCCTGTCGTTCCGGCTAATTCCTGTTTGTCGTGACACCCGTTCCAGAAAAGTGACGTCACGCCAGAACTACGAGGCCGACTTACGCCGCACCGGAAGTGTTCCTGCAAGGGGGGGGGGAATAAACACAGTGTTCCTCCATAGGCATTAAGAAGGCGTTCCGGCAGCTCGCCCGTCAGAAGTCACGGCACCTGGGGTAGTTCCGACCTCCGTTGCCAGTGCATTTTAATTTCTCCCGTAACGCCGGGGCGAAGAGAAGAGCCCCGCGCCGAAATCCCCTCCCGCTGCCCTCATCCAGGCTCTTATCCTGAACCCCGCTGGGTGATCGGGAGAAGTTGCCCGGGTCAAAGGTAAAGGTGAAAAACGTCATGTTAACTTCTGTACTTTCGATTTCTAAGCATCCCCTTCAGTTCCTCCACTGACAGTGTAAATAAACGGCAACTTTACTGACACGACCCCAGTCAAGCAGGGAGGTTCTAATCCCGTTGGCGTCGGGGATCCCGCTTCGCACCGTTTGCATGTTCAGAATCAGCGCTGCACAATAAGGGTCTCGCCGGGGGGGCCGTGAACCCCGCGATTATTCCTTTGAGTTTGTTTGGGGATTAGTCTCAGTATTTCGGGCCAGACTGAAGCGCCTTCCACACCTCGACGCCTCGGTTTCTCCCCGAGACGACGGCGGCGGCGCCGCCTGCCAAGGAACCCGTTTCAAAAACAAGCTCCTTATGGTTCCTCGTGATATTTGGGCGACGCGATGCCGTAAATCAGCTTCACGCCACGTTTTTCTCCTCAATAAATCTTGTCGGGGGGGATTATGATGTCGCACAACGCCTCTAACAGGGTGGAAATGAGCAACTTACTTCCCGGGACATGTTGTTGAACACGGTTTAATGACCGTTATTTATTTCACCTGTCAGTCCGATTCTCATCACAAACACGGAATTAAGCCATCCATTAACTGCAAATATAATAATGACTTTATTTTCCACAGCAAAAATGCGCCGAAACACCGGTCGGCAAAATCGAACCCACCCGGGAAAATTAAACTTACAACCGGGATTTTGTTAGTCAGCGTGTCAGTTTTGGAATTAGTTAAAATTCAATCATTTTGAACAGTTTTGTGCTTATTTGGTGTTTTGTGGCTCGTTCGGCACAAGAAAAAGCCTCAAAAACACCACCTTCCGTGAGACCCTGCGTAACTACACGTCGCAGTGGTTCATTTTACACGTTTCTGAGCGGAAAGAGCCACGCGAATCGGCCAGGAAGAGCTGGAAAACGTGCCGGTTTTCTCATCCTCAAGCTCCCGGGAAGCGGCGCAGTCGGGAGACCGCGGGGAGCCATTAGATACCACCTCTCTCCTTATACCCCTTTATCGTCTGCAATTTCCAGCTACCCGACACATTACAGCCCCCATTAAGCGCTATCCTTACCGCAGGCTGCCGAGAAAGTGCGGTTTGGAGCAGTCGAGCAAATTTTTTTGTAGCGCAACACAATAAATAACCCGTCCCCAACAATACAGCGATTCCGCAGAAACCAAACCCTCCGTCGGAACGTAGCGCGTGACGCCTCTTGAAAATTAATACCTACGAATAGGTGTTGGAACGGAAGCTTTTGGTGTAACTTCGTCCGAAACTTATCCACAATGACAAAAAAGGGCAATAAAAATAAACCAAAAAGCGGAACTGCGGTTCACGCTGTTTTCTCCTGCTCTTGGTCAGACAGGTGTTTTCCGATGGGATGGGCGCGGATTACCTTTTGTCTCATTTAAAATAACGGGAAATAGACACTCGGTATCCGAAACAATCCGGTGTCCGACACGACGGATTTGACCAGTTCGGACACCGAGGAGTTACTGCACATTTTTCCTTACTCTTCGGCCTGCCTGAAATATTTCACGGACAACCAGGAAATATGTTCTCAACTTCTCAACTCGCATCAGCGAAAGGAATGTTTTATTTACAAATATTCAATTAGATTAATATTTATATTAATATTTCAATTTTTAAACAGCCTCTGCTTTCTAATCACCAGCTGCTCCAGTCGGTCGTCCACATTTATTATTTCATGAAACCAGTGTCTGGAGAGCTTGACTGTGACCGCGCGTTTCGCCAAGAAATTTAAATTCTTCACGTGCCGCCGCTTTTTTTTTCTCAATAGTTATTAATAAATGCATTGCATCAGATAAACGGAGCCCCCGAGCTGCTCCTGGGTGCTGCGTGAATATTTCTGCAAGGCGCCGAACTTGTTTAAAGTTTAAACACATCCCCACACCTCTGACACGCGTCCCCCTCTTTCGGTGCCGTTTCAGCCTTAATGATCTGTTTACCCTCCGTCGGTCACCCACAACCAAGTCGTTCTTTCCTCATTTGCAGCCGACTTTAATAAAAATTAATGGTGTACAAACCCTCAAAATTAACTACGAGGCAACTTTTCCCACCCCCCCGTGCCGGGGTGTGTCAGCTTGCTCAGCAAGAGGAAAGTACACTGCGGAACTGCGTGTGTGAGCGCGAACACCTCATTTAATACACATTAGATTTAGGGGTCCAAATAAAGTCAGAGCATAAAGCTGATGTATTTATGGGCCAACTGTGGGAAATGGGGCTGTTTAGTTTCACGTTGGAACTGAAGCGGGGAGTTCCGCAATTTCGGAAGCGGGCCAAGTGTCTGCTGAATAAAGGATGTCCGCGAGGAGGTCTGACCTCACGCTGCTCCGGTTTGCTCCTAAAACCTCCGAACAATGCGGAGGACCTCCGGGCTCCTGGGGAAAGCGACCCGCCTTGCGTGAGAAGGTGCCCTCGTGGAGATGCTCGCAGGCCTGGCAGCGTTTCGTCACGCGGAACAGCAGCTGCCGTCGAAAGCGCAGATTCGTACCCCGACGCCGGCAAAGGATCGATGGCGGAGGTTCTGCCGAATTCGGCGTCTTTCGCTCCCAGTTCGGCTGTTAAACCCCCCGCCCGGGTGCTGACGTATGTAAATACAGGGCTGGTTACTGTGGTTACCGTCCACCCGCCGTATGAAAATTAAAGGAAGAAAAGAAAAGTGGAAATTCGCTTTGAAGCGGCCGCACGTGTGAAGTTTCAACGTTTAGGGACGAGCGGTTTGTGCCGAAATTGTATTTATAATCCTCGGAGTTACCGCATTTTACACTGTACGCTGCGGGTCCGACACGGAGGAGCCAGGTACCCCCCAGTGTCCACGCAAAGCTAACGTGCCCCCCCACAGCACGTTCCTGTATAAAAGTGATATGACTGGTCATTTTTAGACGGAGCGGCTCAACCCCCCCCCCTCCCCCATTCTCCGCTAGAATTAACAGTCCACGCTGTGGGTAAAATGGAAGCCCAGTTCAATTATTACAGTTCAACCTCTGAAAAAGGCCACTGAAGAAAGGATGCCAATATTCTACTGCCCTGTAGATGTCATTGTCCAGGAGCGGGGAGGGGGGTAACGGAGCAAAGTTTTCACGTTTGGAGAAAAAGGACATTAATGAAGACGTCCGGCTCGGAGTATTTTGTCCGCATTTGCGTCAGCGGCAAAACCACGTCAAACCCTTTCATATTTAAGCAAAGTGCGTGTAAGCGGGAGGGGGGGGTGTTGAAAGCACAGACCGGTATTCCTGTCCAGCCTATTTACATTCCACTCAGGCCACAACAGAGTGATGGAAGTCGGTTTGATAGAAGATTATGGCATATTATTTGCTCGGATGTAGAGGTAGTGCATCTCAGGGGATGGCAGCGCTTTTAATGGAACTCGGCTCTTCCTGCTGCGGAATAGTGTGCGGCACAAGGGCCGCGTAGCTACTGCTCCCCCAGGCTGCGTTCGAGGTCAGTAATATAAAGTGAGAGGCTGCTGATGGTCAGAAGCGGAAAGACTGGTAAAGATCATTTCAGGCCTCTGCTTGGCCTGGACGCCGAGGAGACCTCGCGGTGCTTCTCGCCTTGCGGAGCGGCCGTGCGTAGCCGAGCGTCCGGCGCCGCTTCGAGAACGAGCTCCCGAAATATTGCCTCCAAACAGCCGTGGGGGAAAACTTTTGTCGCCCCTGTAAATACGTGAACTAAACCCGCAGCCGAAGAAAACCGTCGCGTGTGATTTCGACGATCGGAATATCGAAATCCGTCCGTCTGGCTCCGTAAAAATTAGACGCCGCCGTTTGTGAGCCAAGGGCAGAATTATGGAAATCGTAAAGGAAGACCCCCTCCCCCACAGGGATTTTTCCAGCAGAACATTAAAGATGTGCATTTTGTGCTCTTGTTGTGATCAGAGTGCATTAGCGGGACAGACAAGAGGAGGAGAATACGAGCCATACGGCGTGAACCGGAAACGTCGGCGTGACGGGGACTTTTGAATTAGTTCCGTTGTGCCTCCTCGTCTCTTCGGTTCCCCGGGTCCGCAGGTGCGTGTTCCTGCGGTCCGGACGGATTTGCTTAGCGCGGGGAGACGGTTGCTCTGACAAAAAGAGCACCGCAACCGAGACGTCTCCGCCGAGGGACGGCGGCTTATAAAGGGAGAGACGTGTACAGTGAAAATGAGCAGGCGAAAGAAACAATAAAAATGTAATTACGCGGCTGCGAGACGCCGCGAGTCCTCGGCCCCCGCTGCCCAGATAGCAGGCTCACGTTATTTAATTTTGCAAAGCCGCAGCAGAGTAATTCCGGGCCACGTCGAGAGCTACAACATGACGGTTCCTTCAGTCAGAAGGGCTCTAAATGAGAAATTACAATATAGCGAAAGTCGGCGACGGGCCGTCCTTATTGAAGGTATAACTAATTACATTTCATTCTCATGCTAATGCGCCGCTCGGACCGCCAGCCTCTTCAATTATGACGTTATGTGCCGTATCCGTGTTCCGGATTGTCGGGAGCGGAGGGCGCGATTTTCATTTCATTTCGCCGGCGCCTCCGAAACGTCTTTGGAGAGAGAGGAGGGCGAAGGGTCACGGCGGCTTCCTCTCAGCGGCTGTTTAGAGGGGGGCCGACGTGGAGAACGGCGAAGGTCAGCTTATCGCCGATCCACGTCGGCAACCGTGTAGAAAGTGTCCGACAAAGCAGCACGGGTGTTTTTGTCGCGGCCGTAACGTCGTTTTAACTGTTTCCTCCACCCCCGTTCATCTCGTGCTGGTCCAGGGCTTATGAAATACGCGGTATTGTTACAAAACGGGAGACAGTCGGGTCTGTTTACTTTCTGGTGTTTTATTTGTAGACATACGTTATGGATGATTTTTAACCTTTGTTTCGGGGAAGAACGTTTGCCAGAGATGACTCGATAAGCGGTCAGTCCCGCGAGGTGTTCTTGCCGTTTACAGAGTCCGTACCTTGTTTTACCGCGGTGCGGCAGGAGCGGGGAACCGACCCCGACACCTTCACCCTTCGGCGGGAAAAACAGGATTTCCGAAAGGAGCGACGCGTGGGGGCCGCCGGCCGACTCGGCCAACCGGCAGATCTTCCTCACCGTAAGGTCAGTGTGAGCGAAGCACGCAACCTCTCTGCACGTAGGCGAAAGTCTGGAGCCACCCCTCCGAAAACGTGCATAAATAAACTATGTGCACGAGAATTTCATTTCTTACGATTCCGTGAGCACCCCAACGCCCGTACCTCTCCTCTCGCACGTCTGCGGCTTACGCCGGAATGAGCACTTATTCCCTGCAGAGCATGACTTATTCAACATGTATTTTTAGCTGTTAGCAATGATAACTGTATGACTGTTCGGCTTCATGGCTGATGACCCAGCCGAAGCCTCGGGCTGCAAAACAAACGCTGCGGTGCTGGCGGGACCGGGAAGAGCCGCGGATTAAAGTTGACTCCACGCCGAAGGGCTGCAGTTTAGACGAGTCAAAAAATGAACTCATTTACTTCTTCCCGTCGTATGAAGACCCCACGTGCGTGTTTCTTCGGCCGGGCCGCAGTTACGTATGATCCGTGGTTCTTCCTCGTTCTGCTCCGGCGCAGTGAAAAAGGCCCCCGGTGAAGTACGGCTCGCTGCACGGCAGTCTATTCCGTCGAACCATAAAGCTCAGGTTATTTTTAATTCAGGGGCGCGTGCAGTAAATTGGACGGAGCAGATTACATATGGATGTTGACCTGCAGATAAACCCCCTCTTCGGTCCCTCGCGTTTCCCATCCTAGAAAACCCAGCGCGACTGACATCTGCGCACTTTCTCAGGGCTCAACAGCAGTTCCCCTCCCCTGCCTTGTTTAAGGGAAGGTGTCCGAGTTGGGAGGGACCTGAAGCGGGAAACCCGAGCGCTTGTGTCACACACACGCCTTTTGATGCAGGAGAACACACCCTGCGGACACACACACACGACACGTGCTCGTGATGCACCGTCTCGCAACACCCCCTTCCACCCAGCGTGTCTTCAGAGCCATTAATCTGTCGCCATATCTTAGCGTGTGTGTGTGTGTGTGTGTGTGTGTGTGTGTGTGTGTGTGTGTGTGTGTGTTTCCACCACGCCTTCCAGACACCCAAGGTAAAAAGCCTTCATTTATCATGTCGTAAAACTAAGATAACAATCATTAAACTTGGTTATGCCAATTTATTTTTTCAAAGTGATATAAAGCGAGCTCATTGCGCACCTTTTAAATTAATACTATTTTTTGTTCAATTAAAGCCACTGAAAATGACCGTCCCAGTGGCACCGACAGCAGGGACGCCTCCCGGGTCCCTCGTGCATCACTTTTGAGTTCTTTCTACTGTCCGGGAAGTAAATCCCGGACGCGGGTCAGCTGCGCAAAGCGGTTTGGCCTGCAGATTTACTTCCCAAACTGAATTACAGCACCAGGGAGCATCGGCGTATCTGCCGGATCAGCGTTTTCCCTTAAACCTCCTGCAAACCTGCGTTTAGATGTTTCCAGCCTCCTCGGTGTAACGTTCGCGCTGTTTTAACCCAAGTGTTATTACAAAGAAACCAACTTTTGACACGGATAAACCCGACGTCTTGAACGCCTGTTGCACCTCCGGGGCGAATACTTTGCAGGCGAGCCTTCGTTCGGCCGGCGACGGCCCCAGCTGGGTCCCGCGGAGGCGGGCGGCGATGCGGAAGCGAGTTTGAGTCGTGCTGATGCACGCCGAGAGATGAGCGGCTCCGGCAAATCGCATCAAGCGGCAAAGTGCCTTTGCCAAGGTCTTAGACTCACTGAAATTGTGACGGGGATTTGACATGGCAGTTAAAAGATTTGGAAGTTGAAAGTGCCGTTATTTTATTTCATCACAGAACACTGCAATGCGACCAGGGAAGTGAATATAATTTTTCCTTTCCATTTGCCACGTTGAGACGTGACCTCTGTGCATCCGGATGTCCGCAGCGAACCCGGCTGATCGACGCCTCGGCGGCACGATGCGGAATATAAAGGCGCGTTGTAATAATTTGGGAAACGAATAAAAAGAAGACCTGGCCGTCCGTGGCAATGTCTTTGAGCACGAGGAGCCCGTTTGGATGTGGGAAGAAACAGAAACATGGCGGAATGTTTGGAAAAGCGTGAAAAAGGACACGTTTCCTTGGCAACCGAGGCGTCTCTCTGTCAGAGCGGAGCAGCGGAGTCGTTCTGCGTAAAACAATTTATTCTGACGCAAAATGTCCATGTTTCCAGGGTTTTTTTTGCATCTTTGTCTTGGCTCCTTGGATGCACAATAAATATAATTCACTGTTTAATGTTTCAAAAATATTGCTGAACAAACGCTAATGTATGTTTAATCAGTATCAATTGCGGAATAAAGAAAACACGATATGAAACGTGGTCCACTTATTAATTGAGCATTGAAAGGGGAGGAAAATGCTCATGTGGTGTTTGATGCCTCCTGTTTTTGTGTTTCCTCCTCGTAGTGACCATTAAGCTTTTGCTTATAATTCTTTCTTTTTTAGGAGCTGAAAAATGTACCTTACGGACTAATTCTGGGGTGTTGGGACCTGGGGATGGGGGCGATTCTCCTCCAGCCAGGTCTCCCTGCACCTTCCCAGAACACCCTTAGAAACGTGCCAGAAAAGTGAAGCTTTAAATGTCTTTTTTCCTCCCTAAAACATCTTTGTCTGCAAGATCTGAAAAGGCTGAATGGTGCACAGTTAATGCATTACACCATTTTCAGATCAATATTTTCCCTCCCAAACCCTCATATTTTATAAAATGTTTAATCGATGGCAAATCCATTTGTTGTTATTAATCCTGGTAAGAGAGGGGAGCAAATTAAATTTGAGGACAGAAACCCAGGCTGCTGTCAGGACATTTTCAACCGTGTGCAAAAGTTGAGGCCGCGTTGGAGACGGCGAGGAGGCTCGGGCTACTGCTGAAAAGGAGCGAAGGTGTGATGGCCGCTCAAAATGCCGTTTCACGTGTCGCCGTACCGGCCAAGACCCGACTGCTTACGACACACCTACCCGGCGGCACCAGAAACAACGGCGATGACACGAGGGGCCTCGGGTGTCACACACACGGGGGGGTCGCAAAATCCGTCGTCGTTTCACATTTTTTCCCTGTGCGCCTACAAAAAAAGTTGTCGGAACACTTTCACTAACCATCAGCGACTTGGTTAAAAGCAGACAAGTTCCGCTGAGGATGGGTTGAGGGCTAAAAGACAGGAGTCCCCCTACAGAAGTGCATGGTGACAGTGGGAATCTTTTTTTCTTATTTTGCTGTAGATGAACTTGAGAAACTCCTGCACTTGTGATTTTTGTGCCTTTTTAGGCTTGAGGGTTTATTTGATTTTTTTGTGGGTTAAAGTCCCTTCAATCCTAGATATGTCTCCGGTGTAGTATGTGCTCTTTGAGGAAATCCTAAAAAAGGTTTTACCGGGCAGACGGAGAACTATTTCCCTTTTAATCCTCTTCAGTTCAACTTAAACGTATAAGTTCATAAATTAAAAACGTTCACCGCCACCAGCAGAGCCAGTAGCATAGCAACAGGACCTCAGAGGACCCAGGTTCCAGTTCCGCCTCTTGCTGTAGGACCTTGAAGTTACTTTCTCTGAACTGATTTGTTAAAAAGGCTGAATAGCTGCAAACAGCTTAGTGCAAACAGAAAAGCAGCGGCTAAATGAAGGAGGAAAAAACGGCTTAGATGACAAGCCCAAGTCATAAAATATTGTACACGTCGCATTTGGCTTCGGAATATCACAAAATATGACCGTTTTTAACAGCGGCGGTCAAAGGTGCGCTGCGAATGCCCACAACATATGTCTCTGTGACACGGCCGTCGTGTTATCCAGACTGCAGCAACTGGTTAGAACAGCAATGAGTTAAAGATGGCAAAGATTCAGCTGTAAATATTACATTTTGATTACAAATGAGATTCGGCTGTAGAGAAATGCCATTTAAAAGATGGACGCTGTCCTCCGATCCGCGAATATTGATTCCAAAATGTGCTACGTGCTGGAGATGGTTGCAGTCTGCTGGACTTTTTTGCTGCCGCGTTCAGATGAAGAATAAGACCTGCGTTTTGGCGCAGTTTGGACGCCCGTGCCGTAACAGAGGAGCCACAGAAAGCCACCGCTTCACACAGCAGCTCCACACTGAGGGGATGAACGAGGTCCTCGAGAGGTTCTCGGCATCTCAGAATTCACCCCCTAGGTGGATATTCAGAAGAACATTGATTTGTCACCACGTGGAACTGTTTAAAAGTAAAGGGCGGCGATTCCTCAGTATTCCAGCTCTCTACGTATGAAATTTTGTCGTAACGGCTCTTGAAAATTAATACCTGGAAACAGTGGTCCGAAGCTTCTGCTAGAACGGAAACTTACCCACAGTAAAAAATCAAAACGGCAATAAAAATGCATGTAAAAATGTACAAATAAACACAGTTTCTAATGAGGTAACTGCTGTTTGCAGTGTTTGTCCTGCTCAAATCGCAAGTTCATGGTTATACAGGTGTTTTCCGATGGGCTGGGAGCGGATTACTTTTTGCCGCATTTAAAATAATGGGAAATAGACACTCGGTATCTGAAAAAATTTGACATCCGACACGTTTTAGGGTCAAATGAAATTTGAGGAACAGTAACGGTTCTAATATGTTCCTGGAATTTGGCTTCTAAGGTGAAACCTTGTAAGTCAGAGACATAGATATCATCCGTTTCAACTTGACAAGTTTCTAAGCGTTCCTGGGCCCCCAAAGTGACCATCACGTTTCCTCAAGCAACACCAAAACCCACCGAAATGGAGACGAACAATAACTACAAATCAGACGATTCCTTATGTTTATAATACACACCAATATAATAACAGTAATAAAGATGCACTAAATAAACAGAGATGAGGTCACAAAATCACTTACGGGAATGACGCCTTGAAAGGAAGGTGCGAGAGGAGACGGTGCCTGCGGACACGAGAAGAAGGCGCCGCCACCGGTGATGCAGATGGCTGTTGTGTTCCTGTAGGTCCCTCGCGGTGAATAATAAAAAGGATGTTTGCATGTTTTGCTGAACTTTACTGAGCTTTACTGAATGCTGTAAACACTCTCATGCTCTCACACAGCCTGCTGCTTTTGAGTCCCAGGCGGCAGTGGCGAGAAGGATGGCAGAGGATGGCAGGGTCTGTGGTGATGCTGTGATCTCTCCTGATGCACCGCTTGCTGTAGGTGGTCTGGATGGTGGGCAGTGAGGTCCTGGTGATGGACAGGGAATCTTCCCTACCCGCTGCGGAGCTCCCCGGTCAGACACAGTGCGGTTCCCACACCAGTCTGAGATGCCGGAGGTCACTAGGCTCTCTGCAGTACATATGAACTACCTGGTGAGGATGCAGGTGGAAGTCCAGCCGTTCACTCGTACGCTATAGTGACTGCCAGTGTGAACTTTAACCCCTGCCCCCCCCCCGCCCCACAGCTCTTATTGCTCATAAATTTTGGTAAATAATTTCACTTGTTTACACAAAATGTTGTAAGTTTAGATTCTTCTCTCGGGGTTCACCTGTACCGAAAAGGCCTGGAAAGCTTAACACGATAAGAAAAACCACGTGGATTTCAGGCTACGGTCTTTGCGCACAACACTTACCTGATGGCGAAGAAAGTCCGGCTGTAAACATTATTTAGCAGTGGAACGTACAGATCAGTGCTGCCGAACATTTATTTCTGGATTTTCACAATTACGGCCGTGCCTGATCGAAAACGATGGCATTTCTTTTACACACTTCAAGAGCCCTTAGAGAACCGGAACGCCTTTAACGTTTTATTGCTCTGGGCAAACATTTAGCTGCAATGCAGTAACAGTGAGCGGCAGTACAGTAGATGGAAATCAGATGAACCGCGTGGTGAGCGTCAGGACTTTGAGAGGGATGACGCTTCCCCCCAAAAGCTGGCATTATGTAAATCGAGTCCCTCTGTTTGTTGCTTGTATGCAAATCACATAATTAAAACATGTTACAGCAGAGATCTGAACGACTCGAAAGAGCCGGGCGTACGAACGAAACGGACGGCGTCAGCCTGTCGGTCGTGACGCCCGATCCGAGATCAACTGGAACGCGGTGCTTGAACACCAGCGTGTCACTTACGCAGTAAGCGAAATAACACATCGCAACCCCGCTAGCTGCGGTTTAATCCGCTCGACAGCGGCTTGGCACCTGATCGTAAACTAGACGCCCGAGGAGGAGTCGGTAGGAGCCGCTCATTAGCACGATTATTTGTTTCCCTGTTTCGGGGGCCGTCTGCTGCGGTTCCAGTGCCGACATAATCGCCAGACACCGAGTCCATTTCGCTTGGGTTACGACTGCGTTCCTGTCAATTATTTCGCGAGGGTTCGTTTCTTGCTTTTAATAGTCTGTTTAAAACGACGTCTTAAAAGTCCGCGTATAGGAGACGTAGCCGGATCGCCGCTGCTCTGCCGGCTGGCTTGTCAGCGAGAGCCGCTTCTATTTTCGGAGCCGTGCAGAAGTGGCAAAAAGCGAGTGTGTTTTTGCGGAGGACCGGAGAGCTTCTGAGGGCTACTTGTCCTCTCCCCGGCAGTTCGGGCGCAGTCCTTTTCAAGAGCGGCCCATTAAAATTCTGATGAGAAGATGAGCGTGGGACGGTCACCCGCCCGTCATCTGGCGGTCGGCACGCGGCAAACACCGCGACTCCCAGAATCCTCCTGTGCGCTTCACCCTGCCTCTGAAACCAACTGAGAGCAGAATCAAGATGGCGGGACGTTTTGGGGGGGCGAGCAGATCGGCCGCGGCGACCGGCTTCGGGCAGCTGCTATTTTTTATGTCCCCACGGTCCTTATATATGAAGTGAACACGCTCCCGTGGGTCAACCTCAGCCACAAGTGGGGAAGTATTAAGCCGAGTGTGTCATAAAACCAGGCTTATCTGTACGAGGAGTCAAGTGTGTCAGATCACTAAATATGAAATTAGGTGAAAAAAGCTGCATTTTCGATTACGGATTTTTAAGTTCAGACTCAAATGAAGCACTTTACCTCTGAAGTAAATGTATTTTTCACCGGCATAGTTGTGTGCATACAGACACGCTCCTTATTATTTATTCATTTCTCCAGCTCGCAGCATTAGACTTTCACACTAGGCCATTTACTCTGATTTACCTATTTGTACTTCAGCTTCCGCTGCATCGGCGTGGGGTAAAACAGCATCCAGCGTGGAGCCACCGGGGCCCCTGCGACTGACAGCGGAGGTGTGTTCGGATTAGGGGAGAGTAGTCAGAGAGAAACTTTGTGCTGTATGAAGATAACAGCACATCTTTCTGTGCTTTGAAGATAATCCTTTTTTTTTCTTTTCTCCAAGACACATAGGTTGTGCAAAAACATTGCAAACCCTTTGAACAGAAAACCAAAAAACCACTACAGCACCTTTATGCCAACCCACTTTCAGTGGTTTTTTTTTTACCTCTCGGTCCTTTGGATCTCAGCTCCCGCAAGTTCAGTTAAATATCTGATAAATAATTAATAATAAATGTTGTTAAATAATATATTCAAACCGGGCCTCGGCTTTTTAAAAGACATCCTCGTAGCCGCTACTAATTCCTCGCCGCGAACAGAAGAGAAAAACCTGTGCTTTACGTCGCGCAGGAGGTCGGCGCGAGATGCCGAGTGTTAAAGAACATCGCCCGTGGAAGCCGGCGAGCTGATGGGAAAGAGGTCAGAAGAGGTCAAATTGCGTCCCGAAGTTCATCTTCCGGACGGGATCAGTGAGACATGAGACGCTGACCGGGACCTCGCGCCGTGACCCCTGTCCTCCTCACCGTCCCGTCACAGCCCCACACAGACAGCGTTTCTTATATAACAAATATTTATTGATTTCAATAGTATTTCCATACATTTGCAAGTAAAGGTCAACAACAACGGAGCAGTAGCACTGATCGTGGCGACTGGCCTGTCCCCGCGCTCCAAATCGTACTCAGCCGGAACAGAAGGAAACGAAGGACCGGGGTAAAAACCAAGTTAGAAAAAGGACTCAGAGACGTGTCACGTGTACAAATCCAGAATGAGCAGAAGTCACCCAGGAGAAAGTCGTGGAAAACCCGATGTCACGAAGCGAAAACCTGTATGTCGGAACCTTACATCACGTTGTGTTTTTTTTTTTTTTTTTGTCTCTTATTGCTGCTATTTAACAAACGTAACCTGTCAAAAGTGCCGGGAAGGACAGGTGGACAGAAACACGAGGTCCACGACGTGTCACTCCCACAATTCTCGGTAAAAGAGTCAGAGCCGAGGGTAAACCTGGCTGGACGAAAATAAAATAAAAGAGAAGCGTTTTCCTTGGTTACTCCCTCCCCTTCAGATCTGTCTTCAGTTTGCAATGCCTGGGATTACAAAAGTATTCCTAGAAAATAAAACGTTTCCGAGACTCTCGCAGTCTGTTCTTCAGCAGGAACGAGCGACGGTTTGCCTCGAGTTCCGGAATACTCTTCCACGTGGCGCATCCGCCGCGCGCTCCAAATCGTTCACGCCGTCCCACAAACGTCGGCGGACCGTCGCGGCCGCAGCGCGCGACTCTTTGCCGCCATCAATAAATAAATAAATACAAATAAATATAAATAAATACACTGGTCTTAAATAAATACACAGCGAGATAGGAGAGTCTGCCTTGGCGTGGAAATACCTTCTCACCTGACGCCCGATTTACTAAACGTGGTGCTTCCAGGGGTCGGGCTATTAAAAAAAATGGAGTAATAATAATAATAATAATAATAATAATAATAATAATCGTATTAATAATAAAAAATTGTAATAACTGGCACAGTGAAGACTTTGCCTCCACCAGGAGAGGAGCAGAGACAAATAAACATGGTGCGAGGAGACACACTGGGTGCGGCTGCCTCCTTTCCTCTCGTTCAGCCCCACCGCGGGCGGGGGGTGGGGTCGTCCGGCCTCGACGCTCCCCGCCTGCAGCCCCGACCCAGGCGGCCGGAACGTTCCGTGGGGTCGAGGGCGGCGGCGGCCGGCGGAAACGACGGAGAAGGGCTGGTGGGGTCGCAAGCACAGTGGAAGGTTGGGCACGGGGTTCGAGGGGCGGGCGAGGATGCTAGGAACCTTCCTCCTCGGCGTGTGCCGGCGCGTAGAAGCCGGCCAGCTGCCGAAAGCGGGGCCCCCAGTCGCTGAGGTAGGAGAAGTCCTGCTCGGAGGCGGTGGACAGGGTGTGGATGGAGCTGAGGGAGAGGGCGGGGGAGCCGGAGCCCTCGAAGGCATACGTCTGGAAGGAGTCATAAGGCGGGACCGACAGGTCGCCGTCCGCCTGCTCCACCTTCTTGCGGATGTAGCCGCTGAACAGGGAGAAGTCCGCCGACCCGTTCTGGATCCACTGGGGCAGCGAGCGCAGGTCGGGCCCCGACTCGGAGGCCTTCACCTCGGGGAAGTCGTAGAGGCTGCGCAGGGCGCTCATGTCGTAGGCCTGCGTGTCCTGCTCCCCGCCGCCCTCGTCGTTGTACTTGATGACGTTGTCGCGCATGTCCTCCTCGTCCTCGGACATGCGCTGGCCCTTCCTCTGCCGCTTCAGCGTGAGGATCAGGAGCACCAGCACTGTGGGGAGAAGACAGGGCTGAAGGTGTGGAGGGTCGAGTTGCACCCCTGCATTCATCGGTTTGGCGAACGTTCTTCTCCAAACTGACGCACAGCTGAGAGCGAATAAAAGAGCAGAGTTATATACAGACCAAGGATGGTCAGAGCACCGATGCCGCCGTGTTGCTGGTTCACGTCCCTGTAGAAGCGACATTCAAACAGCAAGCACACACAGAGGGTCGTGGACGCAGGTGGCGTCGGACTGTCGCTATCAGGAGGGACGGGTTTGAGACCCTTCTGGAAGGATGGGAGGGATTCGGCAGCTCTGGGGGCCGGAGGGAGTTTGCTCTGCGTACTGGGGACAAATCCGAGTCGCGGTGACGGGAACGCGTCCCTTTGAGTTATCGATATGGAAATGGAACTTATCTACGTGCATCTGAATATGTGCTAGCATATAAACACACTTGACATAAATAAGAGATCTTGATCGATACGGGATCTGGAATCGCGAGTTTCTACTAATACTAATACTCTCCTCGAGACGTATCGGATTTCTTGACGCAGTTTACGGAAGACCCGGACGGCCTGGGCTGTTTTCATGTGATGGGGGAAGTCGGGATTAGAGCCCCTCGTCTTGTACGAGAACGAACAGTTTAAAAAAAAAAAAAAAGATTTCACAAAGGATTCTGGGTAATTCGAGGCACCGATTCTACGTATGTATCCGTAAGTGTTCATAAGGATCGGATGAATACAATAAGTCGTGTTGAGTGCCTGAAGACCCAATAAGACGAATTCCTCTGAAATACTTCCAAATATTCACCGCGCTCGGAAAAACCGATTGGCAAAGCGGGGAAAACGCGTCACGTATCGAAATACGATTTAAAGGAGCTAAAAATAGGGAGAGCTCCTTGGTTTGTGCTTTAAAGCTGCTTTGGTGAGTGAAGTACACATCTAAAAAACTTTATGCAAGACAGCTTCTGAGCCGGTACAGAAAGTACCTGCAGGCACGAGCGCCGAAGTGCGCGTAACGCCCTTCCGCGTCGCCTCCCGTCAGAAATGTGCTTAAAAAGCCCGGGCCTAAAATAGCCGGTTTATTACTGCCGCACACCGAAACATTTCTGACCGAGTCGCCGTCAGTTTTTTGAACCGGGCACTGAATGGAGGCCGTGGATGTGAGACGAACGTCACGACTGCGCCTCCCGATCGCCCCCCGCGGGGCTGCCGGCAGGAAAGCGGTCAGGCGTCTCTTCCGGCCTGCGCCTCACACTTCCCGTTTGCTCCCTACAGGTACCACACTCGCACAGGCGCGTTTCCAGTGCGTCGCTGTCGAAATTCGGTAGATATTTCTGCGCTGGTTATTAGCCACCTCGCCGCCGCCCACCGTCTGTCCACCACGACGGTGCTGGGCGCATCATCTACCCCTTTATTCAACCAAACACATCCAAATGATTTGCTTTGTAGAAGAGGCGTCTCCGACGCGCAAGTGACGCCATTTTACGCCCCAACTGTAACAATAGTCAGCGCTGGTTTAGTTTTGGATGCAATCTGTGGAGTTAAAAACAAAAACATCCCAGGACCTGTTAAACTTTCTGCCCATTTGGGTCTAAGTTGGGTTAAGTGGCCCGAACGCACCCTATGCTGCCTTTAGCCTCAGGAACCACCCGGGTATCTACTTAAGGAAGCCGTAGCGAGGAGTAAGCCACGGAAGATGCACGCGGGCGGAGTTGCACAGCGACGGCTCCAGGCGGACAGGTCCGCGGAGGGCTATCGGCACGGCGGCGTCGAGGCGAGACCCGGTTAGGTGGCCCGCGATGAGTCCTCTACGTCGTCCTTTGCTCCAAAGTGCCATCGGGCTTTAATTCTTCCCGCCCTCCTTTGTCGCGATCCCCGGGAAAGGAACTGGCGGCCGGCGTGACGCGTCGCGGCCCGCGTAGGGACACGGTAATTGCCTTTGCTTGGCATTAATGACTTGAAAAACAACATTAAAAGGAACAATTTTTATGACGAGGAGCTCGGAGAGCTCCTGCTAGGAAGATGATGGCGAGGACGTGTCGCTTGTGCCAAGACGGTGGGAAAGAAAGCCTTAAAGTGAGCTCCTAAAATGTGATATATTTATGCGTGTGCGGATCACGCGTAACGGCTTAATTAAAATTAAATCAAGCTGCATCTGTACGGCGGTGGGCTACGAAGCCCCCGATGGAACGGGAAAGCCAACAGGCCACTTGTCCTCTAAATGTATATTGATTTTTTGTGCCTGTGCACTGTGGAACTATCAGGAGCTATACGTCGCGGCGTATCGAGCGGCCCGCCGGATAATGGACGAACAGACGTGAACGCTTCCAGTATAAATAGGTTGGATAGATTTCAATGTTTATGGCGTCTTTTGTTAATGCACCAGTAGATGAGATCAAAGGACGGGGCGGGTGGGAGGGGGGCACGGCTGCATCTGTTCTTGATTCACCCTTTTCACTCGAGTAATTATGCGGCACGAACGCTAAATACCTTTTTCATTCTGACAAACGCACCACCACGGAGCCTCACAAGCAAATGTTAAATGCGTTTTGTGCTCACAACAGTCAATTGATGCTATTTATATTCTGAACTACCCTATTTAAGTGGAGGTGGTGGTGGTGGGGGGGGTAATGTCATGCGAGCGTTTAAATGTGGCGGCGGCGACTGCTCGGCAATTTCAAAGCTCACGTCAGGCTAATCTTCCGGTGAACGTCCTCGATTTCCTCATAAAAATTCAAGAGTTCAGAACAAACAAGGCATCAGATGTGGGTTTTTGGCGGGGCGCTTTGTGTCGCGCAAATAAGCATTTTAACACTCACCCGTGGATGTCTGCCAGGTTTCCGGTTCTTCGTGAAGCACAGGCGTCGTCGTATCGGGCGAACCGGGGGCTCGTCTGGAGCAAAACCCGTACGCGTTCGCGCGGACCTCCGACGCGCCCGTTCGGGTGGCTTTGTTAAGAAGTCGGGCTCACGCCTGCGAAATGACCGCCGCTTCCGCCCCCCTCGCCCACCTGCAGGCAGATGTTCCCTTAAGCGCCTCTGTCAAGACGGCTAATTTAGCCCGGAGCCGCGACGGCGGCCACGTGGGCCCGGGAGCCCATCGTGCCAGATGGGCTGTAATTGGAAAGGATGTGCGCAGCTGCCTTCCCCGCGTGCCGCTGGATTTATCATGTCGGCCCCTAAATGGACCGATGGAGCCGTTGTTTGTTTGTGGGTAATTAGGTGGAAATTTGTTTTCATTTGCCGCCGCGGGCCGCGATAGACGTAATCGTACAACAGGTGCCGCCAGGACCTCGTACACCCCAGCCCCCCCACAAACCCCGGACCGACCCCGACCCCGACCCCTTCCCGGCCAACAGGGAACCGCGGAATCCCCCCTCGTGTTGTTGGCTCCTGCCTCCTGCCTCCCGCGGCGGCCCGCGGTTGGCAGACGCCGCTCCGAGGCTCCGACGTGGCTGCGCTAACACCGTGTAGCGTCCGGCTTTCCCCGGACCGGGCGCCAGCTTTCTTAGCAATCAGATGCATCACGGAATTGAAATTCAGGGGAAGGACGCGTGTTGTTTTGGCTCCATCTCGAAACCGGGGCTCTTCTCAGACACTCCTTTTAGCTTCACATGAAAGGCTCCTTCTTTAAAGGAACTATGGGTGCAACTCTGCACCTTGCCGTTTAAAATTGTAACACCGAGGAGGAGTTTTTCCTGCTCTTTTCCGCTCCGCGCCGTTACAAACCGCAGGACCTGGTGTCTAAACACGAGAACGGATACGAGCTCTTGATTTGCACGTTTTTTTTCTCCAGCATCATTTGCGCGAGAATACTCTGCTGCCTCGAGAAAAGCTGCCGGGCCGCCATTGATCTGGCTCCAAAATCTCAATAGGTTTCGTCGGCGCAGATCACAGAACCCCGTTTGAAAATCCACACAGATGTTCAACATTTCGAAGCAACGATCCGCCCCAAAAAGACTCTCCGAGACCAAGGTGGCCACCTGTTGGGTCGAATCAACAAACGCCGGAATCGTGGCCGTGACTTCTTAATCTGAAGTATGTTTCCTCTGTTAATCTTCCATCACTTTTTAGGCTCATAAACACACTAACATAAGAGATGCGCACTAACCAATCTGTTTGAGATCCAGCTGAAGAAAAATGACCCGAGACACGATGATCTGGAGGGAGAGGATGGGCTCAGGCTGTAAAAGGAGCTACCTATATGTAAGTGGCAAGAGGGGATGACTTTGGGCCAAGATTAAATTGTAAAGATCACTCAAGGAGCAAAGCACTTGAAGCAAAGTGCATTCGGTCGTAGTCATGCGGCTAATGGCTGTGCACAGGGATTGAATTTGGGCAGAAGTTTATTCGATATTAAGTTGGAGCTGACAGCGTTTGATAACTGCCCGGCTAGCGCTGCGGCGCTCAGCATCCTGACGTATTTCCTTATTTCCTCCGAGTTCAGCTGCTGTTGTCGTGCCATTAAATAGAAATGAGCCTCTTGCAGCAAGGCGAAAAAAACAGAAATAAAAATCTGTACGAATCCGCGGGCCCTGCAGCTCAAACAACAGAATAAGCCGTCACACCCTCATTTCTTTGTTCCGCGTTGCCTGTGAGCGCAACAGAATAAATATCCTTCTGTCACACGTAAATTAAAATAAAACATAAATAACAAGAAGCTCCACAGCAGCATGCTAAGCCGTTACGGGATTATGAGAAACGTCCCGTCTGAGGCGGCGGGTAAAAATTGAACTTTCTCCCCGAACTCCATTAAACTTTAAAGGGTCGCAGAGCCCCTCTCACTATTGTTTGCGGCAGAAAGGACATAATTAAAGGCTCACATTGCTTCTCTCGCTGGGGAATCACGACAGGGAGAGGAACGGGCGTCTGACCTGGGCTTTGGCGCGTCACGTGACACGACGCTATGCGGTTACCCACCACGGACGTGCGCGCCGCTCCCGTTCCGAGCCGGATTTACGAGAGCAGGTTCGCCCGTGGCACGCGGCCTAACGGGGAGCCCCCGGCGCGGGCGAGGTTCTGAAGCCGATCGGCCGAGTCGCCGGGTGAGGCCACCTCTGATCCGGCACGGATCCCGCGTCCGTCCGGAGCTCTCGCTCTGCACGAGACCAGACCTTTCGATTCTGGGCCGACAGCCGGCGCGGCGGTCGGTCAGCCGCCTGTGACTCCTGGGAACTGGGTGTGTAAACCAAACCGAATCGATAGCCGCTCGACAGAGAGATCAATGAGTCAAATTTTAAGGACTTATCGGCCCATTTTCTGGCGCGAGTAACAACGAAAGAAATATCTTACCGCGGCACAGCCGACATACTCCTGTACGTTCTGCAGCCGACACCTTTGTCTTAAGCGACTTACGTTGTTTAACGTGCACGTTTTAGGTTCCAGAGACAGTGGGGGGCTATCTTCACGCAGAACACACCTCAGCGCGTGTTATGTTCAGGCATACGTACGTAGCGCTGCGTATGCGAGCTGGTCATTTTTTGAGCCTCCAGGCTGGTCTTAAAACAAAGTGCGAGGAGCTGCTTAACTACGTGTGGCCTTAGTGTCGAACTAATGAAAAGACCGGCGGCGTGTTTTCTTCACTCGTGGTGTAAAAATAACAGCCGCTCCAAGACGCTGCTCTTTTTGCCAGGCGTTTGCAAGCCGCGAAGTCGCAGCCGACGTGCCATATTCATGACAAGGTTAGCGTTTTGGCTCAAAACCGCTCATTAAAGCCGGAGACGGCGTGTAGCTACGCCCGTAATTGACAAAAAGAGCAGCTCTGGCGTGGAGGACAACTTTAAGAGTTATTATGGAAGCCAGCAGACAGCGGGGACCCGGCGCAGAGCAGGAGCTCACGAAGGCCGCTTAAGATCTTCTGAGCTGTAGAACTTCGTAAAGCCGCTCTGCTGATAAACAGCTGTGGTATCTTTAAGGTCCTTTGAGTCGCTCCCGTAAACATTTCAAGCGCGATGCCTCCAAAGAGCCGCGAATCTTACGATGGGTTGGACGCCAACGGTTTGGCTGCAGGGTCATCTTTTTTTTGTTGTTGTTGAGTTGGTGGCACCGGCTGCTGTGGAGCTAAAATTAAAACAGGGGAAACTGCAGGCGCCGAGTGCAAGACTTCAACTTTTGACAGAGAAATTCCAGCTTTTTCCAATAAGCATTCCGGTTGTGTTGCCAGCAGCGGAGCAAGCAATGTTCCGCCACGTAGTTAGCCAGATAATAAAAAAGAACACTTGTATTTCCAAGCAAGTGAAACTCGCAGCAGAAAAGTCATTCGTGTATCTGATCGACCCGTCGGGGTTCCGTCCGCACCGCATTGTTCTTGTCAGTGTGAAGTCATGCCGAGTTCACCTTCCCGCGGTTTTGGAGTCACCGTAACCCTAACTTCGCTCCGATCACTAGCTCCATACCTTACTTTGCATCCCTAAGAGTGGAGATTAGAAGTGCTCGACCAGCTGTATTCCCAGTCTAACTATGCGGATGTGAAAGGTGGACGATAAAGGAAAACATGGACTTGTTTCAACTGAACAGATGGAGGAGACTTTTAAGGACACGACGGACGGCCGAACAACAGATGGATGTCGGATCAAAACAAATCAGAAGTTTCACCGAGAGCACAAATGATGAGACTGAGGTTATCGTAGGTTTGGACACCTCATCGGAAGACTGGGTTGTTTGGAAAAGATGGTGACGATTAGAAAAGTCGGAGGAGAAAGAAGAAAAGAACGGGCACCAACTAGACGGATGGACTCATTCAGAGTGAAAAATGAACACGCTGCTTTCAATACTAAGCACACGAGAGGAGGGGTGAACTTTCTGGAGACACTCCGTATGTGCCGAACACGAGTCACCTTCGACCGCAGACCGTAAACGCGGCGGTTGGGACCACGGGGGTCTCAGCCCCGATGGAGGTTTTCATCCCTGAATGGATGCAGTGAAAACTGTCCAGCTGTGCACGTGATTCAACAGAATGGAAAACACCAACCTAATCTGGAAAGATACCTTGGAGAAAAGTGTCCAAACAAACAAACAGGGTGTTTGCGCATTCTTGTCTCTTGCCTGTCCTTGTCTTTTGTTTCAGCTGCCACTTGAGAGACAGGAATTACAGTTAGAAACACGGCAGCGGTGACCAGCATCTCCATTTCCACTGCTCAGGTCTCGGGAAACGCAGCTGAATGCGGGACGGTGGAGGTTTCGCGTGGCTCCAGGTCGCTTGGGAACGGTGAGAACTACACTCACTTTTAACTGACCTCTTCTCGATTTGGGCCATTCGTCACACTACAGTACATTTGTAGCCTTCAATTTCTATCTGTGTGCCTGATGTGTGTCGCAACGCATTGCGCGTCTTAGAAATGAAAACTAATAAAGGTGCAGCGAGTAAAACACACGGAGGGTGATGTCACTTAAAAAAGGGCAAACCGATTGTTTGCACCTAGAGTCCATTGCAAAAACTCCACCCAGAAATGTGTGTTTTGTCTGTTTAACTTTTGTTTTCTAGAACCCTTTAAGGAGCTTTATAGAACAGATAAACTCGATCTCCTTTCTGGACCTCCTTACAGCGATGTGACCACCTCTGGAGTACAATAACCTTTCGGCATCGTGCCGTGTTTTGTATTTGCGCTTTTGTGGTGCACTGGCGCAGACTCTCTCTTGTGGGGATCTGCCTCTGCTCTTTATTGACAGACAAAGAGAGAAAAATAAATATATATATTTAAACAATGGATGGATGGATGGATGCACAGACAAGTAGATGCAGTCTGTTTTCTCACCAACCTCACATCTCACCGCACGCTCCGTAGAGTGGACTTCCCTCGAAAAGCTGCTAATGTCACCTGTCGTCGTCGCCTCACGTGGGACATGTCACCACCATTGCTATTCTACCCCATTATGGCGCCACTCCCGGCCATCGAAGGCCTCAGGTGCCAGATCTGTGTGTATCTGTGTACTCGCGTTCAGTTGAATAGGTAGCAGTGTGTGTGTGTGTGTGTGTGTGTGTGCTGTGGATTATCTTGCTTGCTCTATACTGAAAACATACAGACAGATAAGATTGTGTAAGGAGAACTTCCGAATCACAGATGTTAGCAGAAGAGAGGACTGAAACATTCATAAGTGACAGTTTGAGGGCCCCCCCCACCCCCCCACCCATCGGTCTGAGTCCGGCTGAGCGGCGTGAGCGAACACCGTGTGGCAGACGTCAGGACTTTGGGAAAGCTTCATCTATTTAAGGCCTACAGTCCTGATGGGGCAAAAGTGCTGACGCAGGCCTCTCGCTGGACCGGTTCTATTCATCCAGCAGCCCCCCCATCTCCACAACCTGGGCTCACATTCTCCCCGCTAAAGCAATTTGGTGTCATTCATAAGGTGCAGCGCTGTGCTCTCTGCTTCAACTCAGCTTCCCTGCTACCGCCATGCAACTCACGAAAGCCACGTCTAGCCGCAGAGTCGGCGACCGCGAGAAGATGAAAAATTGATCGCCTTTTATGCTGCTCACTCTTGTTTTTATCCCTTCTACATGAGATCTGAACCTTCAAAGACCCAAGGGGAGGGGGGTGGGCAGCAAAAAAAGGACAAAGCGGCACTATAAAGGGAAGAGGGCCCATTAAGGCCCACATCCAAGCAGAGGGACGTGAGCAGGCCGAGAAGATGTCGCGCGACCCCTCCGCGTGGCCCACTTTTCACCCCCACCAGCGTTTCTGCTCCCTTTCTGCCCTTTTCGCGCCTCTGACGTATTTCCCTGTCTGATCCATTAATAAGGACACGTGAAGATGCGCTAAAACCGACGCGACAAAAAACGCAACGCAGTTTATGTCATTTATCATTTTCCAGCTCATGATTTATAAAATGATTAGTAAAAGTAACCACTGACTGGCAGTGATCGTGAAGGATTTGTGACAAGTGCAGGGAAAAGAGACTCGGAAGTAATAAACAGCCTCTCGACTCACGACGTGTAATTCGGATGATCCCTACTTTGAATACGAGCTCCCCTGCGACGTGATGATGTTTGTTGGGTGCGAGCGGCACGGGGTCCTTACCGATGAGGATGAGCACGCAGACGAGCAGGGCGATGAGGGCCCCCGGGCTGAGCGCCGCGGCGACGGCGTAGGCCGTGGCGTTGCACGACTGGATGGCGCCATCCGCGTCGCAGCCGCACACGTGAATGGTCAGCGTTCCCGTGCTGCTGAGCGCCGGGGGTCCGCTGTCCACCACCAGGATGGGCAGCAGGTACACGTTCTGCTCCTGCCGATTGAAGCCAGCGCGCTGGGTCCTGATGCCCGCGGTGTTGTCTGTACGGTCGGGGTGGGGGTGGAGGCAAGAAAACGGCCTGTTGAAAATGTCACAACCGATCACAGCGACCACGCAAAGAATGACCACTAGGAACACAGTTTTTCTCTTTTTTTTTTTTGGTTTCTCTGTATGGACACCTTACAGAAGAAAACCCCTGAGAATGCCTGTCCCGGTGGGGTCCCGCTCGGGTGGGGTGGTACGGAGCCTGTCGGGGAGTCACCGGGGGCTAAGCCAGGAGGCCACAGCCTGGATGGGATGCCGGTCCACCACAGTGACACAGTAAACGAATAAACGTGTTCTCTTAGTCTCCAGAACAGCAGTTGTTAGCTTCACTTCTCCTTTGTGAGCGAGTTGTGCAGAGTTGAACACCTTCACAAGTTCATTGTTCATTTACCATAACCTCTTCAGCATTATTTACTCATCTGTCCGACGCTCTTCCCCGAAGAGGCTCCCGACCCTTACAGGTGTGACCCCCCTGGGGGAAACATTGCCGTACTGTACATCATTACGAGTCTAAACCAAACAAACACACAGATCTCTCCGTGGTGCCTCCAGACCATCCGGACACAACTGCCGTTTTCGCTGCCGGTTTTCAAATTCATTTCTCTTCCGGACACTTTTCTCCAAAGGAGCTCACAATGCGTTCATTCGCCCACACGCGCAACAGGGTGCCGCATCGCGACAGGGCGAGCACCTCGATCGCTGGGGTCGGAACCCGGGGCGTACGACCGGGACTGCGACGCCGCCGGCTGCGCGTACCGGTGTGAGCGGCAGGGACCACCAGCGGTCTCGACGCGATGCCAGGTTGATTAATAAAACTATTAGCGCATCCGTGCGCGTCCGCGCTATCTGGACAGCCGTGCTCTGGCAGGTATTTATGGTCTCGGCGGCGGAGAGCAGACAACGTTGGTTCACGGAGGGATGTCGAACACGGCGCAAAACGGCAGCGTGCGTCTCGGCCGACACCTCGACGAATGCATAAACAATACCGAGGGGGCTTTGACAAATAGAGCGAGAACTGCGGTCACAGCCGACGGCTTCCCCTATTAGGTGCCTCGCAATCCATCCCGCCGGGGGGCATACATCACTGTCGCCCCGCACGGGCCGCCTCCCGAGGACACGTATCCATCACGGCCCGACCGGCCGCCCTTGGCCTGCGCCTCGGCTTCGGGAGCCGGTCGGGGTCGTGGGGTTCGCCAAACGTGGGCTGGTAAATGGAGTAACTTCTGTAAATTTTGTCCAATTAATTATGTGAAATGAACCAAAAAAGAATGACAATTAATTTTTGAAAACATTAAGAAAGTTCGGCGGTGCTGGCGCTGACTTCAGATGAGGCTTTAGAGGAAAAATTAATGGCCGCACAACTGCCGCCGAGCATGAATATTATATCCACGGTACGTTCAAGTACCTGTTCCAGTGGTTTAATGGGGTAAATTTTTGCTCCGCGAAGCCGACGCTTTTTACCGTGATTTATACAGTCGGACGACACGTTACTTTTACCGTGCCCGGTTCGGGGCTGGGCGCTCGGGCAGGACGCGCCGCTTTCTTCCAAGGCCGTTCCGCTGCGGCTCTACGGGCCAGTGTGTGTTTGTTTGTTCATTTTAACGGACATTATTACTTTTAATGCAAAGTAAAGTGACACCAGACGCCTTCTCGACAAATAGAGCTTCGCGAAACAGAGCTTCAAGAGGCCATTAATACAGTATGTTGCATAAATGGAGCTTGAAAACTGCAAATACATTATTCCGGTAACAGATAAAACGGAAAATACTCAAGGTCGATACTGTTAAGAACAGAACGAAATATGTGCACGGAAAACAGTGTTTTGCTACGTTGCAAAAAGTCGGTTTCTGCTTTTAAAACGATCGCGAATTACTAGTTAGCCAAAGGGCCAAAGCGAAAGGGAGAAAAGCGCCACAGGAGGTGCCGCGAAGTTGCGGTTTAACCTGGTCCCAATTTCCAAAGTGGCCTTTACAGGTTGCGGATTTCCAGGACGGACTAAAATCGGGCAAAGCGACGCGGACTGACAGCTGCGCGTCGCTTCTGCTCCCTGACAAGCAACCTTCTTCAAGGAGCCACGTTCGCTCCTTCGGCGTGGAGCCGAGGGAGGGGCGCGGCGGCGGCGGCGGCCCAGAGGAAGGGGAAAAACACAATCCCGCCGTCTGCACAATTCCATTAAGTGTGAATGTCGTTCGCAGACTCGTGTCGACACCCTGGCAGCTCCTTTGTTATGGAAAACCGCTCGCGTTTATTGCCTCGCGGGGACCGTGCGGCAACTGTGAAACCCGCCGCTTTTTTATTGTTCTTCTCTTCCTGTTTGGTTTGTTCTGCCTGCATTATTTCCTCTCCCCCTCAAACAGCGACACAAAATGATTATTATAAATGTCATGTCAACTCCCATTACAAAGGAGCGGAAGGGGTAAATATGGTAATGGGCCGGGATGTGGAAACGAGTGGTTACCGTTTCCTAGGAAATACGCGCGCGTGAATTTGACCGCGCAGATCGCCGACGACGCGGGTTATATTACGGTGAAATCTGCGTCAGGCTGCGAACACCAGACCTTCCCCGGCGGCAGAGCAGGTTTGGATCCCTGCTCCTGTTGCCGCTCTGGATGAAGCCCCCGCCCCCCCCTCGGGTCCCGCATCACTGCAGGGCAGCTAAATAACGGCTCATAAAGGACTGGATATAGAGATGCGTTCTTCGCACCCAGGTTTCGTTTCACAACAAGAAAGGAAACAGACTTTTTTGTGCCCAGCAAGGAGCTGCAGCGGTGAGGAACCCGGAGGTAGGTGGACATCGGCGAAAAGCCAAAGAAGGTGGTGATACATCTGATCTGTCTTTATATGTTACAAACGTCCTTTGACTGTACCGTACCGATCGGTCCCGTGACGGCCACCATGTGTGATCTCTCTGGACTTTGTGCGGGGGGAGGATGGGATCCATCCATCCATCCGTCGTTTTCGAAATCTCCCTCCACAAGTTTGTTCACGTCTTTTGCGTTGTTTGTCGTTGTTGTTTCGTTATTTATTCTAGCTCTTTGTTCCAAGGACCCCTTCTAGTCCCGCTTCCTCCGCCAGGCCCCCCGGTGCACCGCTAGCGTCGGCCCGGCCGCGTGAGGGCGAACGGAGGAGTGCGCGGCGATGACGATGCCGACGACGCCCCCGAGTTCTAAAGCGCTTTGTTTGTCGGAGCTCGGCGGCGGCGCGGCGCTGGACCGCAGAACAACGTGACAGATTGGATCTGACAGGATGACAAATGTGGCCCTGCGAACAAAAGCACAGCGAACGAGCGGCACTTGGAAAGGTGCGTGAAAAAAGCCTCACAAATGTTTGGGGGGGTGATTAAGCTCGGGAGGCAAATGCAACGGGCGGCCATGCGGAAGAGGCAAAGAGCGCGGCGGCGCGCGGGAGCTGAGCGCGCCCGGCGCGTCTCTCCCCGCTGACATTTGCCGTACTCTCGCCCCTGACATTTTCATTGTGTCAGATCAATTTTGATTTACCCGCACGTCACATCCAGTTACGTACGTGTCTCTAAGGGGGGATTTGCCAGGAACTAATCCTGTTTGGCCAGATAAGGACGGCGCTGGCAGGAGGGCAAAGGGCGCCGAGGAGGTGCGAGGCGTCTGCCGTCGCCGCCGACTCTCTCCTCTCCACCAGCCCCTTCTGAACGGCGCACCGTCTCGATCGAACGATCGGCCGCAGGGAGCCACGTTTGTTTATTTATTTACAATGCGAATGCGGTAAAAGACGCGTACGTCTGAAATCGGGGCTGTCGGGCAGCTAGGTGTGAGAACGGGCGAGCGGGATCCGCTAACCTGGCTCCGCTGCCAGGCCGACCTCACGTGAACACGGCACGCGTCACGCTGGCGGAACCCTTGTGCCCGGATTCCGCGTCTGTACGCGTCCTCGGCGTCTGAAAGCGGAGCAGCTCGTCGTCTTCTCCTCGCTTCTGTCCGTCCGTTTCGCCTTCGAGCTCAGGTGTTGCCACGGAGCACGCCGAAGTTCTACCGGACTCGTGTTTTCGGCCATTCATCACGTTCATCTGACCCTTCTGACCTTCTACGCCAGAACTACGCAGCCATGCTTCTCGAGGGCTCCGCCTCGGAGGCTTTGGTTGCACTTGGCCAGCGAACCGGCTCATTCACAATTGTGTCTCGACTGAACTCCTTTAACCCCCGCCGCTGACTTCAGTGAGACAGACCAGGTGGACCTGTGGGATTTGGTCCTGAAGCACAAGTTCAAAAGCCTCTGCTGAGCTAAACAGCGACACAGCTGGGGTTGTAGTGGCTTTCAAAGGCACCCCATTGCTGCAATGCAATAGACAGGCTTCTTACCCCCAGTAAGTGGAGTAAAAAGTTTCCCCAGATCTACGAACCGGTGTAAGCGGCCCGGTGAAAAACACCACATTACCAGATAAATACAGATAAACTGCTCCGAGAAAAGTGGAAACGCCATGAAATCAAAGCGGAGTCTGGAGCAGAGAAGATGCTGCCAGGTGCTTGTTTTGCAGGCGAGTCCCTCACACCGAAGGAGCATTAAAATCCTGGGGTATCCAGTCTTGCCAGTTTCTTTTTTTTTTTTTTTGCGCCCCTAAATTTTATTATACAATGTATAACACTACTATATATGACAGTGAGTGACCTTTTGTAAATGTCACCCCAGTGACATTTCAAGATCAATTTAATCCTTGTTCCTTCTATAATAAGCCTTTCTTGCTCTGCTGTATAACCTAGTTCTGTCTCTGGAGCCTCATATAAACCCTATTCTTCATACGCGGCAACATCCCTCCCGTCAGAGATGGACTGTTGTGGAATTTTACATGAGGACTTAATGTGATGTACACTGATGGGCAGCTTTGATCCCCCTAACCCTGGGGGGGGGGGGGGTCTCCGAAATTCTAAACGCTTTGATTTCGATACAGTGCAGCTGTGGAAAAAAGGCTCGGCTGCGGTCAATCGGCGAGACTAGAACAGAGACGCACGCTGCGACAGTTCATTCTGAAGACCCCCGGCCGTGATATTTCAGAGGCTCTCATCAGCTTTCGCTTTTTTCCGGAAAGAACTCGCGCAGCATCCGGTGTAACGTTAAATCTAATGAATTAAATCAACGACACAGTTAAAGGTGTGAACCTCCGGCCCCGGTCGGGGGGGAGATGTCTGGATGTGTAAGTCAATGGGGCGCGGAGGGGATCGCAGTCCGGTGGGGGGTGGCCACACACACACACACACACTACTGGTAATTACCAGTGACCGGCTAGCCTGAAACACAGGCCTTTGGACTGTGGGAGGAAACACACGAGGAGAACGTGTGAACTCCAGACGGAACACGAGGCATTTGAACCCACGTCCTGCTGTGATATCAGGTCGTTTGTCGAAGTTCAGGCACAAAACAGGAATCCCCTGGAGGGGCTTAGATCCCAGAAGGATCTGATGTAGCGGAGAGTGAAAACTGGGCGTCTTGGGGGCGTTTTAACCGCTGTAATTTCAGACGCCGTGTGGTTCGGAATTCGGAAATTCGCACAAGTGGGGGGCTGCGTCACCCTCGTCGCCACAAAGCTGACAAAACATGCTGCTGCGTTCGTTTTATTGCCGGTGATCTTTCAGTGACTTAGACAGAAACGCGAGAAAAAATAGCAGTTCGATCCCGGCGAAACCGAACCCTCACCTAACGGGGGATTTTTGGGCCTTTTCTTTAATTCTAGGCGTCCGTGATATTTAAATAGTTACACGCCAAATCTTACAACTTACGTGCTGTGTGCTTCTTTAATATGTGGTTCGTGCAGCTGTTTTTTTCAACGCAGCTCACAAGCGCCTGCCTGCTGTAAAAAGTGCCGCGGCAGCTACTTCGACGTGAAAACGCATCGACAATTAGACTCATATTAGTTACTGCAAATGAGAGAGAAAATATGTGTACAGTGAATTTGCATGTGGGAGACAGTGCAGAGATGGAGAATAAAGGCAGCAGTCAGTGTGGGCCCAGGCGCTCGGCCCCCCCGGGGGGATCGAGAAGCTAAATATTCACGCTTATTCCAGCAAACACTTTTATAAGTCCACACAGCTGAAAAGAGATATAAAGCGCACCCCGGAGATGTTCTGGAAACACAGAGCCGGCCCCATCTCTTAAGAGCCGCCCTGAAGTCCTCCCAAAGACTGAAAGCAATTTCTTACATGAGCTGCAGCAGAAATGTGAAAAGAGCAGAAACTGTAGAACATTATCTGACTAGATCAGGTCCACATTTATATTCCCGTCTGAGCTGGTGCACAAAACAAGTTCTAATATAAGTAGGAGCGCGTCGGCGAGGACGAGCTGAGGACGGAGCCCAACCCCGGCGTGGGACGCCGAAGGGTCCCTCCCTGCTAAGCAGAGCGGCGCCGGGGGGGTCGTGACGTGGGGCGGTGTCTGCGGTGCCGGTTCACACGGAGGAGAAAAACGGGCTTGGATAATGTCAGCGATGCCGTGCGAGTTCCGCGAAGCCTGGGCCTGCTCGCCAACACAGCAGGGCGAGTTAGAAAGAGCTGAAGGTGTTTACCTGTGCGAGGGCAACAAAAAGGACGCGTTTGAGAATTTCTACCGGTCACGCAACAGCAACACTAGTTCAGCAACAGCTGGACAGTTTCACCTGGTTAGTCTCAAAGAGCACGAGGTAGAAATGCCACACCATGAAGGAGGGTTCAGAACAACAGCTTTTTTGTGGCATAAATAACAAATCTCTGGTTTAGCGCCGGCTAGAAGCTTGTACTAGTTTAAAAATGCACGACTGCTAGTCTAGAAAGCGTTAACTAATTTAGCTACACCCTTGTACTAGTTCAGCTAACAAGACAAGGGAAAAACAAGAAACAAGAAAAACAGGGGGCCTTTCAAGCGCGCACACGTGAAATGGCCATAATTTACCGGAGAGGGTTTTTTTAACCCCCCATCTCCTGCAGAGGTCCGGGAAAAACACGCACAGCAACGTGTTCGTCCAACCAGCGGAGAAGTTACGGTTTGCATGAATCGACCCCCCATTTATTAGTCTGCCGGGGAACGGACCCGCTCTCACGTCACACGTGGCCTGCGAACAGATAGAAGCAGGCGGCGGCTGGGACGCTGCCCCGCGGCCACTATGTGCGATGGAGAAAACGGGAATGTTCTAGAACGGCCTGTTTCGTGTCCCGCGGGCCCACGTGGCCGAGAATCGCTACTGTCCTGTTTGGAAGATCAGCCGCAGGACTGGTTTGAAGGCCCCGATAGGACACCGCGAGGATCCTCGATGGGCTTTAAAGCTTCCCACCACCCCGTGTGAGAACTTATTACCGTCTGCTGTGATTTCGGTGCCGTTCTTAGTTGTCGGTGCCGCGTTCTCGCCCACTTCCCTCCTTTCGGCGGCTTCCTACGTGGTGGCTGGAGACGAATCTCTTACCTTTCACATCCCAGAGGGTGAAGTGGCGGTTGTTGGCGGCCTCCGGCGCCAGGGTGAAGTAGAAACGGTGTCCGGACTGCGGCTCGTCCCGGTCCACCACGCTGATGGTGTGAATGAGCTGAAAGTGGAGAAGAACACAAAACGCCCGTGGTTTTCACAGTCGACCAGTCGGACGCTGGCTTCGTGGGCCGAGAGCCTGCAGGAGAAACTTTTGTTCAGTTTCCACCGCGGTGACCCGCTGTTATCCCCTCGAGAGGGTCCTTAACCTCAAACGCTACGGGAACGAAAAGGGCAGAAAACGCCGTCACGTTAAGCGCGGAGCCTGTGGAACGTCACACGTCGCTGAGCGACAAAGCGAACGTATATCCGCGGGAATAAATCCGCGCGGTCGGGTCGTCACGAGGTCCAAGGAGAAGTCGGCCGCAGCCATTGAATCAGATGAGTTTGTTTATACTGGGGAAAAGGGCAGTATGAGCAGGGAACACTTGAGGCAGTCGACCTAAAAAACGACGTACAATCTGCTCTCGTGACGTGGTTTTCAACAGGCCTCTGCTAAATGTTTGACTCTGCGGGAAGGAGCGGAGATCCATCGCAGAGGCACGTTTTCTCCCTGCACAAAAGTACATTGTGTGCAAAGCGTTAAAAACAAGCGCCGTTGCCGTGACCCCCCCCCCCCCACACCCGCCCCCCAGAGACTACGGCCAGAAAAATACAACAGAAGCTGCGGTTTCCGAGGAGTGTCACCCCCCCCCGGAAATCCGTCACCTTTTGGGATCAACAAACAAGCAGAAGCTGTAAGTAAAGAAAGCCGGAAGGGTGGTTTCTACCAACCACTTCTCCAGACCTGGTCCAGCCCCGCAGGGTCTGCTTGATCCCACTATAGAAATGTATTAAAACGGGGAAAAAAAGTCAAATATGCAAATTTGCAGAACTCAGTTCATCATCATCATCATTATTATTATTATTATTATTATTATTATCATTATTTAGTAGAATTTTTTTCTCCAAGGTGACTTACACCCCTTTAGAACGCAGGGAAATTTTCAGGATGCAGGACAGTCTATGGCACGGCTGACCGATGAACGACGATGAACGATCGGTCTTTTCTCCTTAAACTTAGTAACTAATTCGGAAATGAATTTAAACTAAATCCGGTTAAATAACCGTCGCCTTATGGACCGTGCGCGAAGACGGCGGAGCGACACGGATGAGAAGAGCCGCCTCACCGCGGGACAAAGAGGGTAAGATCTGAAATGTCTCTGCCAGGCTACGCATGGCTGAACAAAATGGCACTTCTAAAAATACTGCGGGGGCCAGGGACTCTCGGGGTACGACTGCGTTTTGTCAATTCGAAAGACCTTCAAAAAATGATGCGAGGCCCACAACTGGCACGCGAACAATAAATTGCTGCAAATGTCATTGATGCGCGGGGCGCTGGAACGCCACCTGGCACAAGTAAAGGGGATTTCTGGAAAGTTTATTTTAATTAAAAAAAACAAACAAACAAACGAAAAAACGGATTGTTTTTCTTCTTTGCTGACATTATACGCTGATATACCTCCGCCCTTCGGGAACCGGCGCTGGAACTGAAGTCGAGTACCACAGTAAGCCGTAGTACTCAAAAGTGAAGTACTTGTGTCCAAAGGCGGCGACGTTTCTCGCTCGAACCGCCAACCCCGGGGGACTTTTTACATCGATGCGTTCCGAACTCATTTTGTTGCTAAATAAATGTTATCGGAGTGAGAAATTTGCGCCGTCGTTCCCGCAGTTTCACGTTTTAATGTAAACGTCTCTGGGTTTATGCGGCTCTCGGTGGGACTTCCGCCGTATATTTTGGCAGCGTGTACGTTTGGTCGCGCGTTGCGGTAGTTTTCTCTGGACCGGATCTTCCCGGATCTACGCCTTTATCGCAACGTCGTGCTGCCGCTGAGGCGGCTTATTTTGTACGTTAATCTGAACACTTTGCTGCCCGCCGCGTCTGCACTGTCACACCTAACCCCCTGGCTCTTCCCTCCACTGTATGTTCACCCTCCTCTCATTCATATTTACCCGAAAAAGAGGGGGAAACAAATTTACATTCAGCCTCTTATACAGCAGGGTAACTGCGTCGGATCAGGGTCTCCCTTTCTTGTGAGCAGGTACAAGGATTTGAACCCGTGTCCCTCAACCGCTGTCCCTCCTTCTGCCAAAGGTAGACTGTCTGATAGGATCAAATCCCTAATGTGCTGAAGCTACACGCTGCTACACTTATACCGTGTATTTTTGCGGAACAACAACATCTGTAGCACGTCACACTGGGTCCTAAAGTGTTATCGAGCATCCGGCGTCCTCTGTTGCCCCCGTCTGTTCCCTGCACGCGACTCAGGCGGCGGGGGGTCCTTACAGGGGCGGGAAACTCGGAGACGGCCTTTGAGTCGCCATCCGGTTCAAATCGTCGGCAAAACCGGCAGAGAAACGTCGAGACCAGCAGACGTTCCCTCCAATACCACCTGGCTGCTCTACGGATGTTTTTTTTTTTTAATTCCCACTGTATTGCGGCTCAGACCCCCTGTTCTTTATCGACTCGGTGGCACTAACTGCCACGCCACCTGCTGGCTGCCCGTTTCTACCTAATGCTTTAGACGCCTACTCGCCTACTAAACAGCTTTTGTGCTTCCCGATCCTGCATTTTCTCCGTGTAATTTACTGCTCCGGAGCCGCGGAGGGGCTTTGCTGCAGCGCCTTCCAAATAAGAGGAGTTGGAGACATCGACAAATAAAGTGTCATTAAAAATAAAAAATCGCTCCGTGTCCCACATCAGTCCCGATCTTGAGCAGCCTGTGAGTAAACAGAGAGAACGATGACGCCATTTTAAACAAAGCTGCTTCCGCGAGGGGGGGGTCCTTACTCAGCCCTAGCAGCAGTACGGGGGGGCTGCGTCTCGTCCCCCGCTTGTTATTGCTACTAACCAATCCCACCCAGCCAAGGACACCCAACGGCGGCGAGAACAAGCCGGGCTACACAGCTGTGCGTCACCGATGGGAAGATGGAAGAACACAACCCCCCCCGTAGGCAAGCGGAACAGGTCCTTGTCCCCCCTTGTCCCCTGCTCACGTGCAGAAACGCTGCCTTCATTACTTCTGCTGCTGTTATTTTGTTGCCGAGGCAACTGTTTCACTTAAAGTGTGTCTTTTGCCCCTAATTTTAATAAAGGTGGATTTGATACTGGAGTGATTTTCTTTGAGTGGACCCCCCCCCCCCCTCCCCGGACCCTTAACCACCCTGCTGGAGCAGCTGCACTGTAGCAGCTTTCCCAACTGTTATTATTATTATTATTATTATTATTATTATTATTATTATTATGTGACTATTATGACTGAAGTGTGGCCTAGTGGGCTGAATCACAGACCCCTCCTGGGGGTCTCTGTGCGGGCTGTAAGCAAACTTTAAAGGTGTGTTAATAGACTTTATGTGACAAATAGGCCTTTTTAATGGAGTTCTATGTGCAAAAGAGGATGTTCAGGCCCCCGAAAGCTCCCTTGGATTTGGGCAATGATTGTTTTTCATGGACTCTTATGAAAACTCTATAAAAACACCCCCCCCCACAGCCCGCCCACACAGCTCCGGTGTATTTGCTTTTCTCATTTCAGGGAACAACTTTAAAACTTTAAGTCGTCCATCAGCGCGGCCCGCCGCGGTTGTCAGCGACACAAGAAATGGATTAAAAAAAATAATAATAATAACAATGAGAAGCAAGTGCAGGCAGCGGCGCGACACGCTTCCCTGATGAACGTGTCCAGAACGCGAGGAGGCGTTCAAACGGAGGACCGCCGACGGGACGCTGCAGGGGGCGAACCGCCGTGGCTCGGCCAAACTTTCGAGGGCCGAGGTTTGGCTTGCAGGTGCAAGAAGGATCGCTTTAGTTCTACACACGGTCCTCCTCTTTCCTGCCCGAGTTATTGCGTTCATTACCGGCGCGTCGGGAAGCAGAAGCGACGCGGGGCCGTCCTTCCGCCCCCTTACAGAGGGCTGTAGCTGAGCAGCCCATCCATTCTGGGAAGGTCTCCCGCTGGAAGGTACGAGAGCAGAGAGCAGGACCCCCACCCCCGGCTTGCGGCGGCAGGCCTTCCGGAGCATCGGTGTTGGTCCCGGAGTGCGGCGTCCTTCACGACGCCCGTGTGTTTAATCCGCTTGTCCACATCTGCCCGTGTTCTTTTTGCACTTCGTGGTTTAATATCGTTTTACACGTTCATGTTCTGCTACTCAGTGCTGAAGGACAGAAAAGCAGGACTTTTTACAGCTCTGGCCTCATGTGGGGCAGCAGGTGCCACAGACAAAAAACAGCTTCCGTAACACAAAACTCATAAACGCAAACAGCCGAAAAAGCCCCTCGCACCCTCCCACCCCGTCTTCAGACCGGCTGCCTTGGCGTTTAAGTGTTTTTTCACAGCGTTTCTGTTAAGCGGGGAGGCGGGGACAGGGGGCGGGCAGCACGAGCTGTCCGTCAGCTCGGCCCCGCCCACCGGCTCTCAGGACCCCCTGCGTACCCACAGGAACGGGACCCCTGCGTGACCTGCTGTCGAGTGTCATTGACCATCGTGCTTTGGGACACCGGGAGGGTGCGGGGGGTGCGTGTAAGACGAATTATTCGGTGTGAATACCGCACGGAAGGTGCAAATATTGACTCCCGACTTCGCCCTCTCGCCTCACACAGCACTTTTGAAGCACGGCGGCGCTGGAGATGCGTCTGGAAGCAGAGAGTCAAGAGTAAATGTGAAACAAACAGCCCGCACGGCACAGAAGATTGCTTTCCGTCAGTAAGCCTTCCCGGGGATCTCACGCAAGCCCGTAAGCGTGATTTATTTCCTGAATAATTCAGGCCCTTTTTAGCGAAACTGACCTTGAGGTTAGAGCTTTGGCAGAAATAACATCATGTAGTCTGTGTGCTACATATTAGAACAGGCGGAGGGCTCATCGATGTTGAGCCCACGTCCTTCTTTTTGACTTCATATACAGCAAAATTGCGCAGATGCACGTGTCTCCCATTTCAGGTTGAACTTGATCCGTCTACCACAGTCTAAGTCTGGACCCCTACGGGAGGAAAAGCCGCACCCGGGATCACGACCGAGAAGTTCTGCCGCCGTTGCTCAGCTTGTAGGTCGAAGTTTAAAAATACGAGCCGCTTCGCTTTTGGATAAATCAGACCCGGCAAAGAACGGGAAAGAACGGTCAGTTTATATTTCGGGATGAATCGAAAATGTTCTCCTCTTCTCCAGGAGCAACCATCCCATAAATAGGATCGAAACACCTCGATCCAAGACACACTGCGATATTTGTCACGTGTCCTTTGCCCGTCACGGGGGGGGGGGGGGTAGCCGCTGTGTTACGGGGGGGGACGTGAATAATTCCTGCCCCCGTCCACCTCAGACGGCTTATTTAGCAACGTGCTGTTTGTTTTCACCCACAGCAGCCCTTATTTTCCCACTGAGCTCCAATAACAAGCGCCACAAAGGACTCGGTGACGGTGGCAAATGGGCCGATATTGACCGTCTCCCCGGTTTTGGGATTGATTTCCTTCGTCGTACCGTTCATTAGAAGGACCTCGAAGAAGGGCACGGGAGCCCGGCTTTCAAAGCAGGACCCCCGCGAAGGACCACGAAGCTTGTCGGAGACGAGCAGAACCAAACAAAAGTATAAGGTTTTAGTGTATGTTTTGTGGTCTAGAACTACTGTAACTTCATTTTCACTTTGAGAATCGTTCCCCCCTTATGCTTTAGTCCCCAAACAATTGTTTAAAAGATTTGAAGCATAAATATTCATATTGCAATAAATTACATAGATAATTACGTTTCACTGTCCTCCAAATTGATGCTCTTTCAGTTTGGTGCACCTAATACCTTTTACCACCTCTCTCGGCCGCCGGTTCGGATTCACAGTCAATTGATTTTAATTAATTAGCACCGGCGTGAATAATTGGCTGCTTTGAAGGATCTCGGAGGCGGAAAATGGCTCTTGTGAAATCACAGAAGCCGAGAGGCGGTTAAGGAACCGAGCTTGTTAACGGGCCGAGTTCGAGTCGCGGGGGGCTGCTGCTGCGCCGCCCCTGAAAAAAGAGATCCCGAGGGTGAACGGTCCCAATGAAAGCGGAGCTGGAAATGGGGAGCGCTGCGAACCAGGACTGATGTGGGTAAAGGAACGCGAGTAAACCGTGACGCCGGCGAGAGTCTGCGGGTCACGTATTCGTCCCGAGCTGGAGCTTCTGACGCGTCGATGTCGAACACCGGTTGCGGTCTGCTGCCGCCGCGCTGCACGGGGCAGGAAGGAACTAGATGCACAGCTCAAGGGCAACGAAGCACTCCTGCTGGAGGCATCTGCTCAGAAGGTAGCTTGAGGAACACTTGGGGAGAGAGCGGAGGATTATTTGGGACTTAGAGGAAGACTTAACAAGGCTCAGGGGAGACTTGGAGATGGACTAGGTGGGGCACTTGAGCAGAGACTTTGGGGAAGAGTAGATGGAGCAGGACAGCAGCCCGGGGCACTTGGCTTGGCTTGGCTTGGCTTGGTTATGGGCATTTCTGCTGTTGACTTTGGGCCCACTCTGACTTTGCACTCGGGTTGCATATAAATGTTGCTTTTACATGACCTCACCCCCCCAATAAAAGTGATAGTTTGTGTGGAAAAACCCGCCGTCCCCTTTCCATCCTCCCGGCGCCCCTGCAAGCAAAAGCTTCACGTTCCCGGGCAGCTGCGACGGGCCGAGCGCGAGCGTGGGCCGTATCGTCGCTGGAGGTTTGGCCGGAAATCTGACAAGAAAAGCCGGAATTTCTATTTCCTCTCAAGTCAAAGTTGAAAAACAGCCCTCAGACTGAGCGGGATGTAAATGACCTCACATATCAAATATATTTCACACTCTCAGCATGCAGGTGTGCGATCACAGGAGCGAAGCTGCGATTCAGCTACACCGGGTGTCTTAAACTCATAAGCTCAAACTGCACAGGCTGTGAAATAAATTTCTAGTGGAGGAGAAGGTTTAACTGCACGTGTGCCTTATAATTAGTTTTTCAATTTGCACACAAATGCTGTCCTGAGATAACAGTGTTTTGCGCTTTACGTCCGCGGCTTAAATCCGCAGCGCGCCGTAATAAAAAGGGCTATATAATGCACCGGGCAACAATGCAGCTGTGTTTATTTATTCATTAATTTATTTGCCTATTTTCGACGGGAGGAAGGAGGCCTCGCATTCAGAACCAGTGAGACGTTGAGTGTTTGCGGCCCCGCAGAGGCCCCCCGCCCGGTGAAGTGCTTTCATCTGACTGACACAAATGGGCGTAAATCAATAATATATTACAGTGAGACTCGGACGAAACCGTAATTAAATGGAATTATAGGGTGGAGTCGGTAAATTCTAAGACCGGCTACGAGGCGGTGTCTCGCCCTCTGCGCCGTCCGTGCTCTTCGCATCGAAGACTCGCCGACCATCAGCGGCGGGCACCTTCACCTGGTTTTCGCAAGGAAGGTCTCACCTCCGTTTCGGTTTCACTCAGACGTCCCATTAACGGCCCTAAGGTCGCAAGTTTGAGAAGAAGCCGTGTTATCGGCCCCCCGAGTGTTGCGCTTAACCCCGCCCACTTCACGTGCGACCATAAAAAAAAAAAAAAATACAGTCGTGAGGTATCTGACTGTGGATGCGATGCAGAGGACAGTCGAGGAGACACTCCGGTCGCCACCTGGGGAGGTGGGGGGCACTTGCATAATGCGTTCGACAGAAGGGAGCCGTTTTACCTGTCCGGGTTTGGCGTCCTCACAGATGGAGGCCTCGTAGGGGGTGGCCAGCTCAGGGGGGTTATCGTTAACGTCCAGGATGCGGATGCTGACTGCGGTCCGCGACACCTGCGACAGGTTATCTGGGAGGACAGAAGGACGAAGGGCATGTTAGGGAAAAGGTCCCTGGGGCAGCGGCGTCACAGTGGGGCTCATTAATATTAATGACCGTATTTACATAAACACAGCGCCGCGTGAATTTTCATCACCTCGGCGCCTCGGCTCAAACAACACACGAGATGCGCGTAAAGCGTTCGGCGTTTTAATTGAAATCTGTGCACTTCACGACACCGATTCTCGCCAGTGAGCCTGTTTTCCGCTGCTTTCCTTTCAAATGTAGCTCCTGTTCCAGAAGGAAAACAATATGCCTGGGCAAACACAGCACAGCAAATGTTAACAAAGGAGGCAGCGCCATGCGAATATAATATAAACGTGAATTCTGTCGCGCAAAGCTCTCCAACGTTCTTCTTAAGAGTGTCTTTATGCGGAAGAATCGCTTGCGGTTTTAACGTCACGCGAAAGCCTACGTTTGGGGAGATGCTGTAATATGTAGAAACCGTCGCGCCGGGCCGTCGAGGAGGACGCCGCTTTCGCTCCCGACTCAAGGCGCCGCTGCGAAACGAAAGCGACGTGGGGACTGACAACACCGCCCCGACGCACGTTTCCACTCGGTCACACGTTTGTCTTCTCGCAGACTTAAAGACGCCCGTTTTAAACCTCCGAAAAACAATCAGGAGGCGATTTTCCCCTAAACTGCCGTCCGCTTAGACAAATCTCATTAGGAGCTTCCTATCGATTTGCATAATCTTGGCTCCCGGCTCGCGGCCTCACGGCGGAATGGGCGGGTGGGCGGGCGGCCCCCCGCTGCCCCAAACCCCGCATCCTTTCATCGCTCGTACACCTACGGAGTTATTTCCCCGAACGGGTAAACCCGGAGTAACATGACGAAACCCTCATTCCCTTTGTATATCGCAGGCCCCCCCACCACAGCCCTCTAAACCCCTTTCTGAGTGAACGCGCAACTTCACGCGTCAACCTCAACCCCGCCCAAAGCGGGTCTGCGTTCCCCTCAGCGCTGCGCTTTGTGCCGCAGGACGGTCGTCCGTTCCTGCACAGTCAGCTCAGATCCGGGCCTAAATTTAAGCGAAGAGACCGAGCCAGATTACGGGCGGATGTCCGCCGCACGCTGGAAGCCGTCTGCCGCCTTTCTTGACGTCGTCGTGAAGAAATAAAGGCTTTCGGAGGACAAGCAAACCACCCAGCGCAACGACGCTGTCCTCGACCCTGGAGAACAACAATCCTTAACGCAGCACCTTCATCTCAGAAGAATATCATAAATGTGCTCCAAATCGGATAAACGGACACACACACACGCGCCAGTGGCCTTCCTTGTGTAAGTGTGTGTTCTGCTAATTCCGTGTGGCACCGCGGCCCTTCGCTTGTGTGCGGGCAGAAAAAATCCACTATATTGACCAGGCGACTCCAAAAGCTTCAGTGAACAAACCTCATCTGCATTGATTCCTTTCTACTTTTCTTCTTCGCCCTCAACGTCCAAAGTCTTTCTTTAATGAATCCTCCACGTTTCCTATCAGGCCTTATTATTGATATTAAAATTACGTGACCGAGGCGTTCCAGGTGACTTACGATGTTAGATAAATGTTGTGCTGAGCTACCCACCTCTTTCACACGATTGATTTGGGGCGAGTACCGCGTTCAAGGGTAAAACAGTGTTTCAGCCCCGTGTTCCCTGCCACCACTGAGGTCTCTTTCCCGAAATATCCCCAAGGCAGTGTCAGGTGTTCCTTGCGGAACGTGCGATGAAATAAACGGGGAGTTTGTTCCAAACAAGGAATAAATATGTATAAATTTTACACAGTTTTCGCGGGCTGTGACGTACGGCCGGTTCAAAAAGGGCTTTCGGAAAATGTACGCAGAGGTTAATGGACGGATTTTGAACCCGTTTGAATTTATTTCAGGTCGTAAACAGTTAAAAAAGACGCCGGCCCGCAGCAGGGCAGGATAGAAACGTCTTCGCCGCTCAGGGGACCGAAGCAGACGTTAGAATGTCATTTCTCCCAGAATGCACGGCGGCAGACTTGAACGCGAGGCCGTGACGGGATTCGACTGGCGTGCAGTCGAAGGCGACGCGCTGCCTTTGTTCCGTCTTGTTATTGCGCCTGACGCCGCCTGGAGAAAAAAATATTTAAACACAAAATAATTGGCGTCGCTATCAAAGCTCAGAGCGACCGATGACATCGCGAACCGGGCAAATGGGCCTCGAGTTCATCCGGGGCGTCGCCCTCCTCGAAGCCCTCCTTTCCAGATGGCAGAGGGGCTCCCACAAAGCCAACACGCCTCCAGCGGTGGGGTCACAGCCAAACAGAAGAGGAAAAACACACGGCTTTTCGTGCAGACGTCACCCTCCCGACCAAGCGAAGATCGTGTTTACCTTCACCAGTTACAGCCTCCTTCGAATCCCTCGCTCGTCTCCCGAGCCCCGCGGCGGCGAGAAGCTGTCCTTTTGGACCCCCGACGCCTCGGGGATCTGCTGCCGCAGTCGGGCAGGAGGGGCTTCGGAGACCGACGGTGGCGAACACAGCCTGTTGGCGCGGCAGGTTCATTCAGAAACTTCTCTACGTCCACCCCGTGTCTGCGTGGGTTTCGTCCGGGTGCTCAGGTTTCCTCCCACAGCCCCGCTGCACCAGCGTATGAGAGAGCGTAAGGCTGCGGTGACGTGCGGCGCGTCTCGACACAGAGGTGTCAGTTACGTAAACTCCAGCTAAACGTCGTCGGCCGTCGCCGCTAAAGGGACAAACGCGAATCTGAACAGCGGCAATTGTTGTCTGCTGTGACAGCCAGAGATACTCAGAAGACAGACAGCCGGTAGCATCACACCTTGAAGGCCTGTGGGCACCTGCCGTTGCCATGGAGCTCGCCAGTTTGCACAGCCCACCTGTCCATCACCTGGCACCCCCTCGAGGGAAATTCAGCAGCCAGAAAAATTTTTGGACCTTCTGTGCTTTGCGGTTATCGATCATGCGAACATCTCCGAGAACTTCTCTCTGGGTAGTTTCCACATGAGATTTCTTCTTCTTCTTCTTCTTCTTCTTCTTCTTATTATTATTATTATTAGCAATATTACTATTGATTATCTGATGTGTAGTTGGACAAACAACTTCACACTTGTAACTGGTGTTGGGATGAGCTCCCTCTGTTCCTCAGAGCCGCTGAATCCCACCCAGAATTCAAAAGGCTCTTTCTCTCCTCACCATCTGCCGTGACTATCTATGTATTTGCTGCCTGAATGTCACTTCTGCCGGCAGTAGCGGGCGGGATGCGAACCAGCAACTGTGGTTTTATCATCCTGCGTGCGTGTCTAAAGCCCTTCGGCTGCCGTTGACGTATGTTTGTTTTCTGCATATATGTTGCTTGGGAGAAAAATGTCTGCCAAACGCCAACGTTTAATCTCCGCTATATGAGTCAGAGAAAGGGCTGCCTTGTTATAGGTCATCGGTACATAATACACTGTTTAATAAGTCGGGGAATAAACACACTGACAGAGAAATATGGAACGCTCTACAGGCATCTGCGCTGGCGAAAATGATGGATGAAAATCGACTGCTTGTGCTGGAAATGCTCAAGCGGGAAACTTTTTGGGGAAACGGTGAAAAACAAAACCACGGCTACGGCAAGGCTGATGCTCCGCACGTTACCCTGGTATTTCTTGTTTCGTATCATTTCGGATTTGACGGGGTGAACGACACCGGCAGCCTCACCCTTAACATTTTCACGCTGACATTAGTTGACTTTTAACAAGGAAAAGGAACCGCTCTTCTGACGCGAAACGTTTCATCCTCAAGTCGCCCCACAGCCCCCGACGCGCAGCCTGTGTTGCTCTTCAGATCCGCCGTCACCAGAAACGCTCATTGAAGAATAAACCGAGCGCCACTTAAATGACGACCGACGCCGAGATCAAAGTTTGAAGGAGAGCAAAATGGAAAACTGAATTCCTGTCACACTACGTTTCAAAACAACTTACAGGGAAAGCTCCGAAATTGACCCGAAAATGCCTCTAAAGACGGAACAGAGAACTAAAATGTTTTGGCTTCGCCGAATCAAAATGATTTCAAAAATATCGCGCGATGCATTAAAACAAAAATAAAATAAAACACACCCCTCCGGAGTAAATGGTGTGACGTGCGAACAGCTTTTCAGAAACCGGAGACCAACAGGAGCCGGCGAGGCGGTTGCTTTCCGCTGTGTGTCTCCGTGCCGCGGGCCCGTCGGGCCGGGTGAGGTACAGAGCAGGTAAACGGGGTAAAAGTGGGACGATGGCATGTGAAGGAGAGCCTTTGAACCTCAGCATCTGCACCATTTTGTATCAGGCTCCAGTACCGCTTTGTACTAGGCAAGCGCAGATCAAAGAAAGGCTTCTTTTTAGAATGCCAGCCGCCGCGGCTCGGCTCAGCTTCCCCGGAAAGGCCCGGAAGCCGTAGTAATTGCACTTAACAACGCGGACGTGTTTCCAGAATCACCCGGGTGTCCATTTTACTCTCACACCTCACGTGCCTCTTTTGTTTTACGGGGCATCCCTCGCGCCCCCCGTACTGCGCAGGCCGGACCCTGACCTCACACAGCAGCCGGGGTCACACGATCTGGTCCATACTGTCCGCGTGGGCAACGGAGGTGAAGCGGCCGCACGCCCTGCAAGTACTGCGGTGGCATCCTGTGGTCCGTGGATAAGTCACACCGGTGGTTAAACAGGAGGAAACGTCACAAAAGTCACAAAAACGCACCTGTTTCCACTTCTAACAACAAATAAGTTTAAATACACGGAGACGACAGGTGAACCGGTAGAGTTTATCTGACCCCTCGCTAGAGGATTATGCAACTAAACCAGACCGAACAAGATTAACTCGTTCACTCATTCACTTAGCAGTGAATGGATTACTAGATGGACGGACGGATAGACGACAGATAGATAGAAGTATAACTGCTAAGTCAGTCGCAATACGCTAATGCTCAGCCGCGTGATAAACTGTCATACTTCTGCATTGTACGTCTAAAGTAAACCAAAAACTGCTTTATTTCAATAGCTGCTTAATTCCTTACGTTTCCATTCCTGATTCACTTTGAACTGAAGAGAACTAAAGTTGTTTGCGCAGCTAAAACGATACTTTACATTGTACTGAATGTATTATCTGGTTCTTCTTAGGTGCCTCTTTGGAGGAAGCTGCTGAAAAGACGTTCATGCAACTGGTGAGACTTGAAACACTGCATTTTAATTCGGGATTCAAATGCAGTTAGAAATGAAAAACAAGCAGCACATTGATGATGTGCGGAAAATTCCGGGAGGGAAGGTGGAGCGCCGGGAAGAGATCATGTGTGGAGCACACGCTAACTCCTGTCTTTAATGTTTCGTGGAGGAATTACTGCTCCGGGAAACATGGAAACATAGAGCTTTTAGGGGAACGTGTGAAAATGTGTGAAACTGGGGAAATTGAATGGAAAAAAGTTTGGCAATGATGGCAGTTTGGCACCAGCACCAACGGAGGGGGTTCAGGACCACGGACAGCAGTTGGTCCAGGACCGTGGACGGCGGTTGGTCCAGGACCGTGGACGGCGGTTGGTTCAGGACCGTGGACGGCGGTTGGTTCAGGGACGCAGACAGCGGTTGGTTCAGGACCGTGGATGGCAGTTGGTCCAGGACCAGAGACAGCAGTTGGTCCAGGACCGTGGACGGCGGTTGGTTCAGGGACGCAGACAGCGGTTGGTTCAGGACCGTGGACGGCAGTTGGTTCAAGATCGCGGAAGGTCAAACTTCAGCAATACGGCAGCAGCGAAGCAGCAGCTTTGGGGAAAATTTAAACCGAGAAGACAGCGAACGCAGCGCTGAGCAACCCGCAGCAGCGCAGTAAAGTCGTGTCATTCGGAAACAAGGCTTTCAGCGGCTGCAGGGCAGAGACACCCCAGAAAACACAGATGACTTATTTACTCATAGTGGCTCAGAATGGAAGACTTTCAGCTTTATACTCATTTCCCCATTTAAACAGCAGGGTGACCAGTTTTTACTCTGTCACTTCAGTGTAAACTCAGTGTAAAAACAGCAGGAGGTGACAGGTCCTACTGCCCTTTAACTTCAACAGGCTACCTTCTCCTGCAAAACTGGGACTTGACCACCCTGTATCACGGAGAACACACACACACACACACACACACACACACACACACACACACACACACACTCTTAGGTGTCCACAACCAGTTCAGACAAACTACGTTAATCGGTTATTTAATTTTACTTTTTTATCCCAGCCTTAACAGTAGAGGTAATGTAAGTAAGAGCAGACGAGGATGGACGTCGGTTCTGGACCCACAGGCATCACACACCTCACACAGTCGCTCCGTCCGTCTTCGCAGATCAGTTTCTTTTCTCCCTCCTCGGCTTTTCACGCCGCGGAAAACAAGGATCTCAGTAAACGTGCGGTTCCGTCGAAAAGGCCTTTTCTCATCTGCCGAACGTCGCGGTTTCACCGCTGACTTTGATAGTGTAAAGGAGGCTTTTCCTTTACATTTTAATGACATTTACGCATATATTTTAATAAATGAATCAAACGTGTAAAAACAGAGCGGCGCGTACATTATCGACTCTATTACATTTCATAACATCCCCCTGTTTCCAACAGATCAAATCAGAACTGTGGTGTTTGGGTTAGTTTGAACGCCCCTCCTTGCCGCGGTACCCTGGCTGACGCCTTTACCACAAATGAACGCGGTAAAAATGACTCCGCAGCAACAAAGCCGCTTTGGATAAAGGCGGCAAATAAAGAAACGTTTGATGTCGGAATCGAAATCAAGTCCAGGCAACACGCGGGAAACGGATATGAGCGCAGGTGTCTTGTGCGGAAATCCGCACCTTTCGCGCGACTGTGGCGCCTCTGGGCCAAGGCTCCCGAAAGCCGGAGCGCGGCGAGCATCGCGGGGTGAATATCTCACCCTCGCAGGGCGGGCACCGCGGCCCGGGGGGTCGGCGAGGTCATCGCCCCCTCTAAACAGTTCCGAACGCTGACACCCCCCACCCCCGACCCCCTTTCCGCCCAGTTTAGCTTCACTCGTGACAGAAAGGCGGGGGAACAGCGAGAGACGCCTGGGAAGAGTTTTAATTCCGGCAATTATTTACTTTGTTTGTCTAATCGCTGTTTCCGTTCATTTGACAAGGGGTGGAGAAAAAGGAAAAATAAAACGGAATTTTCTTTATCTGTCAAGTACAGCCTGCTGTTTATCCCAGACGTGGGGAAATTACTGTCTGTCCCGTCCCTTAAAATCGTTCATTTACATTTAAATGTGCGCATGACAGACCGAGGCGCACAAAAGTGTACGATTTGTCTTGAGAATCACGGTGTGGCGCAGGATGTCCGGCGGCGACGTCGGATGACAGCAAATTTAATGTTAGAAAAACAAAATCCTTTATTTTGTGCCAAAGCTTTTTTTTTTTTTCCCCCTCTTCTTCTCCCGCTTCAGCAGGCAGGAATTTACCAGAGCAACTCATCCGTCGGCTGGTATTACGATCCAGCTCCTTCCTATCGCCACCAGGACCCCTGACGTACATTTCCCGGTAAATCTAAATCCCCGCACTGATACAAAATCATTTCAGGTTCCTAAAAATACCCCGAGTCGCGTTCCCTGGGTGGGTTATTATCCTCTGAACGGAGCTGGATATGAGCCCAGTGGGCAAACATTATGTGAAGGTGACACAAATTCAAATAAACCTCAGCGAGACGGAGGAAATGTGCCTCGCGGTGATATTAAACAGATAACATCTCCAAGAACACTAAAATATATTGATTTAAACGATTGCGGGGTTTCGGATCCCCCTCGCTCGCAGACCTACGACAGCCAGTCGGAACATCTCACTCGGCCTCTGCTCGGGCTTCGCTGTATCCCCAGATTTCGTTTGTTTCCCGCCTATAGGAGAGAGACGAAACAGCGGAAACGCAGATGATGCCGGACCGGAGCTCAGGAGACAAGCGGCTCTGACAGACAAATGTTCCAGAGCTCTGCTTCAGACCATTATCACTAATATTATTCTTCTTATTATTATTACCGTGCGTTTAAGTTCTATCGTCATGAAAATGAAATATTTGTAGTGATTCGTACATTTCCTGCTGGGGAGGAATTGTTTGGCTTCTCCGTGTTTATCTTTACAGAACGGCAGCTGTAGCGTTTCTATCGACGGGTTAAAAACGGAACATCGAGCTGGTGCTGTACGCCCAGTGTGTGGAGTAAGATGCGTTTTACACTGGTAAAAAAAAAAACAAAAAAACAAATGCCCACGAGAAAAGCAGGTTTTTATTACAGCTTTTGTTATTATGTTGTGTGTTTAAAACATTATTTATTTCAGGGGAATTCCGGCCCCTCGGAAACTTTCTTGCTTCGGAGAACTTTGGACACCTCGGTAAAATCGCTGCAGTTTTGCCAAGTATTTATGTTTCGTTCATCTATTTATGGACAAAAGTTAAGCTGATAATAATAAAATGAATGCTAATAACTCACTGAAGCATAAAACCACATTCCAGTTCCAGGACCCTGTGCCACCGACCGCCCAGTGAAATAAACAAGCGAGGAGGTTTTCATTACTCTGCCGAGCTGCGCTTCGCTACCGGGCTTTTCCGCGCGCCACGTCGCCCGAGTCGTATCGACTGAAGCCGTGGTTTAATACGACGCAAACGGTGGCAGCCGTTCATCTTCCGTAGCTGCGCCGGAGCAAGAGCGCAAAAGACGTTCTGAAAGCGAGCAAATCCCGGGAAGGTAAACCCTCACGATCTCCTCTCGTTTACTCTGGCGGAGGGGTCGCGCGAGGACGGCGGCCCGGTGTTGTTATTCTCGCAGGCGTCTCAACGGCGGGCCTGTCGGGTGTCTCACCTGCTTCCACAGCTGTCACGGTGATGTTGTGCCACCCCGCCGTCTCCCGGTCCAGAATCTTCCCCAGCGTGATGGCTCCCGTCACGGCGTCGATGTTGAAGATCTTCTCGTGGTCCGTGTCCCGGTCAATGGCGTACCTGCAGGAGAGACGGAGCAGGCGGTGGAGATGCTTGGGAAGGGCTCCGGGGAGGAACTGATGCTCGAGAAGCAAAAAGGAAGGAGAAAATCCCCCCGATCCTAAACGAACAAATAAAAGCGGGCGCGTTAGTTCCTCGACTTACAAACACGGTCGGGACGGAAGAGGGGTCCTAAATTGCTTTTTTTGTAACCAAGTCCTACATCAAACTCAACCGATGTTTAACGGCGTAATTCGATGTCCCTCTATTTATTTGCTAGATAAGTTCTGTAAGAACCTCGCACGTGAAAAATAAAAAAAATCCTCTGTAGCCTTTTGAACATTTTTACTAAGTTCAAAAATATCCTCTCTGCTTGCTCACTCGTTCATCCCATAAAGATTAGCTGTAAACACTGTGGACGTTAGTTGAACGAAGGCGGTTCCACGCGCCCTCTATCGATGCTGTTTAAGGCCGTCTGTCAGCGTGACGCGAACCACGGACTGATCTCGCTGCGCGTCAGACAGAAATGGAATTTAAAAAGGGCGACAAAATGAAACTCGAACGAATCGGAAAATATCTGAACCTGTATTTTACCAGCTAAGATGTCACAGCTATAGATACAAAACGTGCGGAGAAGGACAGCTGACAACTTCGCCGAAGAACTGGATTTACTCTCATTCAAAAGTCAGCTGTACAAACAAAGCGGCGCCGACGCTCAACATCAGCCTGTCGTGTCTGAAAGTCTGTTTGTGACACTGATCTAGTCTAATACAGCTGACATTTAAACACAGAAAACTTTAAGGCCGATTATGATTTCCTCTATTCGCCCCGCAGAGGTGCTTATTTTATTTTGTCAAATTAAATTTATTTTTGTCCCGAACCCCGGGCACAGGTGCGGGGGGCCGCAGGGCTCCCCGCCGAATCTCCTCGGCACTTCTGACGCGCTTATAAAACAAAACAGCCGACATAACACTGGTTCTTTTTTTACGTACGTCCATTAACCCGCCGTGACACTGCGCTGAAATAAAGGAGCGGTGACAGGTCTCTTTCCATAATCCCAAGTACATTCAGCGAGCCAAATAATAACCTGCTTTGCGATTCACACCTGGCTACCCGGAGCACAAATAAACACAAACACGTAACCGGACAGAAAAACGAAAAGCAAAAAACAAAAACGAAGGACGCGGCGCGAGCGCGGAATCCCGGCGAGGCGCGTGTCGGCGGGGCGGCAGACAGGGGGCGCCGTGTAGACGGGAGGCGACGAGGGAGGGAGAGGGAGCCGCCCACCCGTTTGACGGAGGAGAAGGACCTCCTGTGGCCCGAACGGCGATGACCTGTTCTGCACAGCACCCGAGAGGGACCCCCCTGCCGGTCGCCCTCCCCGGCTCCATCGCTCAAACGGGGGGCGACCGGCAGGGGGGGCGCCGAGGCGCCGCCGTCCAACGGAGATGATTAAAGCGGCCCCGGCAGGCATGGCCCGGCGCCAGGGTGGCGCACCGGGCGCTGGGTGGCATTTTATTATACCTGGAGCTCTTTCTCCTCGGCTTCATGCATTTTTAATGGGGTAATTTGCACACAGCCCCGGCGTGCGCTCGCTCCACACCCGGCACTTCTCAAAAAAATTATTATTATTATCATTGTTTGTTGTTTTTTGGCCTCCATAACAGGTCTGTGTGAAATTACTGGACACAGAAATGGCAGCGGTGGCAACAATATCAGCAGAAACTGGGAGCGATCCGAAGCGCAGAGGCAGGACCCGATTTCCAGGTGGTCTGGCTAGAGGCGCCGCGGTGGGGGGGGGCAGACGTGTAAAGCGTCACGCGTGTTACATGCTTATACTCAGACTGTGGCTCTTTTGGACTCGTTCTCACACCCCGAGCAACTGGTGCAGGGAGCCCCTCATCTAAGCACTTTGCCGTCGATTTCGTTTAGTGTTTTACTTTAACGTCAAGAGTTTGGTGTTGAAATCCATCCATAAAACACCTTCTGCTCTAATAAATGACGGGACAAGACATCGGAACGTCAGCATCGGCGGAACCTCAAACTGCGATACACAGATCCGGCCCTTTTCAGCCTCTGGAGGATCCAGATGAGCCGTTGACTCCCTCCGCTCAAGCACTGCAGCTCTTCCAGAATGACGCTGCTGCAGGTATGACCTTCTCCCTCCCTGAACATCTCTTCGTCGCACAAGTTCTGGCTGCCGCTCAAAGCTCAGCTCGGCTTCATTGCCCAGTGTAGCTCCATCACACCTGCAGACTGTCTAGATCTCAGACCTCAGACCATCTCAACCAGCTTCGCTCTGAAGCCCAGAAACCATCACCATCAGAACCTGGCCCCTCAAGCTCATATCCTCTCCCAGTGCACGACTTTCTACTTGACTTTACACTTCTCACAGAACCACGCATGGTGTTGGACTATCTGTCATTTCACCAGGATGATAATGTTGTCAAGGTGAGAAGGGACTCAGAAGAAACGAAAACTCACTGTAGTTTATACCCTGTCAGTTTCATCCATTTAATCTAACCATCTGTACGCTTTGGTCCGGTAGGTCGCTTTGAGGGGAACCTGCTGAACAATGAAGTGTTAATATCAGTATGCAAAAGGTGATCATTTATAGGTGTTGCTTTAAAATGATGTGTTTTTGTAGAACTGCGGTATTTAATTTTTATTTACTGCCATGCTAATTCTCTCCAAAGCCACGTGACATTTGTCGTGATGAAACGGTTACTAGGGTAAGCACCTGGATGAAGGGGGCTATGCCAGAGGGGGGTTTGAACCAGACGTGGAAGCTGTCGCCTGTGTAGAAACGGAGGTGTTGAAATGATGCTGCACCTCGCTGGTTTTGCGAGTAATGCGTTATATCGATAAATAAAAGTGAAAAAAAAGCTTACGGACAGTCAGGGATGCGAAGTGAGTCGGACGCAGGACCCCTCAGTACTGTGCAAAAGTCTTAGGCACCTGTGGGAAAAACGCTATAAAGTGAGGACGGTTCCAGAAATAATGCCACAAATNTGAAGTAAACTACAGTAGTGTGCAAAAGTCTTAGGCACCTGTGGGAAAAACGCTATAAAGTGAGGACGGTTCCAGAAATAATGCCACAAATACTTATTAATCGNCTCAGTACTGTGCAAAAGTCTTAGGCACCTGTGGGAAAAACGCTATAAAGCGAGGACGGTTCCAGAAATAATGCCACAAATACTTATTAATCGATAAACCTTCTAAAAAGTGCAGGAGACAAAAAAAAACCTCAGTCAGATCAATATTTGGTGGGACCACCCTTCGCCTTTAAAACAGCATCAATTCTCTTATGCAGACTTGCATGCAGTTTAAGGTGGAGGTTGGTAGGTTCTTCCAAACTGGCCACAGTTGTTCTGCAGACTTTGACTGTCTTGCATGTCCTCCCAGACTGACTGGATCATGTTGAGATGAGGGCTCTGTGGGGACCAGACCATCTGTTGCTCAAGATAGTTGTGTATGACTGAGATTGGGTGTTTGAGGTCATTCTCAGGCTGCACAATGAATTTGGGACCGACCAGAAACCCCCCGATGGTAGATAAGAACCTACCTGTACTTCCCAACACACATTCAAGTCGCATGCCTAAGACTTTTGTACAGTACTGCCTCACGTCACCGTGTGAGCTGAGCAGAAGTGCCCCTTGGCCCAGCGGAAGAGGCTGCCACAAGATGGAGCAGATCGGAGGGCAAGGAAAGGAATCGGCGTGACTGAGAAGCCAAGGCGCCACGCAGGGTTTACACACCTCTGCTTACTCACGTGGCCACAAATATCCCACAGCTGTACTTCTTTGTCGAGGATAACGGGGGGAACTGGGGCTCCTGGCACCCTGCGACAGTTAAAACCCACAGCATCGGCCTCCCAGGCCACATCTCCACACCTGCTGTGTGGGCTGCGATTCAGTCGGATTCAGTGTGGCTGAAGATGGAGAAAAGGACGACTTTGTACAGCGGTGAAAGTCCAGGACAGAGGGGACTCCCATCAACTGGCCCATCCGTAGACCGGCGTCAGGAACAGCCGCCTTCTGGTCGGCCTCTTCCTTTTCCATGGAGCTGAACAGCCAAGGCAGGAAAAGCGCCTTTTTACTTTCGCAAATCCATCACCAGAGCAGGAACACAGAACGACTCTGTTATAAAAGTATGGAAATTTTCCGCTCTTTTCTCGCAGTTCTCCTTCCAGGATAAGCGCAGGTTGATACCAGCTGAAGATGTGTGCTTTGAGGTTGGAGCCCCCTAGGGGTTAGAGCAGATGTGACTTCAGCTGCCGTCTGTGCCAGGGCTGAGTGGCGACCATTTGTTGGGCTGGAACTCAAAGGGGGGCATGGGATACCCTGGGGGGGAGTGTTTACTCCGGGGCTGCAACGTGCCTTGGCACATGTACACTCCCCTGTGATGTTACACTACACACTCTCGATGCTGTGAACTGAAGTGTGTCATTGCAAAGTAAGCATTGCACCGGACCCCCAGTGACAGTGAAGTGTAGCCCCACATCACAATTACCGTATATGGTACATCCTATCGTGAGCCTGACGTTAATGTGGTACTAAAGCATTTTAAGGCACGAATTGTCACAGTAAGAAGAACCAGGCTGTCTGCCGGGTCGAAGTTCTCCCAGAACACGTTCTTTTTAGGTAAACTAAACCAGACAGAAATTATCCTGGGAATTTATGCAAAATTAAACGTACCCAAGACTTGATATTTTGAGAGCGAGAGAGAAAAAAACAAATGCAGGAACTAAAAGCCCAGTTTAAACAAACAAACATGACAAGCAGACTGTAAAATCTGCTAACATGTTAAATGTACCCGGCTATGAGATGCAAATATCTTCACACTACAGAGGATGCAGGTTATAGAGTTACACAAGTGTCGGGGAGGCTGTAGATTTTTTGGACAATTTTAAAGTAACACCGTTTGCCACAGAAGTCATGTGAGGGATGCAGGGCCGCAGCAGGTTACCGTGGCTACCGCATCCGGGCGGCAGGCTGTGGCATCTCCTTCCCGCCCCCTCCCGAACACGCAGATGACGTCCGTGGCAAAGCCGCACCGGGTGCCGAGGAGTCCGATTCAGCCCCGTGGCGCTTCCACGCACCAGGCAAGTCGCGCTCTCACAGTCCTTAAATATATATGTGGGCCGCAGGACTTTTGAGGACATTTCACTTTCAAAAGCACCGCTGTACATTTCATCCAAAAAAGAGACCTTAGCAGTGCTGTTATGTAAGCGGAACGTGTGGAAATGGATCTTTCTCGGCAAAGTTTGCTGAAAAAGTGAGGGAAACGTGGCAAAAGTCTACAATCTATGCGTTGCTATTCATACCAGCTACACGGTGCCGCACGGAATTTTCCCCCGAATATTAAGAGCAAAACAATCACAACACAGTCGTCACCCCGCACAAGAAATTCCTGCAGGTAAGGACAATAGATATAACCACTGTCACCGGTGTATCTACAGTGGTGTTTAACAAATAACACTGTTTTCACGGAGGAAGTAACGTCGGTTTTGTGCACAGGCCACGGCGCAAAATGGGTACGAAGCCCTTTAATGTATTCCTGCACAATTTGGTGACAGCTTTATGGGGTGTATTACTCCTCACCTGTCGGCAAGACTCATAAATACACAGACGGATTGTGGTAGTTGTGTGTGTAAGGTGACAAACTGCCCTACCGGGGGGTAGGTCCACCGCACCGACGGAAGCGGCCGAAAATGGCTGCTGTGTTTGTCAGCTTTGTGTCAAGGACACATCCCGTTTTTTAAGACGGCAACACTTTAATATATTTTTAGATTATTGCTTCACGCGCATCAAGGCACTCCGATCGGCGACGAAACGGCCAGACGGCGGAGATCCTTAACAGTCCGCTGAGCTCCGTCTCCGGCCCCGATGACGCGTTCGTCACGCGATGGGACGAGACGGCGTTCGCCTCACCCGGCCGCTCCGCTAACCCGAAGGGTCCGTGGAGAGCGGCGGCCCAGCGCAGCCCCCCAAGGCAGGCCCCGTGTTACCTCCGCTCAGCAGTCATTCCGGGGGGCCGCGTGTAGCCGCCTGTCCGGGCCCATATTGCTAAGCTCGTCGCACGGACCCCAGTCCAAACCACGTTTAAATAATTAACGGCAAACAAGAAATGACTCCGAAAGAGCCGAGTCCTTCCTAATTTACTTTGCGCTCGCGAGAAAACCGACGAAAAGGCTTCCTTTTTATACCCTTTCCAGTCTCCAGTCTCCAGTTCCTGTTCGTAGCGCACTACATTTACCCCGCTTTGCCCCAAAGAATCAGCTTCATCCAAGGCCCGCAAACATTTCCATCACTCAGCCACTGGACCAAGGCGACGCATTCGTACACCGAGGGCAGCTCGAGATCCCTGTCCCCAGACGTGCCTGTATTACGGAAGGAGCCATTTGACTGCAGGGAGAACATCCAAACTTCACAGAGTGAGGAGGTAAAGACCCCCGATGACAAGGAAGCTGAACAAACAGAATGAGTTTTGCACAAGAAATGCAAACTGCAGAGCATTTTGTGGAGACAAGGAATTTGGTTTTTCCACCTCTACCGCGATATTTTGTTGCTGTCGGCGACATTTTCGGCTTCGGCGTACCTGATGGGGGCGTTTTCCACGTCGGGGTCCACAGCAGTCACAATGCCCACGAGCGCCCCCACCCTGGCGTCCTCCTGCACCTCCATGACGGCCCCTTCCCGCGGGCGGAAAAGGGGCGGCTCGTCGGCATCTGACACGCTCACCCGGACGATGGTCTGGTCGCGAAAGGAGCCCAAGTCCACGAAGCGCGGGTCCACGTGCTTGTTGATGGCTTCCACCACCACGTTGTGGGAGTGCTTGGTCTCATAGTCCAGGGCCTGTGGAGTAGGAGCAGAAACAGCGTTCGTGCACAAAGGTCAGAGCCCCGTCTCTGCTGCTAAAGACCACGTCTCTAGACAGATGCCTAACCTCCTCGTACTTTGCATGTACATCACATGTTATTTAAAGTGCCCGACCGCGGTCCCTAAGGGCCGTAAAGAGGAGATTTCATGCAAATGTGCAGGGTGCTAAAAATACCGCACCTATCACAGGGTACACCGGTCCAGGGTCACATCCCGGGGCTTCGGTGAACTCTCCACGGCTCGGCTCGGCGCTCAACAGCACATTTGGCAGATAAATTCCAGGCACTCGGACGAACCATAAGAGCCGTGCTTTCGGAGTTAAGGACCGGTGACCAAAACAAGTTAACGGAACACTTTAATGTCTAAAGGCTGCGACCGTCCTTGCGGACTCCCGCTCGCCGTCACTCTTTAAAAAGCCCACCTCGCGGTTTATCTCAGTGCTCCTCAACACGGTGCACCACTTTTTGTTAAAAGGCAATAAAACAGCCAATATATCACATTAAGTGGGATTCTAAATGGAGACTATAACCCGGGCAGCTGCAGAAAAGAAGCACAATGCTGGTTTAATAATTTCCCTTCGAAAAAGAGAAGCTCTCATTTTCCTCAAGTGTTCCTCTTGTATAAACCCTGAAAAGCACATGAACAAACAAACACGGCGTTTAATCTTCTAACACATCAAGACAATTTCAGCTGCCGCTGCAAACGGAAATCCCGCGGCGTCCCGTGGTCTTTCAGGGCAAAAGCGACACAATCGACGGCGTTTGCAGAAGCAGCCGTTTTTGGAAAGGACCTCAACTTGTAACTAGTGCGTCCTAGAGATCAGACACTGCTCTTCTACCCTTGCTTGCTGCCAAAGCGCTTCAGGGAAACACACAGCTGTGTCATTTGGACAAACACAGTCTGATAAAGAACTAAAAACCTCCAAGTGGTATTTGAACCCTTTGGCTGACATGGAGAGAGGTCTCCTGCAAAATTTCACAGCCCGTGGTAAATAATAAAGCAGTTGTGAAACAGATGATCTCCTCACGTTGTGTTGTCACCACTGTCATCCACACTTCTTTTTGGAATTACGGTCCGTTCCTTAATTCCCGTGGTTGCAAAGCACGACCGCACACAACTCAGACGAACAAAATGCGAATGGAACCTAAAATTTGGTAAAACTGGTGGCCTTTAAACTTATGTGTTTAGATGCCCAGTGAGGAGGCTGCGATGAAGCCTCAGATGTAAGAAGCCATATTTATTGTTTAGGTTACAAATGTGTAAAATTTGCCTGGAACATAACCTGAGGATTCATCATGCTTACTCCACACACACACACACACACACACACACACACACACACCTTCTGGATGGTGATGACCGCCTCCTGTGTCTCGCCGTCGGTGGACACGCGGAACAGCTCCCCGCCCTCCTCGTCGCGGATCAGGTAGGTCATGTCCGTGTTCTCCCCCATGTCGGCATCTGTGGCCATGACCCGGCCCACCGGGGTGCCCACTGCCGCGCTCTCCGAGACGGAGAACTGGTACATCTCTGAAGTGGAGAGCAGAGGGTTGGAACGGCTGTTATAAAGAAAAGTGCAGATTCTCAGACCAGGGGAAAATACAGGTCAGATCCCAAGAGCGACATGGTATAAAGTCAGGGAGCCGCAGCCGTCTGCTGCCGCCTGTTTAAGACGTAGCGGTTGGAAAAAAGTCAAAATCGAGCAGTTCAGAAAAATTACTTCTACTTTTTAAACACTGCGCTAGACTTTAACCCTAAACTAACAGTTAGATATTGATTTTAGCAGAAGCTTTTCCTGCAGAGCAGCACACGGTGTCAACACAAAGCGTCATTGTCACCGCATCCTTACACCAAGCGGCACAGGAAGGGGAAACAAACCCTACTTCTCCTTGAAACAAATCCACGGCCCAAATTTGAGGCTTCGAACAGACAACCGAGACGGCAGAGCACCGCGGATCATCAGAAATAACCTTAACCTGCCGGACTTCTCCTCATAAAGTCAGTTTGAGGGATTTCTAACCGAAATACGGCAGGATACCTGACTCTCTATCTGCTTTAATCCATATGTTCACATCTACATTTAATAAATACTTAGCTAATGCTGGTCAGCAAAGGGACGTGCAACTTGGGCTTTAGGACAGAAGATGTTTTTGTCTATTGGCCACAGCCTACAGCTATAACTAATGCGAAATACGTTTTAACTGCCTGACTAAATGTGAGTTAAAACAGCTGACAATAAATATATGTTTTTTAAATGCTGCTGAGTAACAATGGAGGACTTATGAAGAAGAGAAAAAAATAATTATGTATAATTTTGTGGATGAATGTGTGTGTGTGTCTGTATAAGAGGAAACACTCTAATAAACCCTCTTCACCATCTCATCTCACACACTTTCATTTTTCACCTATCATTGTTGCCCATTTCTTTTGTTGTGCAAATAAATAACCTGCCCCCCCTCTCCCCAAAAGTACGTTCTCTTTTTAGGACCAGGTGTAAAAACCCATCATTACCGACTATTAATCACTAATGGTCCACAGTAAAACAAAATAACTGCCGGTGTCCCTTTACTGCCCACACAAAAGACGCCATCAATCCCATACTAGTTACACCTGAAAGAGCAGCACAGGCCAGCTTCCCGGTGCCGAAATTTCCCTGGTGAGAGAAGTAACACGAAGCTGTCGGAGCCGAGAGGAGCGTGTCTGTCACAGACCAGCCCTCGGTGGGCATCTCAGCCAGGAGAACATCGCTGAGGACTTTTATAACACCCCTTTATAACAGTAGCATGGCTCAAGTAGAAGAAGAAGAGGAAGAAGAAGCATCACATTCAACTGTCCCCAACATTTACAAACCTATGACATGTTTGCCCCAAGTACATCTGATATTTTCCTTTGTTTTCTGTCTCTAAATAGGATAAAAAAGTAAGACCTCCATTGCCAGGCCTGACCACCCCAAATAGACAATAAAGCAGCGACGGTGGAAACACCGACGCGAAACCCAATGTAAGTGGGAAGCTGCTACCTGTGCCGCGTTCTTGGAAGAAGCGAAGGAGGGAAATAAATGAAATAAAACAGCGATAGAGAGCAATCTGGGCCGAAATAGCGCCCGTCTCCACTGTAATAAAAGTAATGCTGTTTCGTGCACGAGGGAGTGCAAGCGAGGCAAGACAAATGTGTGGGGGAACCTCCAGAGAAAATCGCAAACATCCCCGCTTTTATTTTCCCAGGCAGAGAGTAAACAGACACATTTTCCCAGGTGATCTTTGACACGTGCGCCGCGATAGAAAAAAAGCGCTTCCCATTTGTTTAGAGCGACGTGTTTATCGAGAGCTACTCCATCAACAATCGAAGCCCCTTTCTTTACACTCTCAACGGACTACTTGCAGGTGGAGAAGATGCCGCGTCTCTCGGTGTCACGATCGGGGGACGTTGGTTTTCGAGAAAGAAAAGAGCGAGAGACGGCGATGAGTTTGCTGCGCCGTTTTCTGGTGGTCCGGTTAAATGGACTTCCTTGGTTGCTTTAAGTGTCTAAGGCGGAAAAATGAAGGGCGGCACGAAACAGAGGCGAACTTCAGCAGGAGTAACTTAACTCCCGTAGAGATACCTGTCGCTTTTTTTTTTTTTTTTTTTCGATTTTCCGCCCGCGTCGGGCTGCACTCACTCTGCGGGAAGCGGGGAGGGTTGTCGTTCACGTCCGTGATCACTATGGTCACCGTGGTGGAGCCGGAGAGACCGCCCATTTGGCCGGCCATGTCAGTCGCCTTGACGACCAGCTCGTAGCGGTCCTGCGTCTCTCGGTCCAGGTCTGCCACCGCTGTCCTGATCACTCCTGCGGGAGAGTCGGGACAAACTGGAAAGGTTATAAAATCTCTGACCCGTCGCATAATTGCAGATGTAGGCGCTTTCATTCCGTTGTGGCAACGCTGCGCATAAAATTCAAAGTACGGGTAAATAAAGAGAATTCTGAAACTGTGGCGAAACGATGAGCTCTTCAAAGAGTTTGCACTAAAACGCAGAAGGAAAGCGTTTTCTCCGAAAGGCGGAGAGAAACCAACATTCGCGAGAGGAGCGTCCTCCAACACGCGGAACTAAAGTCTTAGCTGAAGAGTCCCTCCAAAATGCTGAAGGGAGGTGACGGCACGTGCACTCTGTCATTTTCACGCACGCATTTTCTCTACGTCCTTGAGGATCCCTCCAAAATGTGGGTAGAGTCAAGGACTTAGCAGTGTTTGCTCCGCAAACGAAGCAAGGCGTCAGAAAAGGAATCTCCTTCCCGTCCAAAATGTGCAATGAGCCGATTTGTTAGGACGCGACTTCCTCCAAACCGTGCAAAGAAGCTCTGAAAAAAATCCCTGCAAAATGCGAAGAGAAGGTCTTCAGATAAGAACGGGAAAAAAAAACAACAACAACATTCCCTGCAAGTGCCAGGGCTGTGGTTGGAGCCACTATGTATAATTCAGAGGACACTCACACAAATGTCAGTTCTATTAAGCGCTGGCCTGTCAAAGCGGAGACCCGCTGCCAGGGCTCAGAGCCGACATCTGACATTACGTGTTTGTGTAGCCGGCGAACGACGGAAAAAGAGCGGAATCGCCGGGAAGGGACTTAATGAAATTATTCGGCAAATCGCACGGTCACAGTCACCTTAACAGTTTTCACCGGGAGCGGCGCCACCCCGGATGGGGGTAACGCGGTTGTCTGGGAGATCCGAAGCCGTCCGCCCCTGCGCTTCACACCGCCGTGTGTCTGTTTGCTCCAACCGTACCGCGGATGGGGAGGTTAAATCGGGTTATGCAAACCCGCACCGAACGGACCCGTGTTCCGATAACCCGACAGCGATAATAAAAAACGCGACGAAACTGTCCGCTTTGCTTTCTTCTAACCTGCGTGACGCTTCTTGTGTGTTCAGACGTAAAAATATGACGGCAGCTTTCAGCTGCTTCGACTGCATCTAAAGAGGTGATAAAACCGGCGCTAGTCTGCCGGTCAGATACTAACCGGGTTACCAGGCACCTTAGATCGAATCTGCGGATGTCCACCGCGGCGGTGTGTGTCTCGCTGCGGGCTGCGCTACTGTCCCCAAAGTGTGTCGCACATTCATTTTCCCCTCACAATTCCTGTCGCGTACATCTCGACGCGGCTGCGTCTGTCGCCCACGGAGCACGGAGAAAAAAGGAGAGCGTATCAGAACCGGAGCCATATGAAAAATGAGAGAAAACATGAGGTACGCTGACCTCCAGCAGCCTGGCGCCACACATAAGCGAAATTGGAGACAACAGCGCAGGAAAACTGGTACGAAACAAGCCTTGGAATCAATATTGTGAGATTTTTTTTCTCCAATTGTCTCTTTTTTTTTTTTTGGAAAACTTCTATACACCTTGCATTATCAAACGCCGCATCCTAACTTTGAACTGTCGGGGGTGAGATCTGAACTGCGTGCGGCGTCACGACTATCATAGGCCCGTGTGATGACATTGTCGCTTGAAATTTTTTTCTTTTTTTTTGTGATTTTCAGGTGTGACTTTGCGGATGCATCAACGCATTCTTTAGCGACATAAGACATTTTGACCACTGCGCACCAGGGCTTCCTCTGCAGAAAGACGGAACCCCGCTGATCTTGGGGGATCCACCCTTGTTTAACCAGGCACCAGGCCCCGCTGACACAAGCCGGAGGAAACGTCGCAGACGGAGACTGTGACAAGTTCGATCATTCCCACCGGAGCTCCCCTCCTGTAAGAACATCGAGTGTGGAGTCTTCCTCCGCTGCAGGTTTGTACTGAATAAACAAACAGTGCTTAGAGCTCATGAGCAACCCCAGCGTGTACCACGGGCACAAAGAGCCTGACACAGGATGAAAAGGAGGAAAGGAGCAGGTGCCATTAGTGTTCCTACACAATGCTGTCACCGCTTATTAGACTGTTTGTGACAGGTAAATATTGAGGGATGAGAAGAATACTAAATCTGCAGCTATGGCTCATTTATCGAATGGGAGCGATATAAAGAAGCATGGTATTATAGCCCATTGTAAATATTAGCATTTCATCTCATACTAAATCATGTCACAAGTCACAGGGGGGAGCGCCAAGGGTTGCTGTCTGCTGTTCCAGGACGAAGAAGCTCAGTGATGGAAGAGACTGCGAAAACACCGGCGCTGTGCACAGCTTCTCTAAGCTAACCTGGAATTTGGTGCATTGGCTCCTGAATGATTCACATTCCCCTAAAGGGTGTTTCACCGTATTTCGGGGGAGAGACTTACCTGTCTGGCTGTCCACAGTGAAGAACTTCTCTCCATCCAGAACGCTGTACACCACCCTGGCACTGCTGCCGTACGTGGGGTCGTCCGCATCCGACGCCGTCACTTTCATAACGGACGTGCCTGCGGGGACAGTTCCCATCGGCCGGTCACGGCGCAGGACAATCGTTTATTCAACCCGCTTTACCCCGAAGGTCAAAGACCAGCGACTCGTCTTCCCGCCGTTCCTCCTGGAATAAAAGTCGCTGTCATTGTTCCACTGTAACCGAACTGGGAAACAATCTCCAACCCGTCGTCTGCACCACGTCAGCTGGTCACGGCACCGGCGAAAAGCATCACGGAATCCTCTCACAGCCAACTGGGGTAGCTACCTCAGCTCAACCTGCAGAGCGTCTAGCATCAGCTAACAAACCCACTGTATCCCGCATGGAAACTACCCTCAACTCACCGCTCTGCTGGGTCCCGTACGACAGAGTCGTTCAGCACGGTGCCCCACTGCATCGCCAAACTAAACCTACTGACCACCAGTTCTACCCTACATCTCACAACGTCTCTCTGTTCCCCACATGGGGAGACCGTTGCACAAACAGCCCTTTTGATCTTGCCGTTGTCCCGCGGCACCAGTCGCCAACCATTTCCGCAGCAAAACGTGCGACGAGTAAGCGAGTGAGCCACACCTGGCAGCAGAGCTCGGTGCAGCACTCACATCCGTTTCTTCATACCATTTCAGGTCAATTTTGGATCTCATATGCAGAGGAAAAACACCTGTTACCCCTTTCAGGGATCATTTCAAAACAATCAAAGTTTTCCCACCTTCAGTGCGAAGGGAAAAACATTTAATCTTGACTGAGTACAAAAAAATATTCCCAACACATACGCCGAGCAACAGAATTATTTTGTTTTTATTGAGTGAATTAGATATTGATTCAGCTCTATTTGCCTGTACAGCAGTAACACTGAGTAGGCCGGTGTTTATATTTCCCAGTGAGCGGGACATATTTACATTTAGATAGTCACACGCATTCGCCTCTCCACATTACTCAAAACTTATGGCCAATCGTCCGTGAAGCTCAGCAGACCAGAGGCCTGGGGGACGGAGCTCAATAACTGTTTAAACACCCCCTCTGCAGTGTCAGAGCACAGCAGCACCTTGGGTGGGGGGGCGGCATAGCGCTCAAGGACGGAGCCGCTGCCCCCTCACCCGCGCTGCGGCCCCCGCAGTCTGTAATTACTGACAGCTGGTGCTGTCCGCAAAGGTCGCAGCTGTAGTCTTCCCAGAGACCTGTCATGCTGCTTTCCAGCGACATGGCAGCACCGAGGTAATTACGCTCATTAGAGGGATGCGTCACTATGCTGTTTGTTTCCTGTCACGGCCCAGGGGTCCCGAGGGGCACTTGGGGAGCGGTTGAAAGTTTGGGGGAGGGAAAGGGGCAGATAAACAGGGTGTCATCGTTAAAGGCGGCCAAGCCGTTACTTCCCGACACTGCGACGGGCGATTGTCTGTCGATCACGATGCCCTACGGCTTGTGAGATGCGCCGCTTTTCCCACGACGCCTACAAAAGGCGTTCTATCCCCCACCTTCATTACACGCACACTCGCTGAGTCCGTCCATCTATCCGTTATCGTTTACCGCTTATCCCGGGGAGGGTCGCGGCCATCCGGAGCTTCTCCCGGAAGCAGGGGGTTATCGACCATTTCTGGAGGAGGTCCTTTGTCGCATTTATCGAGAACTAAAAATATTCCGTCCGCAGACATTTACTGTTTTTCATCCGTTTGCGCTACATTTTCAGGCATATCAACGTAATTTTATCGTGGACTGACATTATAATCACACGACGCCAGAATCTCGTAGCCTCCTCTCATTTGGCCATCGCGACCGGTCTTACTGTTTTCTGTCACTTATTCTCGTTCATCTGGCAAGCCTGCCGCTGCGGGAAATGTGGATGCCCCTTCTCCCCGACGCAGGAAGACCCGAACATATCGGATCAGACGTTTACGAGCAGTAGGGACGGCGTCGAGGCGGAAAACAGACGGATTCACGAGTCGGAAAGTTGCGGCACATCTGAACGACTGCTTGCGTGGTTAATAAGCTCAAAAAACACACCCTCGGCACTACGTCGGATCACGTCCGTACGCTCACGTAAAAACAAAGAAACGTTTTAAAAAATGCAATGCGGAGCGCAGATGCCGAGCAAAGCGATGTAATCCAGCCCGGTCCTCGCGAGGCTGCCCTGCATTTGCGGCTCCTTCGAGCGCATCTCGGCGTGTTTCGTGGCCCCTCCGTTAATGGCGGGGAGGAATATGCCAAGACAACCATGCATTATTCATCCTCCAGCGTGTCACTGACTCTCTCAGGCCAGTCTAGGGCCGCCTCATTACAGATTAAAAATGGGATGCATCATCTGTATAATTTTTTATTATTATTAAAACAGACAGTTGTTCATTCTGCACACCTACTGGTAACAGGGAAGTCATTCCTTTTTATGGGATTACTTTCTTATCTTAATTTTCCTTAGGTAATAATCTTAGCAGTTTTGAGTTGCCAGAGTATGCAGTGGGTGAAAGGCCTATATAAATGCAAATGCTTTTTTTTGCGGTTCATATTAAAAACCCCAGCCCTCCGTAAAGTGTGGCCTTGAGTTTCATAAGCAGCCATTAGTTACTAGATGGTGTGTTTGTCTCTGCCAGTGGAACAGTTTACAGGTCTTGCAAGTAATGCTCTCATTTTGATTCTATTATAATTACTGCCGTGCTGAAAAATGATCTTCGTGCCGTGCGGCGGGTTCGAGCCGCATTATGAAATAAAACAAAGCTACATTGGATTTTAGCACTTTTAGGTCAAAATGCCTGTGGAACAAAGTCTACGTTCAAGAACATTAGTCTTGCAAGACCATGCGAGAATTAGATTTGTGAAAACGTATAAATGCCTACAAAATGCCATCTATTTACTTGTCTGCGTGAATAGAGGGAAACGTCTGTCGGTATTCGGCCGTTTGTCGTTGACTCAGGCGTTTCAAAAGTGTCACGTTAAATACGGGACCTTGATTTCGTTTTGCTTTTTTGGAGTTTTAATTTCTGTGCCACATAGGGGGTCAGCAGGTGGTGTAGTGGTTTATATACATGTAAAGTTCCCTTGTCGCCCAGTGGGGGGTATTTTTCCTCCAGCCTGGGAGTTCGAAGGTACTGCTTAGTATTTTTACTCTTCCTAGAACTGCACTCTTCTGGAGTGAGACCAATGTTCTCATACCTGGGTTGTGATGGAGCTCCTCCTGCAGCTCAAGGGTCGCAGCCCCAAATGTTCCTATCACCGGTGGAATTACCTTGGCTTTCACCTTCCACGTCCTCTCCATTTCTTCTCTTAGCCCCTGGTGTTTCTCCAGCTCCTCTTATTCTTTCTACCTGATGTTTCCATCACATCCATCACCACTGCTGCTTTCTCGTCCTCGTCTATCACCAGTATGTCTGGTTTTTTGGCTGCTACCTGCTTATTAGTGTGAATGTAGAAGTTCCACAGGATCTCGGCTCTACTGTTCTCCAGCACTTTCGGTGGTGCTTCCAATTTAGACTTGGGAGTGTCCAGGCCTTATTCTTTGCAGATGTTCCTCTGTATGATCCTGCCACATGTTGTGCCCCTCAGTGTTCCCTGTCCCTCCAGCATCCTGCAGGTGCTAATAAGTGCTGGATTGTCTCAGGTGCTGGATCGTCTCAGGTGTTGGATTGTCTCAGGTGTTGGATCCTCTCGGGGGCTGGATCGTCTCAGGTGCTGGATCATCTCAGGTGCTGGATCGTCTCAGGTGCTGGATCATCTCAGGTGTTGGATTGTCTCAGGTGCTGAATCGTCTCAGATGCTGGATCGTCTCAGGTGTTGGATTGTCTCAGGTGCTGAATTGTCTCAGATGTTGGATCGTTTCAGGTGCTGAATCATCTCAGGTGTTGGATTGTTTCAGGTGTTGGATCATCTCAGATGCTGGATCGTCTCAGGTGTTGGATCATCTCAGATGCTGGACAGTCTCAGGTGCCAGATCATCTCAGATGCTGGATCATCTCAGGTGTTGGATTGTCTCAGGTGCTGGATCATCTCAGGTGTTGGATTGTCTCAGGTGCTGAATTGTCTCAGATGCTGGATCGTTTCAGGTGCTGAATTATCTCAGATGCT
>UFQX01000735.1:205124-283535 GCA_900497675.1 Arapaima gigas | reverse complement strand
GGGGGTGTGTGTGTGTGTGTGTGTGTGTGTGTGTGTGCTAAAATGATAGATATGACTGAAGATGTATATCAATATATATCAGTAAAAATATAACTCGCCAGCCACTTTATTAGGAACACCTGTCCACCTGCTCGTTCCTACAATTATCTAATCAGCCAATCACGTGGCAGCAGCGCCGGGTGTTACACCATGCAGACATGTCATGAGCTTCAGTGATTTTTCACATCAAACTTCAGAACTGGAGGAGGGACACACACACACACACACACACACACACGATCCAAGTGACTCTGACCGTGGCAGGTTGTTGGTGCCAGACGGGGTGTTTGAGATTTTCAGAAATGGCTGCTCTCCTGGGATTTTCACATACAAGAGTCTCCAAAGTCACACGAAATGGTGCAAAAGATATCCAGCGAGCAGCAGTTCTGTGGGCAGAAACACCTCGTTGATGAAAGAGGTCGGAGGAGAACAGCCGGACTGGTTTGAGCTCACAGGAAGGCTACAGTTACACAAATAACTACTCTTTACAACAGCGGAGGGCAGAAAAAGCATCTCTCAACGCACGACACGCCAAACCTTGAGTGGGACGGGTGACAACTGCAGACGACCATGTCAGGTTTCACTCCTGTCAGCCAAGAACAGGAAGCTGAGGCTACAGTGGGCACTGGATCACTGTAACTGGACAGATGAAGATTGGAAAACATTGCCTGGTCTGATGAATCCAGATTTTTTCTGTGATAGTGGGTCAAAATTTAGTGTAAACAGCATGAACCCATGAACCCAACCTGCCTTGTGTTAGTTCAGGCTGGTCATGGTGGTGGTGTAATGGTGCGGGGATTGTTTTCTTGGTGCACACTGGGCCCCCTTTGTATGGTTGCTGGTCATGTGCATCCTGTTATGGTCACAATTTACCCATCTTCTAATGGCTACGTGCAGCATGATAATACATCATGTCACACAGCACAAGTCACCTCAGACTGGTTCCATGAACATGACAACGAGTTTGGCGAATTTCAGCAGCTCCCCAGTCGGCAAATCTGAAGCCAGTAGAGCACCTTTGCGATATGGCGGAATGGCAGATCGGCACAATAAACTTGCAGCATTACGTGATGCCGTCATGTCAACATGGACCCGAATCTCTGAGAAATGTTTCCAGCACCTTGTTGAATCCACGTCATGAAGAATTCAGGCTGTTCCAAGATCAAGGGGGGAGGGGGTCCTAGCCGGTTTTAGAGAGGTGTTAGAATCAGTAGCCGTAGCACAACTGTGTGAACTTGCTCTACTGCATCACATCCCAGCTGAGCTCTGCAACTGTTTCATAAGCAGCACACTCATTATATTGGAATACTTGTGAATTACTTCACCCACACAGTTTTGCCCAAGTGCAGTGATATTAGACCCCCAACACAGTCAACACTACGGCTGCCCATGAAACCGTGCTGCCACATACAAGCAGGGAAGCTGAGATTTAGCATGTTCGTGCCCAGAATCGCAGCTGTATTACAATATAGAGGTAGCTTGGGCTGCTCTGCATCTTCACACATCCACAAATCCCCACAAAAGGATTGTCTTTTTTTCTGAACACTTCATTTAGGTAGCAAAAAGAAGAGAGAAATGGAAAAGCCTTCCATTCCATGTCACCTAAACAAAGCCTCAAAATAATGTTTCAATTGGAATAAAAGCGCCCTGTGTGCTCAGCTCTGCACAGCTGTGAAATCAGATTGCAACCAATTATGTTGCTATGCAGTCGCAACAGGACAATACAGCCCTGGCGTTGGATAAATTTTGTGGAAATGCGAGTCTGCTTGTGTCGGCATCATTTCATCCCATAGCAGACTTTCCAAAATATACACAAGCTCTTGTACAGACAAGCTGGAGCTCGCACTACCCTGGCTGAGACCTCCAACTGGGTGGCTGCTCCTCAACCTTCTGGATATCCCTTCGATATTGAGACGTTTCCTCATGACAAGGGCTCACCGCCCAAACCCACAGTTTAAAAGTCCAACCTACACCCTAACACACCAACCAGTACTAATGGTGTCCTGACTGTAGCATCACCAAGATAAAGGTGGGCATGTTGAAGATGACCCACAAGTTCTTCTTACATCATCTTTTCCTCTCCTCTAGCCGTTTCTTTCAGATATTTTCCGACCTCCACCTCTTTAACCCATCCCACTCTCACAATGTTTCATTGAAACACCAAGCGTATTTCTCCCTTCCCTGCTTCTTCTGGGTGCAAGCTGCTGGGGTGGGAAGAAAGCGCACTCTCCATGCAGTTGAGATGGCAGAAGAAGAGGTGGGCTGTAGGCAAGACGGATGGATGACTCACATGTGGTAGAGAACAGCTGCCAGCTCAGTTGCTCAGCCAATGATGGGTTTGACACTTCACACAATGGCGGCAGCAAAACAGCGCGGCAACATGCGCTGCGCCGTTAGTCAAAAGGAAACCCAGTGATCCATTCGCACCACCCATAGATTAAAACCCACACCTGTCTGATGTTTAGCACATACAGAAATACAGACCAGAAGAAGGCGACACTGTCAATAGTTCCCAGTTACGTTCATTATGATACAGTCACAGCACAAAAAAAAAAACGATGCGAAGCCAGAGGAAGAACAATTCTAGCAATACAAGTTAATCTGATACAATGTCAGCCATCTCTTCAGGGATTCCACGTTCCTCAAGCGCCCAAATGCAAACGCATGCAAGTCCAGTGAAACCCACAAGAGAGGCCTTCTGGTCCAGGCAGGAAGCCTGGACAGCCGGTCGCAGTTCACAGGCGTCACGCTAACCTTTACCCATCAGGCTCCCAGAGAATGTGACATCTCCTCATGCTTCTGGTCATTTCAGCCTTACTCGTGTCCAGAGGACTTGGGCTAAACTCACCGTACGCAGAAGCCTTCTCCACCAACTGCATTTTTACACAACCTACATACAGCACGTTTTCACCTGAAGGCGAGGAGGAAGTGGGATTTGCAAGAAGAGAGCATTTTGTTCACTGAATCGGACCTTTCTATAGTACAAGAATCAAAGTGTGTTGGAGGGGGTCTTACAGGAGGCAGGAAAAGGCAAATGGGGGGGGTGCTGGGGGACGTGGTTAAGGTTAATCCCCAGGGTTGTGGATCAGACATGAGGAAGAGTAAAGGTTATGGGGGCGAAACTGTGAAGCAGTGTATTGGTTCGCACCTCAGGAGGGGCCCCGCAAGGAATATTCAGCCATATAAATGGACGAAACTGCATGTCGCTCTGAATTCGAGTATCACTATGCAGCGAATGAGTTTTCTGAATGCGACTTAGATTTATGTGGTTGAAATCTAAGGGGGTAGATGGATGACAAGGGAGTTGCAAAGAAAAAAAGGGAAAAAACAACAAGTAATGATGTAGAGAAGTCAGGAGATATGACAGGGACAGTGTAGAGGAGGAAAAATGCAGCAGCTTTACACTCCATTATTACAATGGAGCTCATTATCACCCCCTCTATGCATCTCCATGGGTTTAGCACTCAAGTGGCTGCCAGACAACCATGTTTCTGATAATTGACTACTACCCCATTCATCAGACTCTGGTCGCTCTTGCCCTCAGTTTTCACGCTCACTTTTCCACTTTCACACTCCCATATATTTGCTTTTGACCATCACCAGCGCAGGACCCTGCCCCCCCCGCTTGACTTCTCTTGACTGGTCGCCTGCTCTTTTCATTGCTGTCACCATCTCTGAAGCCCACCCTCCACCTGGTCGCTTGCTTTTCCAGCTGCCGTCATCATCATCATCATCATGATCATCATCCCAGAAACCTGCCCTCCATCTGATTTCTCTTGCTTGGTCACTTGTTCTCGCCATTGTTGCTATCATTCATGCCCCCAGTCTCCAGACTCTACTCCACTGTACTCATAAATGTCCACTAAACCAATTCAACATAAAGCTGTCATAACAAATGGTGTATTGGCAATGAATTTAGTACCGGAGTAAATCATCAACATTTATAGCAATACTCAACACACAATGTATTCTCTCCCAATTTTTTGCTTGTCTTTTCTTTCTTTTCTGCTCTGCGCTCGGCTCACCCCACTACCTCCGAGGGGACAGCACTGCGGTGCAGCAGGTAGCACCACTGCCTCACAGCTTCTGGGCTGTCGGCTTGGATCTCGGTTTAAATCCAAATGCAGGTTTGGATCGTGCAGATTTTTCACTTATTGAGTGTTTGCATGCTCATGTACAAATGGGTTTCTTCCAGGTGCTCCAGTGTCCTTCAGTGTCCTCAAGGTTCAAAGCAGATGAAGATCAGATGAAGCTGTGACTCTAAATTGTCCACACAGCACATACTAAAGGCGTCATAATGCTCTATAGTGTGAGCTGATGGATAATGGTAAGTAATTCAGTGGAATGTATTTACCTCTGTGACCTTGAAAAAAGGCTTTGGCTAAATACAAATGAATAGTAAAAATGGAGATTAACCTGATAGGGTTTGTACCACCCGATAGTCCAGAACCAGCCTCTTGCCTGTACATAACAAAAATGTAATGTTCCATACTTCTTTTTTGCATATCCTTTTGCAAGGTGTTTTCATGAAATCCATCTGTTTCAGTACTGCAGGCCAGGGGGACAACATCAAACAAGCTGTACACAGGTCAGAGGTGGGACACAACACAACTAGAAGTGAAATATGCAATAGTTGAGGCTCATCCTTTCACCACTGCACAAAAACTAAGTGTGTAAAGAAACTGGAGGATAAAAAAGCAGCACAGAATTCAAGGACAAAAGTTGCCAGTTGAAGTCTCAGAAAATGCTCTGCTGTGGCACTCTTGAAGTGGATGCTTAACCTGGATGGCTCCAAGAAAGAATCTAGCAGTATAAATAAGTAAACTTACAGCTGGCATTGAATGAAAACATTTTTCTTTCTGTGCTTGCTGAGAATCTCCTGAAGGACTGAGAGAAGGCAAAGGAACACCAAGACCAAGTTGTCTACGAGGAAGAAGAAAAGCACAAAAGGTCAACAACAAACACCAGGATGGTAGGATTGGAACAGACTGATGGAACACCTGGAGGGATTATCATCTTGAGGAGATTAAAATAGCTCCTAAGTTTCACGTTTCTGCTGGTCAAGTGGTGACGATGTGTTGGAACCATCTGCACTAGTTGACCAGACACTACTATGCTACTCCACCTCAGGCCAAGTCTGAAACGGAAAGCGCTTCAGGTTTTTCAATATCAGCCCTGTTAATATGTAATAAACTCCCCGCTTCGATGGCAAAATTCTTCAGAGTCTTTGAAAGTGGCCTCAAAAACCCCCTCTTCCCCAAACACAATTCAGTCAAGATCTCCTGAAAACAGAAGAAAATTTTTGTACATATACAATACACCTAAATAATTAAATGCACTTGCTGTTAAATTTGTAAAATGTACCAGTAAAATAAAGATAGACAAAAATCTAACTACACTTTCAAAATCACGCCTGTATTGAAGTTCCCCGTGTTTCTGAACGTATTTCTTGCATCCTGAGAACTATAAGATGCTTTCAAGAGAATCATCTACAAAATGAACAAGTGTAAATGTAAACCTTTACTACCCAACTGACAGATTTGCTCCTCTGAGGACGCAGGGTAGATTTTTGTGTCTGCGTCCTGTCATGTTGTCTGAAGAAATTATGTTCACATCTGAAGTTGAGTGGTTCTCCTCATCTGCAATTCAGTACATGGAAATTCACAAAGAGAACAGCACAGGATGGATCGACTCCAAAGGAGCTCAATTCAGTCGCCTCCAAGGATCCCGGGTGAAGTTTCCCGGTGCGAAAGAGAAAATCCTGCACGGAGTAGAGTGAACCGTGCCGTCGTACGGACGTCTTCTTCAGACCATTAATTTACACCAAACACTGCCAGACTGAATCTGTTCCACTGGAGGTGACGCAAGCCATTAAAACAGCCCACGTGATATTTATGCTGTCTGGTTGCCATTGGTTACAGCTCCGATTCAGATGACGTAAGCGTCGGTGGCGCTTTTAAAACGCATCGTCAAATTGTGTACATGACACTTGCGGAGAAGTTTACAAGTGCACGCGGTCCTGGATGTCTCGAGCAGCAGAGAGAAGAAGCCGACCCACGAAGATGCCGTCGAAACCATCAAAAGCTTACAGACGACTACAGCTCTCCGAATAAACCGCTTTGCACATGCATGAGACTTACATAATTTTGCATTCATAACAACCGACAGTAATGTGAGCGTGCTCCTCAGACCTGGCTTTGATGAGGCTGTCCGCAGGATTGCTGTTTAACAGCGATGCCAAGGGAGATCACCACCCCACCCGTCATCCCTGCACTTTCCAAACAGCAGGCCGCAGCGCCCCTGAGGTGCGAGGCGGACAGACGCAGAGGAGAAAACCAGACAGATATCCTGAGATGTACCATGGAGCTGCTCTCAAGTGGTACAAGTGATCGTGACGAATCACGACGTCTCCGCCCTACAGAAGTACACACCGTCCAGCCTGGACCCAACTGGCTGAGAAAGCATCCCTGCTCTGGGGTTCAAATTATGGCAAAGCCCTAGACAACATCTCTGCCTGCCCGCAAAGGACTTGCTGCAATGCTCAACAGCTCATTTGCATCCATAATTAACGGAGAGTGAGATAATGCAAAGAGAACAGGTGTTAAAATGGCTTTCGGAGCTGTCAAACAGGGTCTACGGTTACAGTGTTCTACAAGCAGACTGCCGCTCGCTGAAGGTGACTTAGTTGAACGCAATTCATACAGACGTCTCTCTCTGCCCACCTTTTGGTGACAGAACTCGACACATATCCTCAGGGACCCTTAGATATCAACTAAAAGACGGAACAGACAACAAAGGGTAAAAGAATAAGTATGAGAGTATGAGTATAAGTATGAGTATGTTTAGAAAAATGGAAACGGGCGACAAGCAAACGGAGGCCGTCCAGCCTGTCAGCTTCCTCCACAGTTCCTGCTGAAATTCATCGATACTCACTTTTCTTTCTTTATTTTTACATTTGGGCTTTTCTCCCACAGCTCTGATGGTGAGAAATTCATCAAGAAACCAGGAGAGGGGGATAGAGACAACTACAGACAGAGGGAGAAGGAAGGACTTTTTTGGGGGGGGCTTCAGCTAGAAAGGAAATATATTCATTAAAAGAAGAATTTACTGGGAAACAAGTTGTATTGTTAATATGGAGGGTGGGAAAAAAAAGAAACCTTGTCCAGATGAGTTCCAGTTAGGGGAAAAAGAACATCAACCAAAATGGTTTTGAATAGTCAGAAAAATATATTTTTATTAAGTGAGAAGTTTGAAAAAGTAGCACCAGCTGAGGGAGATATTCTTTGTCTCCTATCCTCACAAGTGAAGTTACACACAGTGGAGGACAGAGAAATTCTGCATCTTGTTCTTGCACCGTCCTGCATGACATTCTTTAGCCACGTTCCTCTGACAGATGTGTTTCTTACCAGGGCACAAATAAAATAGTTCCATGTCACCATCTCACGGTCCACCTCCCCTGGCCAGTTTATGTCTGCTACCTGCTTCCCCCTGCAATAAAAGACCGCGGGCCTCACTAATCCATCCCATAAATTACACTGCTTACCGAGGTGACAGTCGTCAAGTCCGAAGCCCAGGAAATCTAATTTTCTCCTCAATCGGGCCTTCACTTCATTCTGCTCAAATCCAACACTCCGTTGTTCAGCAAATGAACAAGTTCTCAAGCCTCTTATTTGTATGTGCTCAGGAGAACATAAATCCCTGCGTGAGGAACAGGGTTTGCCCTGCAGAAGTAGAGCTGAGCAAATCTGCTAAATATCTGAGTACAATATGCAAATATTTGCTATACTGGATAAGAACGGCCTTCAATCTATGCCGGCAGCTGCTATGGAGCAATTAGAGACCTAATGTATGCACCGAGCATTGTCTTAGCCATATCCAACAGGTCTTCTAACAGCAGATAAGCTCCACCTCATTAACTGTGGGTTAATTCTGTGTACAACTCCAGCGTGTGCGAGATGCTCACAGTCTCCACACAGCCTCCGTACTCCACGCTAAGGGCACAGATGGCCAGTTCTTCCCGTCTTCAAAGGCAGATCGCACCGTCCTGACTGGTGTGAGGGAAGCAGGGGAGGTTGGTGAAGGCTGCCGAGCCAGAAAAGCTATTCTGGAGCCTGACTTGAAGGCTTTTGCCCATTTGTCATGGATGCTGGTTAGCTGGCTATGTTTTACCTTCACGACCATCATCGTGCTCCTATCGCAGTGTCTTAGGGAACATGGTTGATAGCAGCACTCAGCTGCACGGGTACAATGAACGTGCTGTTATCTGTGTGCCTACACTCAACCAGGAAGACAGGCCTCACACTCATCGAAGTCGGCCTACCTTTTGAAGCAACAAAACATCTCAGCAGACCATTCACAGAAAACAGACGGGAAGGGTGACACTCGCCGTGGAGGACATGATGGGGGCAAAGGAACTCATTTGTTTCCCTTTTACTGGATTTTCGGAGAGGCAGTTCTCAACCTTTTAAAACCTGTTTTTGTGCACTCAGGCACAGACAGATGTACGCGGATGTGCTGCCCTTTTTTCAAGATCAAGAAGAAGAACGAAGCCAGCGCAGCGCAGCTTAGCAGCAAACACCATTTGACCTGTCAGAATCTGCGGTCGGGAGGCTTCTGACCCTTTGCTGATCCCCATACGTGACCTGCTGCACCGCTGCCTTCAACCCTTGCCAACTGTTCTGCAGAGACCTGCCACCACCTGCCAGCCCTCAGTCCATCTGTCTTCCCATCGTCACTTATGACAACCCAAAATGTCCAGGCGCTTCAGCCGCCATCACCAGGAAGAAGGGTGTAGAAGCCTCATGAGGTCTCCAGCGATTCCAGGTAGGGTAAGAAAAAGACAAAGGTAAAATTAATGTAAAAAAGGAAGATTTAAAAGCATCCATATTATTTTGAGATTAGCTACAGTATAAACCCATCCCACTGCAGGGAGACCTGCCACTCTGACGGATTTCACTGCGCGGCTCAAGTATATAATGCAACGAAGACAATCGATGTGTTGGATCACTGCCGTTAATCACGTTGGGAAACGATGGCGCCGATGCAGCCCGGCTGTGTCAGGAACACCGCCACGGGGCTCAAGGTGGCTTCTCGAGCCTAGCAGCACGAGACGGGACATCTCTGCAAGCGCCGGCAGACCAGCATCTCGTCTCTCCGGTGGCAGCGGAGCGATGCGTGCGAATGTGAAGCACATCTCCGCAGACAACGCTGACAGCACTATATATAGAAAATATTTCCACTCCAAGGCAAAAAAAAAAACCGTTGTCAGTACTTTGTGCTTTTTCCTTCTTGGTTGCCAACAGCCCTTCGCACAAAATAACAAGCGCACCGCTGCACTTATGCGGCACCTTTAGCCAATTAACACCTGCATTTCATCCAATTAAGAGCTATAAGATACACAAAATGACTCCAACAGATTTTTACAGAAAAACTCACTTTACCAAAATTTATTTCAGGTATTTCAAAGTTCTAGCAAGTAATTACAGAGTATCACTCATCTAAAGTGATGAGAGTGTTGGTCTGAGTACGTTCACCGATACCAATACTCCGAGATACCGCTGGATTGAGCTAATGAACGCTGAACAAGCTCTTTTCCATCTCATTCCCTCTTCCTTTTCTGGGCTACCAGGGCCTCCATCTCCCCTCCCCTGCTTCAACAGAGCCTCATCGCCAACCTCCATCGGCCTGGTCACTCAGCTTTTTTTTTCCTAATTTAAATAAATTTGGCCCCTTTGTTGGCTTCCCCGCTCAGCACCCTGTCAACCTGGGCGCTCTCCCTCCCACCCTTGACTGGGTTACTTGCCAACATTCTGGAGCTATTCTCCCCACTGGGTCTCACTGAAAACCCTCTTATTGCAGCCCCCACATCTCATCAGTCCACCAATTCTCATTTTTCTAGCGTTTTTGTGAGGCGTCATTTCTTATACTGCTTAGACTGGCAAAATGTACCCATGGTGCTGCCGTACATCAAGTGCAAATAAAAACAGCAAAGCTGATGGCCATAACCTCTGGATCTATGAGCTAGTACATGTTTTCCTGAAGCCACATTTTTCTGAAACATATTTTTTCTCTACACACTTCTAGGCTTTCCCAAAGCCACTGAAACGGCCAACACATAAAAATTCACGCTGACACATTTCAGTAGAGTTTTGTTTTGGGGTTGAGTTGGGAACCATTTCATCAATGTGAAGTCCCCACAGTTACTCACACGGAAATGGGTGTGTGTGTGTGTGTGTGTGTGTTTGTTGTGGGGGCGGGGGGGGGGGGTCCGGGGGGCAAACCCCAGCAAAAGATGGAGGACATGATCAGGTTCTAGNGGGGGTAGGGGGGGGGGGGGGGGGGGGGGGGGGGGGGGGGGTCCGGCTGGCAAACCCCAGCAAAAGATGGAGGACATGATCAGGTTCTAGCAGATGGTGAGGAAGGCTAGGGGAGGCTGCTGCTGCCCACATCGTTCCCAAACTCTGCCCTTTGTTGTTCATTTCTTTGTGGGCAGGTTTGGGAAGGGAAGGCCTGAGGAGGGTGAGTGAATGGGGTCTGCTGCTGGGCTTGGTTGACACCATAGTCTTGTTGACACTGAAGGTACCACTGGGGTAGCATGACCGCTTGTTACAGGGCAGCTCTCTGGGTGCCTTGCAGAGGATGAGACCCAAGTGACTTCCACTCCTTTCCAGTCAAAATGGCAGCTCCCAACAGACTTAGATCACCACGACTCACACACTCAAGTTTCATTACGGAACTGCGGCACATACTGAATGAGAGCTATTTCAGTGCTTCACTGCAGAAATGTTCCTACTAGAAGCAATGCATTTGCTGATGTGTCTTTAGACCAGATATTATTTGCGATATGATACCACACCAGCTTCCCATGGAGAATTTTTCAGAGAGACAATAACAGGTGACGCCGTTCTTCTGCATAAAGAGCCATTTTTAGCAATCAAGACACTGAACTAGACTGATTGCTTCACAGGAATGTTCATCAAGACATTCAGTCCACACACTGAATGCAAAAAAAGACGTTTGACAGAAGGTAAGTATTACGCTTTTTTTTTGGTTGATCACAGCCTATTCCATCTTCTTGCCAATTTAACAAGGGCAGCCCACCACATACCGTCATCCGTGTTGAGGCCAACCTTGCAAGCATCTCTGAAGTTACAAGCTTCGAGGTTTCATCTCTGTAAATCAAAGTTTCAAAGTGTATTAATTTGTGAGGGTAACTGGTAGGGGGAATAAAACAAACAAACAAAGCACCATCAGCTGAACACAGATATATACTATCAACCTGATATCTTCCCCACATCTCTACACTGGCGATCAAACTGAAGCACCGTTCTTTTGATTAAACAGAACATTTTGTGTCCAACCTTATATTCTTAATTTTCCAGATGGCAAAAGGACTGATCACTACCTCCCTCGCTGTCCACCTCCCACAGTATCATCTCTGCTACTGTTTGCACAGATCTGTTTAACCCTTTGTTATTTATAAATATAAACATTATATACATGCATATAAATATTTCCTTTCCCCATTACTTATCTATGCTTTCCATCATCTATAGATATCCATTTACCCGTTTAATGATCCCTCAATTTGTCTCTATGTGTTCTTTGGGTTTTTTTGTTTGTCTGTTTAGTGTACTGTGCTCCAAGAGAAACATTTCATTCGATTTTACATCTGTATAATGCAGAATGACAAAGTAAAGCTTGAACCTTCTTATTGCAATTTCACAAATTTGTTATTTCAAAGATAAAATCCCCATTACCAAACTCACTGTCAAGTGATGAGGCCACATACTGCCTTTAAAAGAAGAATATCAGCCACAACTAATAAAACTAGATTTGGCCAATGTTAGCTATAGACAGTGAAGTACATTAGTTTAACATAAAACATTGTCATTATACGTTATTGCTTTTCACCTTTCCACTCAAGCACTGCCAAGCAACTCTTCTGGTTCACAATAAATCCAAGTATGCATGACATGGTTGTACCAATGCCCAGCTGAAATAAATAGTCAGTGTGCCAACAGAAGTGTACTGTGGCCCCAAGCAAACAAGATTGCATACTGAATTTGACAACAACAGCAAGTTTCACAATGAAATTCAACACGATATACAGTACTTTATATACCAAACTACCTAAATCCCAATGATTGCACAAAGTGTGTGAACTCCAAGCAACATCCATAATTTCAGTTTTTACAGTAAGTGCAGTGATTTGCCCGGCTCTTAAATCTCCATGAATTGGTCTTGGTTCTTTTGAGAAAAAGTGTCCGTGTTGAAGAATTGGCATTAAATTGTATGAATACCGTCTGTCTGCAGGACAACGTCACAGCAAAGCCAAGCTCTGCTCATCTCCATCTGCTTTAGTACAGGTTCAGGGAAATAAGATGCAAGTCAAAATTGTCCTGTCCTGTATTCCAGGCAAGATTTTCTTTGCCTCTTTAATTTATAAACTGAACATTAGGAAACATATAAAATGTCTAAAGACTGAAAAACCACGTTAAAACATTTGAAAAAGTCATTTCCATAATTAAAACGATTATACTGTTCCTCTAGCTTAAAGGAGGAACCTTTCTAATAAAGTTGATGATGGATGGAAGGACAGTGTCAGATGACAACTAATGCCAGCAGGCACAGCAAGAGCAGATTTAGCTGAACATGAGGGGGTGACACACTAGCATCAAGCAGCCATTACTTTGTGCTCTGCTCTAGGTTAGGGAATAACATTGAGCCTTCTGTCCACAAAAGCGGCTCTCTGCACTTTATGGAATTGAATGGGAATCCAACCTTCAAACAAGCAGTTTATTTCTTGGGTATCAACATCAAAGGACTTGGAAGGCAGTGGAATCAAAAAATGGAGTCACTGATCAAAAAGACACAGAAATGAAATGGAATATGATTTTAAGGCTTTCACCCAATAGGCCTTATAGTGCCGCACTATGTTTTCTTTAACTGAATCCACCAGGACTAATTTGATACGCTGAAACACTCGCATCACGCCACACGTTCTTAATACGGTCATGTAGTACTTATGCGCCGTCAAAATAAGCAGGGTAAAGTCAGCGTATTATGTTATAAACAGAAGAAGAACTTGGTTAAAAAATCCCATTCCTTCATTGCAGACTTTTGTTTCAGGCTCTCTTGACACTGGGAACCAGCTCTTCCCTGGGACACATCTATGGTAGGTACCACTTGACAGTAATTAGCCTGCATGTAACAAATTAGCAACCAGAGCCACCCTGTACCTCCCTATCACCTCCAGACTGTTGCTGTGGGGAATGTCTGTGAAAGGGGAGTATATAGTTGTGGGCTGAAGGATTTGGAGCTTCACTCAATGCAGTGCTTTCTGAGAAACGTCAGCCCACTCTGCTGTAGGCGAGGCCTTTACCTGGGGGGGGGGGGGGGTGTCACAGGTTAAAGCAATTTCCTTTGAAGAACCTCTGAGACCACTTTCCGCTATTTTATCGTTCTTGGGTGAAGGGTTGGGTTAAAGAAAATGTGAGACTTAAATATAACGTTACCACAGGTTGGAGCAGACCATATTTAACACATAAACAATGAATCTGTGCATTAGTATGTTGATGCAACATTACAGTAAGAAAATCTGCACTGTACTAGGGGCCTGGTAGGAATGGTGGTCAAGATATTCACTTGATAAGAACATGGTGAGCAACCCATTATTAAAGAAGGAATCTGGAGAATTTTTGGCTGAAGTGACTACAAGCATTACTATAAAGATAAGAGGAATAAAGCTTTATGAAAATGGAAGATAAATCAGGTTGGGCTCCACCATTCTGGGGACAGAATTTGTACGCTGCCCCTGTGGTTAAACTCAGCGTTTTAAACTGTCATGTACGCACTGAGAGTGGCGATTAGAAGAACTCCAAGCAAATTGGTGCAGGAAGACTAGGTGAATTTGACTGCAATGAAAAATATAAGACTCAGGGACACGATGAAGGGAGGACTTGGGGAGGCACACAGAACACACAAGGAACAAGGGCTGATGACAGGAGCAGATGCAAAGTAAACAAGGGGAAGAGCAAACTCAGATCAGGCAGCCGGAGTGGATCATCAGCACTGGTTGAGACTACAAGAATCACTGAGTAAGTCATATTCTTTTGATGTAATATGCAGAGTAAAAACAGGTGTGCAGAACCCTGCTGGATTATTCAGCACGAGGGCCTCTGCTGGTTAACTGTGAAGTTGCTCCCAGAAGCTGTGAAAGTTTTACACTCGTATGTATCAGCAATAAATTAAGGGAAAGGAGGGAAAAAGATACATCTGAAAAACTGAAATAAACCGAAAGTGTTACAGATGGAGTGTTTTTTGGTTCTGACTTTCTCGCAGTTGCTGTATGTTCAGGATTTCACCTTCATGTACAAAGTCACATATGTACAAAACTGTCACAAGCAATTCCTTCAAACTGTCTTGGAGCTGCCACAGTGACAGCTGCAAAGCATGTGTTAATCTAATAGATTTCATTCACCATGACTAGTACAGAGCATCATTGCTGCTAGAGATTGAAATGAGGTTCAATTCAATTCAAAGTAGTTGCCAGAAAAGGGGAAGCCTGAACATCATGCATATACACATGTACACTTGAGCAAGAGGAGTAGAAATAAATTCAAACTGATTGGGGGGTTCAGTGTGCACCAGATCAGCTGAAGCACCACAGATGATGTAAATGATTGAACAAAAGCTGCCTAACAAAAATCATTGGCGGCAGAAATGTGAAGGACCACGAGGGACTGTGGGGGTCCATTTTGAAGCCTCTTTGCAGGCTGATCTCATTGACTTTGACAGCACGGTGAGGGCTGATCTGTTTGCCTGCCGATGTGTCTGAGCCAGACCATTTTCTTTTTTCTTTTTTTTTTTTTTTAAACGCAGCCATCATCACCAGTGCTTTGACAGCTTCAAAGACAGACTAACAAAGCTCACCCTTCCACATGGCTGTCCCAGAAGTAGCCTTCTCTAAACACATTAGTCGGTGCCTACGACTCAAGTCGTCTTCAAACCACAGCCCCATGGCTTTCATCAGGCTGTAATCCTCCTTATCCATGTAACTGGAGGCTTGAATAACATTGAAGCGCTCTAAAGATGTCGGAATATATGTAACAATATTACAGCCGTGCCTCAGCATCGTATTTTCAGCATCAATTTAAACTGACTGCCTTTTTAACATCATATTTTTCAAACAAACTGTAGGCTCGCAAAAGTCTACGTCCTTGAAAGGTATGCCCAAGGTCACCAGAGCCAGTGAGCTGATTTTGTTCCTCAGAAGTTCAGCAGACCGTGATTAAATGTGACAGAATAAGCATGTATAAGAAAAGATAAAATTAGAAACGCACCTTTCTAATGAGTGCACAAAACTGGCCCCTAGAGACATTTTCTGATCAGGGATAGTAAGCATCCTTATGCAAAACCCAGCTGAAGCATAAAAGCAGGGAAAATATCTATAGAAAGAGAAGTAATGTAAAGGGGGGGGTGTTACCATCTGGTAATAACAGTGCAGAGTGAGCCATTTTCACAGAGCATGCATGGTCAACAGGTGCAGATGAGCCAAAAGCCACAGAAGAAGGTGGAAGACATCAGCAGCAGGACAGTTTCAGCTGCAGCTGTTTGAAACTGCATGCATGCAAGTAGGAGAGGCAGTGGAAAAGGAAGAAAAGCCATCTGCACCAGTGTCACATTTTCAAATAACCTTAATAGCAAATATTTTCAGATGGTGCCATTTGTTTCTATAATAGATGCTCATTTTAAATAAAATTTGTTACAAAAGGTATAAAAACAAAAACAAAGTCCATTCTGCTGTGGCTCACAAGATCCCCAAGATCCAATTCCACTCACATTCGTAGCTGCGTCAGAACTTCCCATAGCTGCATCCCCAGTTCTCCAAACCTGTACCTCTACACATACACCTGCATTTTGCATAATTTGCTGCTAGGAGTTTCGCCTTTCTGCACTCCTCTTCATTCACCGTAAAAGGGGAGGACAAGCTGTCTAGTCATGGTCCTTCTTTATCTTACAGCTCCAAATGGAAAATGAAAAGAATTAACTTACGCTGCAAACAATGCTTCTGACAATGAAACACGCACTGTTCCACCACAAACTGTCCAATTAAAGAGGGACAGACCACCAATCCTCACCGCACCTGTTAGCCATTTTGTTGGCTACACTTGTCGCTCTGCACTTCAAAAACCATAAGCTGCTGAGTTACAGCATGTACTCTGTCTACACGCAGTGCAAAACCAACATTCAAATGTGTTTAACATCACAGGCAATTGCAGCAATCCTTTCTGTTCCACTGCTCCCCTTCTCATTCTCTAACTGTAGCCCCAGGAGCTCAAAGGCTTGGGTGCAGCTGACAGGTAGAGGGCTGCTGCAGGGTCACCAAGGGCTTTAGCTCTGCGTTTACAAAGTTCTTTCTCCGTCACATCATTCCAGAGGCAGATGAGTCCAGTACCACTAAGACAGCTTCTTTTACACTGTTAGCAGCGCAGACCAGTGAAAAGCATCAAAATTAACATCGCCATAGCAGCCGTAAACCAAGGGGGGGTATATCTTATTCCCATTTTAATCCAGCAGGCCACAGCACAGCCATTTGTCCCTACACACCCTTTGTATCTTGCAGAAAAAAGGGGAACGGAGACCCTAAGGACAATACAGTGCACTGGGCTCCTTACTTCAGCTTGCAGTCTGGCAAACGGTGCTTGATGTTTGCTCTGTAAAACGTAGAGCAACAGAGAGCGTGGTTGTTACACGAACCCCAGAGAAGGACTGCGATGGAGTCTTGGGACTGTAGGCTAAAAGCATCCTAAATAGCAATGTTTCACAGCCCTCCTCCTACTGGAAGCCTGTCTTCGGGTTTTCATTTCTTTGGAAACGGCAAAGCCACTAGTGTCTGCAAACATCCAAAGATCATATCCTCACAGATGAAGGCATACAGCTTGAAACAACCCAAAATGTAATCAGCACACCGTCGTAACAACATATACAACAATGTGTTCACAGTTTTCTCAGCAACATAAAGGGGATTCTCAGAAGGCTAAAACAGTAATCTGAGGTTTGACCTAGAGGAAAAACATGACAAACCCTCAACGAATTAGTAGAGTAGAACGGTATTGTTGGGCTTTTCCAGACAACAGAAAACAGGCATTCACTCACATCCCCGATGTTCCAGATCCCACCAGCTATGTCACTTGTAGAAAATTGTCTGAAGAGGTGAGAGACACCTACGGGGGTCACGGCGAACCCTGAATGGTGGAGAGACTCCACACGGCAGCTCCTGCCTTTGCAGCATGGTGGGCAGCCAAGCGTGGAGAGAGGCTCGCTTCCACAGCGACTCGGTTTAGAAAACATGCTTCGACTGTCCTACGAACATAACCACCCACCCCACCCGCATTTCACTCAACATCAGCCGGGACTGGCTGCAAACAACTCTTCCTTTTGTTTGTGCTGTCCATGTCATTCATTGGCTCCTGGCGACATAGCTTCTCTGTATCACGGCTGCTTACCCGAAAGCTAATGGAAATCTCGCTCTCCCTGCCCATTTGTCCCTCTCCCTGTTGTACGCCCATGGCACGAGGGGTACTGTGGTGGTGCCACAGAGCCTGTGATGAAGGAAACACATTTTGCCTGCGCCATTTCCATTACCAACATGCAAGCAGGCCTGGACCTACCTGGTCAAATTAGAGGATGTCTCACTTTGGCAAAAATCTAATTTTTGTTGCAGCGACACTGATGGAGGAAACCATGTGTACTCCAATTGCTACGAAGCAATGGGATACACTGACGTGAGATCCTGAGGAGATCGTTCTTTCATGCTATAATGAAACCTGAAATTTAAAAACTGAAGAGCACAACTAATTAGGCCTTAGCTCCTCTCTGCTTGTGGCTAGTTTCTCAGCCTTCAAAACACAAAAAAGTGTCATAGCAAAAAGGATGCTGCATGCGGATTCAAGGCCAGAGTTGACCAAGCCCGAGCTGCTTCCACCATCCTCACATCAAGGGTACCACTCTGTACCCTTGATTCCAGGGAGCCTGAAGGGGAACGTAACAGAAATTCAACATGTGTGTTTTGGAGAGATCGATTTTACACGGCAAATACCAGGCTGCAGTACATCAGCCCTCTCTCGTTGTTGGTGATGCCCTACCTTTCTCACATGCAGCATCATCCCAGGGATATTGCCATTGCTGGCGCTGCAACATCCTGAGCTTTTCAGTCCTTTCTTTTGTACAACCCATTTGTGACAGCTGGATTCCCCTCTTCCATACATAGGGCTTAGAGGAAGTTCAGAGATGTCTCCCCAGCTAGGGGCACAACAGCACATAATGCGAACCTTGTAGCCTTTATGTGGGTTCATGCAGTAGTGATGGCAGTAGCACTTCGTAGACAAGATCATCTGTGTGCAAATCGACGTGTGCTAATTTATTTATGGATAAATTACTGCAACACTTCAGTAAGGGAAAGTCCCAGGACAGACTAGTTCACATGCTGCCCGGAGTGAAGTTTTCTTCAATGGTAAATCAAAAACATTCCCAGATCAAAAACCCTCCATTTACTTTGCACAACCATTTCCCTCAGCATCTGTCTCTCATTCTCAGCTCAATATCTAGGGTGATGACACTGGGCAGCCAAATGCTAAGAGGAAGAACCAGACAGAAAACAATTTTGGGCTGAAAAAAAAGACTGAACGCTGGATTTATGGGGAATGATACCGATACCGACAAGTCCAGTGCTTCACCCATAAAAGCAGGACAACGCCTTAGTTGGGACCCAGCAGTTTGTTCAGTTGGCCCAGACCTTGGGCTGAATCGAGTCAAGAACTGAGACAATAGCAATGATACTGAAAATCTGGACCCCCATCAATGTGCATCATGGTCCAGCAGTCACGTTATTGGTTTTGAGTATTTTAGTTCCAATTCCTGTGTTGTTGTTCTGCCCCTTATGTAACGTCCTTCAGTCATCCTTCCACCTCAGAGTCCCTGTTACTGTGTGTGTGTGTGTGTGTGTGTGTGTGTGTGTGCGCGCCGTCACGATGAATTTCCATGGTGACTGATTTTTGGTTATTTATCTCCACCACATGCTTCTATCATCCCACCTACCATCTCGCTCTCTCTGTGTACCAGCCTTTTGAAACTGTCTCCCCAACCCATCTCCACCTCCTATTTTTGGGAACAAAAGATTTATAATCTTTACATTTTTTCCACTGTGGTACACAAGCATGGGATGAAAAATGAAGAAACGGGACTTGATTCATCAGCTGCGTTCAGTCTTCCCTCACTTTGACAAACTATTGTGCTGTTCTAAAAATAGGTGCAGGGTGCCAAAGTTCTGTTGTTATGATGCTTTCTCATAGTAACAACAATCACGACACCATGCAATTGCTATAATTTAGACTGAATACCTGTCATCCTGATGGCCACTTAGGCAAATCCATTTGGCCAGGAACAGTAAGCCCTTATAGATATTAATATGTTCAAAATTACATTACATTGTTTTTCCTGACCCACACACACATTCAAATATCTTGACAACATTCCCCACAAACAAGAAAACTGAGCTTAATGTGGCTACTCACTAGTTTAACTGACAACGCTAATTAAAGCATTGGTTTCCTCCTTCTCTTCATCTCAAGCTCCCAGAGATGAGTTTGTAGTCACTATGAGCCAACATCAATGATCGGTTTCTTTTTGTACTCATTAATCAGAGCCGAACGCTGTGGGGCATCACGTGCCAGTAACGTCGCTGGTCTAAGACTCATTCAACCTCCTGATAATCAGAGAAGTACTACAAGCAATTGTGCTGTAGTAATGTGCCATTTTGTGGCCTGCACGGTCCCCAGGATCTGCTCTCAACAACTACAGTATAGTCATGATGGTCTTCAGCATCAAGCCTGTGAATGCAGAGGCATATCATGAAAACCCTTTACTGTACAAACAAAACACAAAGGCTGACATTTTGACACTAAACAGTAATATCTTATCTTATAATTGCAGGGAAAACATTCATTACATTTAACTCTAAACAACCCAGAACATTACATGCCCAGTATAAACTTTACATTCCGCTTTATTTTTTTGCAAGGGCAGATTTAAAAATATCACAACTGCATGTCCTCAACAAGAAAACTTTCTCAAAGTTATTTTTGCCATTCTGAGCAGGGCCCACAATGGGGTCTCGTGGCTGAAGACAAGCGTTTTGATGTAGGCACAGTTGTCTACACAGACTAATGTATCAAACATCTACAAAGAACCAACTGCTTTGAGGGATCATTTATGTCTATTTTACAGGTACATCACAATTTCTAATAGCACTAATATTTTAAAAAGATTTTTAAAAGGCACAGCAAGGGAGGGCAACTGAAAAGCAACTAAGTGCATCTTTACACAACCTAGAGAACACAAAAAAAGGCCATGGCTTCTGGCTACAATAAAAGGGGGAAAAAAAAAACAAACGCCAAAATAGCCTTTTAATGTAAAACGCAAAATGGCTTTTTGCATATTGAAAGCACTGCATTTCCAACAGGGCCACTGACTCATTTAAGCCCAGCTGGTCAGCCTCCTCGCATCTTGACCACTAGCTGTGGTCCAGCTTGACCACTGTGGCACATTCTTTTTTTGGTAACCACAGCAGACCACAGCAGTGTTTGGGAGGGGGGTGGGGGGCAAAAAACACACCAATATTTCAACACACTTAAATCCCAATGGTGTGATTAATGTGAGTGTGTGTGTATAGGGCATCATCAATGTTGAGGGGATGGAAAAATTTAAAAGCCACACTGTAACACTTGCAGGCATCAGCACATGCTGTGAGTCAAGGAAACACGGACATTTCACTTGATGAACATCTCTTCAAAAGGGTCTCCCCTTCCAGTAGGTGGTGAAGTGAGAGATGGTATGAGCCAAACCCCACATTGAGGAGAAGAGAGAGAGAGCTGCTCTATTCCATTTCTCTCCTTTCCAAATTGAAGATGGCTGTGCCCTCACTGTGACCCCCTCTGTTCTGCCATCCGAGTGTGCAATAAACCCCACACATCAGTATCAACCTCCACGCTGTCATTCGTCCTGTTCTGCAACCCCGGAGCTCACTCTTTCACACACGACTCATGAACAAATACTCATAAGCATGCGCACAGAATGTTTTTCCCCCCTCCCCCTTTCACATCTGGGCTTTTGAAAAGCTAGGGTATTTGTGCACAACACAGCAATGCACGCTCAAGGGTGTTGAAGCACTTATACTGAGTCTCAGAGGCTTTTTGGGGCGGCATGAAAGGTCTCAGAAAGCCGGAGAGGGATGAAAAGCTATGCGTGCCTGCTGAAGAAGTAATTACTGGGATGCTCCTAGTGTGGTCTTCGGTCTCCCTGTACATCTCTAAAGAGACAGGCTGACTTTGTCAGATTCAACTGTCACACAACCACACAAATACAGGCCTAGATACACACAGGCTTTCACTCACCAACACGTTTATACACTCCCTGTATTAACCGACTCCTATTCAAAGGCACATTTACATACACAAACTCCCACTCACAGGTACATGTATACACACAAGCATATATATTTATACTAAAGGAAAGAGGCTGCTTGTCTGAAGACCAAGAGACATTTTGGGGACAGAAGATGAGAAAAAAGGCAAAGGAGCGCTCCCTTGTGGTTTTTTTGTCTTTAATCAGCATCCTTGTTAAAAGAGGTCATGTGCCTGTGTATTTGGATTTCAGTATTACACCATTTATGTTGACCAGTTATGCAACACTGCTTATCCAGCACTTCTGTTCCATCTATGTGGTCACATAGGTATGTGGTAAGAAAACAAATGTAAAAAATCTGGAAGCTGACCAAACACAACTCTACCTGTTTTGCCTATTTATTCTCACAGCAAGGCCTCTTTTGCTGCCATCAAAATTAGTATGATTACGTGCCAAAAATGGAAGCATCATCCAGTCATTATAATAATGGCTGTGAAAGGCTGACGTGATTCTTCATTCCTCATCTCGCAGATGTGCAGCTCTAGCAGAGAAATTCTGCAGGGTTACAGTCGCCATTGAACTGATGTAGGTGAGTAGTATTAAGAATAAGCAGAACATTTTAAGTCACTCTGGACAATTTTTTAGCTACACAACTAAATACGATCCATCCTCAATGCTTCAGACTACATGGGAGGAGGTGGTGTCCGAATGTGCAAAGTCCAGAAAATCAAAAGCGGTTTTTTATTAAAGCACTATATAGCACTACAGTATGTACTACAGTAACACTTTTATAGCCTAGTGTAATGTGCAATGAACACACGCTAAATAAAATTAAATTGCTCCACCAGAACAACGCTAGAAGGAGACTAGCTGGCGCTTTGCCGCCTTCATCATTTCAAGCATTAACGAAGTTGTTTTCTCCAAAAAAGGAGAACGTTGATAAATATGTATATTTTCCCTTACATTATGCTTCAGTAGGATATTTCGGTATTTTTGAATTTTCTCCATTTTTCTAGAATATTTTGGCACAAGTCAAATCTGAAATCTGTCAAACTGAGGCAAGTTCAATTGAGGACAGACTGTAAATAGATGAATGAATTTGAAAGAACTTTCAATTGCACAGGAGTTATTGGACAAATGGTGTGATTTCAAGGTGCTATTTCAGGATCTTATTAAGGGGGGGCCAATGAGAGGACAATAGAGCTCACTGAACAACATCTGAAAACAATGGCAACTAACAACAACTGTGTTACATGGTGTCTGTGGAAACACCGCAGCTGAATCAACAACATGCACTGCAAACTTTTGTGCAAAATTTGCTGCTGATACTGCCTGTAAGCACGAGCCCCCCAGACCAGCGGGGTGAGAGAGGCCATCTATGAGACAGAACGGTGCCACCAGGAGGATTCTGCTAATGCTTCTTCTGAGCCACACAGTAGCCCTGCAAACAGCAAAATGAAGGGAGACTTGACTTGAGTAAGGTGGGTTCTAAATACTGAGCACAGACTAAACAGGTTCAATATAGGGGTCATAAGAACCCACTTGGAATAAGTTTAAGGGGCTTGACACAGCATTCATTAGATCCATATGCACAATTCTCAATGACGCCAACTAAGAAGGGCATCTAAGTCTTTTGACAGGTTCATCTTCAACACATCGACCAGATCAGTATAATGGCTCCCTGTGTTTTGATGCAACTGTGACTGAGAGTCTGTTCATAAAATCACTTCTATTTTGAAAACAGATCTACGTTGTTTCTACAAACTCACGTTCAGTGTTGAAATTCTACAGATTCCTCCAGCGAATATGTAAAACAGGGGAAGCAAGCTGAAAGAAGGCAGAAGCACACTATGCTGCTTGGATGTGCATTCCACTGACATCCATCAGCTGGATGAGGAAAGAGGCTGCAGCTGTTCAGCCACGCAGAAAAATTTTAGAACATAGTGATGACATGAGTGAAGGAAATGCATTTAAAGACCAATTTTAAAACGCTTTTAACGTTTGCATCTTGTAAACATCTTGTAAAACTGGACCATTTACAAAATGAGAACATACATGGGAAGTTCACGCATTTTGTGTTGGGACTTGCATCCTCCGGCTGTCAAAATCAGCTCTGCTGTCGGATAGTCCCTCTCTCTGCCTACCGACAAACTTGTCTCTCTGTAAACAGCTGCTCCACCCACCCACACACACACACACACACACACACACACACACACACACACACACACACACACACACACACACAGCAGTGGGGAACTTGCCAAGATTTCGGCTGCTCTAGCTGAATCAGATGTTTAAGTTATCAAACCCACTTATGCTATGAACACTTAAAGTGTCATGTACTGTCATTCAGGCTCATGTTCCACTTTAAACACACATTTCTCTACCATTACACTCACTTCTCATTTTTGCCCAATGCAGAGACAAACATACACCCGTTTGTTTCCACCCCAGTGCCCCTGTTTTCATAGTTTAAAACCTGATAAATTTAGCATTTGTCTTAGGTTAACGTTCCATATGATTAATACTATAGTAAACAGTTCAAATACATTATATTTATAAAATTGGTTCTGTATCAACCTTCCTGCACTGAGGACACCCATGTTCTGCAGTTATAGAGTTTTGTGCAATATTCAATGGGCTCTCTTTCCATACAATAAAACTGCAGTTACACGAGGACTCGATGCCTCAGGGATCAGCAGCCCAGAGGAAACGGACTGACATCATGGACACGCTTCTCTGGGGCACTGACAGATGGGGACGAAAGTGACTGGAAGACACATGAACCTGTAACCTTTGTCTGTCTTCTGGCAGGTATTAATGGCAAAAGTATGTAAAAAAATACTGATAAAGCACGGAATTGGGCATTTGTAATCCAGTGCTGGGTTTCAACTGAGTCGCTGCTTGGTCATCAGAAAAGCCGAATTCATCAGGATAACATTGAGCAGACACCAACCTCTTGTAAGGCTTTCTCTCTCACACACACACACACACACACACACACACACACTGAATTGCCAGTTAAGCTGAACGGTGAAGCACTAGAACAAAACCACCAGTATGAGCTTTGGTGAGAGCTAAGGCTAACCTTAACTGGGGGGGACTGGCGAGTTCTTTGCACACAGATTCAGTTTAACATGTGACTTGTGCAACGCATTAAATCAAAATCTCCATCAAGGCTGAGTAATTAAGGGCTCAGCTTAAACAAAATCCAGCATATTGTCAGGCCTGTGAGGTCCAAGGCCGGTCATAACTGCCTCTGAGAATTCATTATATCCCTCACTGGCTTTTATTTGACTAACTAAGGTAAGTTTGGTCAGCAGATGCCATAATAATAAAATCATGTGTCACAGGTCACTTCCAATAATACAAATAACGCAAAAGGTGGTTTTTCAGACTTCCATCGGCCAGTTACAAACGTACAGTTTACACACTTGAGCTTTGATGTTGCTCCTTCTGCTCCGAGTCAAAAGATTACAGTTTCTATAGAGGGGATTCACACAGACTGACTGAACACTACTGTACGGTGCCTCCAAATGCTGAGATCCACTGCTACAGGTTTGCTGTGTGAACAAGTCATCACACAAGTTTAGTAGCTCAGACTCAGCAACTTGGAGATGCGCCTGCCTCACACTATAGGATGATGCAGACATTGTTTCAACCCAATGACTCCTAGGGGACTTGGGAATTTATCCTTCAAGTGTCTTACTTTGCAAGGATTTGCAGAATAAGCAACACCAAGTTAAAGTTAAGTATAAAAAACATCCACTTTGTTCACTCTTCCACTCTAATCCTGAGGTCACAACGCGTCCTAATCTCCTAGCCGGCCCTTCCCATCATATAGTGGGCTGTGCACCAACTGCTCTCAGCACAATCTGCACTCAGCAGAAAGTTCACAATTACCACTTCAAACGTGAGCTTGTTCTGCATACCGATTACCTTGGTGCTAACCCTTCATTGACCCTGTCATGTGGCACAGGAAAGACACTGATCGTACTCAACTGGTTCCACCAATAGCGCGTGCAGGTAAGGAAGCAACTTGCACAATATTTGTCCTCTTTCTTTTCTCATCCTGTAACCCAAAAGTGAATTTCAGGAAGAACCGTATTATAATTTAGTCATAAATCATACCAGTAATCTTGGAAGCTGTGACTATGTTTTGAAAATGTAGTCTTGATGCAATCTTACAGAGGTGAAATGCTGTGTATTGCTGCTGTTATTCAGCCACCAGCGAAGGACACATCAGTCAGCCACTATACATCTGACGTGAAAAGTGTGCCTCATTATCATCTCCTCACTACCTAGTTCTGGCAGTGAGTTGACAGACTCTCCCAATTCATGAAGTGCAGTATTCCTACATGTCCATCTTTTTAATTGCAAACCTCACAGCCAATCAATCAATCTGCTGTTGTGAAGCACCGTCCCCGTTTTAGCTGCTTTACTATTAAAAAAAAATTCTCTACAGTAAAAAATTAAAAATCCTGTTCAACATACACCGGCCAAGAATCTTATACATCTAAAAAACAAACAGCAGCTCTCCCCCCAGAGGTACCGGCCCAAGTTTAGTGGTCTAAACTTCAGTGAACTTTCCTGATAAACTCTATGAACACGTGTGCCCGTGTTATCATCTGTCTGTAATTAAGTAATTTCATTCAAATCGCTGTCAGTGTTAAAATCTGTATCAGTGTCACTTTGTCTTGTGAAACGTAGTTTTGTTTACACCGAGCTGTATGTCACTATGGAAGAAAGATTTGAATGAATGCAAATGTAATATTCATGGATATTGATATTATGCTTATCCTGCCATTTTTGGTTGATGTAGCAATAATGTATTGCATTTTACTACATCGCATTGTGTTTGTCTGTTCGGATCTGGTTTTATTGTTCAAAAACAATAAAGAAGCCACATAAAATATTTATTTATAATATAACAATCATGGTTATGAAGTGTAATAAAATATTGTTCCACCCATCGATCCAGAGCTATTATTTCCTGGTCAGGGTTGCAGAGGTCCTGAGCTCATCTCAGAATCTCTTGGCACTAGGCTTTCACAATGCATGCTGGATGGGATGCCATTCCTTCTTGGATAATAAAATACCTGCAGGACAAGTTTAACTACAATATTGGTATGCAAAAAATTATGGTATTGTCAAAATGTGCAACACTCAAACATTGCCCGTTTCAAGGTCTATTTTAACTGGGCTCTAAAATATAATCTGGTAAATGTATCAGTATATGCAATTTTCTTTTAATTCTACATTATCACCAAATTACCAAATAACGGTCTTATAAACATACAGACGTTGTACTGGGACAGTATTCATTTACCTGGGAAAGGACTTTAGTTGGTCACTGAAAGTCATTTATCATTTTATGCTTCAAAGCAATTCAAGTTCAAGTACTGTTTGGATATGGAAAACATCCGTCAGCACAATTCTACATCACCATCCCAAGAAAGAAAGAAGAAATCAACTCCAAAAAGCAGGTAGTGAAAATACAAATGGTGGATGACATCTACCTTAAATTTGTTCTAACACTGAAAAAGAAAGATGAGTTCTAAATCTCATAAACAGAACAGAAAACACAGAAAAAGGTAATGAGACTTGCAAAAAAACTAATCCTTCAATATCAAACAAAATCCATCTTAAAGTCACTCCACTCATGCTGCCAATGTTCTCTGCTAATGACTTCTGTTTTTTTACTACATATTTTGTACTGCTGTTTAGCATTTCTGCTTTCACACATAAAAAGCAGTACATATTCTTTGAAAGGCAAGAACAATATTCTAAAATATAAAACAATCCCTAATAAAAACATTTTATTTCTATCAACAAAACAGTTCAAAGAAAAAGCATAAATACAGACATTTCCTAAGAGTGCTTTAGATCAATAATTTCATTCTTATTCATATTTCAAGCCTCACACCTTCGAGTGGTAAATGCACTCACAAGTACAAGTGTATTTTTTAAATGTATATCAAAGTCCTCAACACATATACCCATCGGACTCCCAGCTGCCTTGGCAAGTTGGCCAAGAGAGGAAATGGAAGCTGCAGACGTAAAGACCCAAAAACTCCTTATAATGCAGAGAGCCTTCCACCCAAATCCAAGACCCAGAGACTGTACACATGCCAGATGAAAAGGAAACGTGGTCTGGAAAGTGTGATGGCTACTGTCTTGAACGAGATACGGAACATACACGAGTGCCTCCAAGCAATGCCCTTTAAAGATGAGCTGATAGGGGATTGTCTGAAGCAGGTAGGAGATATGGATAGTAGGGAAGCAGAGGAGTTGCCATGGCAGGTTAAGCCCCTCAGTGGAATGTACCACTGACAGATGGGCAAGGGTGCCAGACACGAGGACGTCCTACCAGTGGCTGGAAAAGGCAGGACTGAAGGACATTAGAGGTGCTGATCACAGCAGCACAAGAACAAGCTCTCAGCACCAGGGTCAATGAAAACAAAGTGAGCCATATCAGGCAAGACCCCCAGGTGTAGACTGTGCAAAAAAGCCCCTGAGACAATCCACCACCTAGTCACAGGCTGCAAGATGGAGACAGGGTCAGCGTATCCTTTGAAGCTCAACAAGAATTACAGAGGCAAGATCCTGGGAGACTTCCAGACCCAGTCAGATAAACAGGTACCGGCCAATAGACAAGGAGGAGAAAACAGCAGTGGTGATTTCCAGTGACAGAAACATCAGGAAGAAGGAATATGAGAAACACCAGGGGTTGAATTGGGAAGTGGAGAGAATGTGAAAGGTGAAAACCAACGTGGCCCCATTAGTGACAGGAGCACTTGGGGCTGTGACCCCCAAAGCTGGAGAAGAGGCTCCATCAGATAACCAGATATGACAACATCGGTCTCAGTTCAGAAGAGCACAACGCTAGGAACAGCAACAATACCGCAACCTTACCCTCAGACTCCCAGGCCCCTGGTAGGAAGCCCTAGTGTAAAGAAAGTTACCCCCCACAAAGGAAAACTGGGTGAGAAGGGATTTTTTGTGCAAACACAAACATGCAGGGGAGAAAGCTACTGGTCATGGCGGGGGGGGGGGGTGTTGACTGGAGGAACTTTGGCAACTCAAACTCCTCAAACACAGTGACAGATCTTTCCTGTCACTTAGGATCTGCTTTGATGCAGACACGCAGCCAGCTGATTGACTAACACGAAGAGACTGCTCTGCCTATGCATGTCAAGTGGACACTACACTTTGATTCCTGTCCAACCTGAATAAATATGGAAAGTGTCCTGTCTCAGTGACTCAGAGGGGACACACTCAACAGGGAGAATGACATCTTCATTAGCTTTGCCAAAGTCCCTCACCTTCATTTCTATCATATCTGCTCCTCAAAATATTAAAGTGACAAAAAGTACAGTTCATTAAATGCACGATACACCCCCCCCCCTTACAACTCATTTAGGAAATTCTTTTTTTATACAACACGCTGTCCAAATTATTAAGGCATCTGGCTTTGGTTTGCTTTTGAGCTTTATTCAATAGTTTGAACTATTTAAAGTTCATGGTAATGGCTGTAGAGGCACACTTGATGTACTTTGCTTTGGCTTGGAGCCTACTGGACTCCTCACACCTGCTGTTGTGTGAGGTTGCTGAGCCCCCCCCCCCCCAACGGGTACATCTTTGATAACTAGACTGTATGTTGTCAGATTTTAAATGCTTTGCGATAAAGTTTTCATTGAGAGAGGCAGTAGTCTAGTACTTCTCCACCAAAAAAAAGCAGTATTTCAGGATAATTAACTCAACTGCAGGCAGAGATATCTCCACTTTGCAAAAACCACTTCATTACAAATCTATACATTTAATCATTTCTTCATCTTTTGCCGTACTGTACAACTGAAATAATAAAAGCCATTAAGCGGAATTCCTCATGGCCTTCGAAAGATCTAGTATACGTAGCTGGTTTCTACACAGAGAGTCATTTATTTGTAAAATTTCAATGAGGCCAGTGTTAATTTGTTTGTTTCACAATATGTGACAAAGGATCAAGTGCCACTCAGAGGTAACATAGTGGCCAGATGGACCTAAAAGCAAGCTCGGGTGCAGAAATAGGTTTGCCAAGGGCCCTGCCGATGCTGTATTATTCTGCACATCATTTTGAGGCAGGAATGTTTTTTTATGAAAAGAGCCCATATGAAATGGACACTTCAAAACACACAGTGTGAATGCTGATGTGTTTTCTGGGTGGTAATTGGGTTGCGATGTAAAACCAACGCCATAAGCACTGCACGAGTAGGTGCTAGCAACACTCAGGTTCCCTGCCACACAACTGACAGCAGCGCTCCCTGCTAGATCTTCTCCTAATTTATTCCTTGACTGATCAACGAAACCTTGTCTGCTTCCCACCCCCCTTGCCAACAGAGCCAGCATCACGAAATTTGTTTCCTAGAAACTGCAAAATGAAGCAGGCAGCTGGGGGGGGGGGGGGGCATTCTCCAAAATACTGTACGGATAGCTCTGAACATCATTGGCTGAAGCTCTGACATGGTTCACGCCCATCTTTGTCCTCATTGGCTAAAAGGTGCCTTTCTCTTCCCTCCAGTTTACCTTGCATACTCGGGGAAGGTCAAACAGCAGCAGGAGCTTCTGCTCATGGTTAAGCTGTTACCAGAAACACACACACCCTCCTTTCTTTCACTGCGTCTTTCTGCCCTGAAAAGAGGGAGGCTGTACTGAAGTAGCCCCAGCCAGACATGAGCACCTAAAAATCACCAGGCAAGTTCAATGGACCAGAAGTAGTAAACTGAAGAAGAAAACCAAATATAGTTTTGAAGCCAAGAGCAGAATAAAGGCAGCAGGATTCCTCCTCAAATCTACATTGTTTTAAGTTTAAAAAAATAAAAATAAACCCCCCCATCATGTAATCCTATGCTCAAGTTGTAATAACCAAATGCTGTTTATTTTTTTACATCTTCATCTAGCTTGAATTTGCTGCCCTTTTTAAACACTGCATGCTGATGAAGTTCAGATAACACATACTTCAGTCTGTATGCCAGCTTCCTTGCATTATGCACTTCAGCCCATTTCCACAACACATAAAGCATGGACACAGAAAGGAGCATATTTCAGATGCATCTGCTGCACTGAGCGGAGCCACTCCCCCTGTAGACCGCAGAGCGGAAGAGAGAGGCTCTCGGAACTAAGAGACCAGCCTGCCACCGTCAGGAGGTGAGGAGTGATGTCTTTTGGATTATATACAGTTCTTTGCAGTTTGTTCAGAGATTAAATCATCTTCAATGCTTACTTCTCTTCATTTACAACCTGCTAATGCGGTAATGCGTTGAACTCTTCAAAACAACTTGTGTTCTTTGTTCCAATAAATTATATATGAGAAAAATAACTGCAACATGGAAGGGGGGAACCTATGGCCAAAAGGAAAAGCTCATCCAAAAATCTTTTACAGAAACGTGTGAATTTCACAGAGAAATTTGTAAACACTCTGATCTGACCCTTGTAATAAAAAGATTGCACCATCTGTTATTCCACTTGCTGGTACAGCTCAGGCTGCATTTTGAGCAAAAATTTTAATTTCTTTCAATTATCTGAACAATCTATCTTTCCAATTTGTTTATCAGTCACTCGCATCCTTTTCTGAAAGTCATAAGAGCAAAACATATTTCCTTCTGAACTGTAAAGAATGTGATTCTCTAGATACAGAAAACACAAATACAGCATGTCAAGCTTTAGCATCCATGTTTACTTGTTTATCCCCCCCCCATTATGTTATATTCTTTGGCTTTAGTATCCATGTTTCAGAACAGGACTTGTGAAAACCCAGGAAAAAGAAAAAGGCACTGTTTTTGTACATTAGTTTGCATATTCACATGTTTCTCTATGTAAAGGAGCAAACCTACACCACCATCACCGATCTGTAAAAGTGGTATTAATCGAATGTGAACATCTTTGCTTACATGCAATGACACATTTACATGCCATGAAACAGTTAGTGCCGCAGTGCAACTGTTGACTGTTTAACCCCCCCCCCCCATCTCTGATTCATCCATCAGCTGCTGTCCGTCATGCACATTTTATTGCATGTTATGTTCCCATCTGTTAAACTTATCTTCTGACAATTAAAATCCAACAAACAGTATCAAAATAATGCTATTAATTGAACAGCACTGGCCATAATTTTGTGTAAACATGCATTTTGATGTAGAGTATAGCATATTTTTGCAGCTTCTACATTCATCCACACTATGTTTTCACTATCTGACCACGTTTACAGAGGTTTACACGTTAACTGTAGAACATAACAAGGTGCACCGATGACACCTCCTTAACCATTCTGGCGCAACAAAGGACTAAAATAGTCAGATGTGAGACTGCGGGGAACGATACTTTACAGTTTGCTGGTGTTATATCTGAAATACTTTTTCCTGCTCATTTCTACAATTACACTTAGAACCTTCCCATCTGTTGAAACTTACTCACTCACTACCAGTAACCACTCATCTAATTCAGGGTCGCAGTGGTCCGGAGCCCATCCCAAAAAGTACCGGACCCCTTGCTACACAGAGTACATCCCAGACACGATGCCAGTCCATCACAGTCCCTTTCAAAATGGAATCTGAACTGAAGTGTTTCACTAACGTAAAGGAAAATTAAAATGAACGCAGTATGCATTCACAATGGCTCTTTGGAGACAACAATAATATTAAAGCAGTTAATAATAACAGCTGATGGATGGATAGATGATGTAGTGAAATTACTCCGAGTGATTCTGCCTGGCATTTTACAAAGGGATACATCTTTGTGTGCAATTCAGTAAGTTACTAGCTGCCCATGGGGATACAGAGGCTATTGAGATGCAGTCAGAGCGGAAGCATCTCTCACATATGACACGGCCACTTGCCTTCTTTGCATTCTCCAGCTGCTGCTCTGAATAAAAGCTACAATGGACGGATGGAACAGAAGGGGCTGTCAAAGACGAGAGGTGTAGGACTTACCGTTTCACCCTCCCACACCCTCTCTCCTCGCTATCCTTGTATGGAAAAAGTATTGCTGAGAATGACAAGTACTTCCACCCCTCAGTCATGCTTTAACAACCTATTCTTGATGACAATAATGATGATGATTAAAGATAAGGAGCATGTCTCACAGGTAGAAACCAACGTGTTGTCTTAGGTCAGGGGTCTGTAACATTTTAACTGTTCTGCCTGTTGTTACTATAAAATGTCTCCAACCCACCCTAGCAAAGTTTCATTTTTCTTATCATAATCCATAAACCCAGTGATGGAGACCGTCTCACCCAACCGGCCTCAGTGCAGCAATAGGGCGCACGAAGAAGCCATGCTCCACTTCGCACTGTTAGGTCTTACAAACGGAACAAGTTATGAGCTGCTATTACTTTGAATAAAAGGAACAACCTGTATAAACTGCCCTACAGACATCACCATCATCCGGAGTCTGACAACAATCATTAATCTTGTATAACACCGAAAAATACAAAATATTTCTCCATGGCAAACCACTGGAAAAACCTTACAACAGCAATAGGACATTCAGTCATTCAACCTGTTCGTGCCCTCTGATTTGGATTTCTGATTTTCAATAAATATGAACACAATACTCTGGTGCTTTTAGAAAACAACCAAAGGTTTCTAATAGCCAGAGCACACAACAATACATGGCTGCAGAAGTTAGAATTAGGTGTGTGCTCACTGTGACGCTCACTTGACCCATATCATAGAAACAAATGTAGTGCACCAACTCAGAGCGCGTTTCTGTCTTAGTTGAAAAAACAGTGGGGTAACAGACATGGATGGGCATTTAGAGGGGAGAGGGACTGGTTTGTTCAGCAATGGTCTCACAGAGACAAGTACCACGAGCTCCCAGGTTGCCATGACAAGAGGCTCAGGGATTTTGTGGTGCAAGGCTCTTCTCAGCAGTGGCAGCTAGTGACGTTGTCCATAGAGCTTCACTCATGCCAGCACTTCCAGGGATGGCTGTAGATGACTGCTGAAATATACACTGCCAACTGCCCTGTGAGCACAGGATGAGAATAACGCTGCAGCTAGCTGTGCTCCTGTCCTATAAATTCCCACCTCTACTGGGGATTTTATTTTGTTTGTAGAACTATGTTATCACTGGGCACACTTAAATTGCCTCAGTTTATACAGGTTAGAAAGCAGAGTAAGCTGTACTGTAGAATTATGTGGTGCCAAGCATTGCATGAATGGAAAATGAAATTATTCTATTTTTGAAATGTAACTCTGAAAATAGATATGCCTACAAAGTAGTATTCTTTTTAAAACATATAAATTATTAGTTAGCTGGAAAAGTTCAACATACTTAATACCCAGTCATTTACCTGGGCATGCAGTTAATAAGTACATATTCAGGTTGTTAAAATATGTTTGTACAGTTACTGAACTGAAAACAAAATAAACTGGAGCACATGTTAAAAAAACCCACATTCATTAGATGTCACCGTAACCAGTAGTTCTGTGTCCACTACATAATTTGCAGCAAGTCACATGTAAAATGTATTTTTCCTCAAAAAGTTTCAGACAGAAAATTGTTCCTTAAAGAATACATCAGAATTGAACAAGCAGAGACGGGTTGAAAATTGCCAACCGAGAAAGGAAATGAAAAAAAAAAGAAACGGGTGAGGAAATTACCATAGTTTCTGCCTGTACCGTTTGCCGCATGGTAGTGACATCACTGAGGCAACAAACCAATTGTAACACAAAGGGTGGTAGAGGTGAGATTTAGGACTCCTCTGCAGGTCTGACTATGCTGGGCCTCAGCATTTTTATCTTTTTTTTTAAGAAAAAAGAATGAATTTTTGACAACTGTGAAGGATCCACATATGGCCCTGTAGTATCACATCATATCAAGCAGTGATCTCTGCAAGGCTTCTACAACATTACACCTCAGTGCACAGAAACAAGTGACTGCACCATCAATCAGGGTTGTCAGCCTGGTGGTCAGCACAGCACAGGTTAACATGCTCAGGCCCCAGGTGGGGTCACTGTTGCTACCCAGAGAGCAACTGACCACAAGACTTCTCCAAGCTTGAACTGGCTGAGAAAAGGGGAAATATAAAGGAAGAAATGACAATTAACATATTTTTCTATTTCCACAGACTACACATTTGCGGTCACTCTCTTCCAACCACACAGAATTGGAGTAAGATGGACAGAAACTGACGGGCAAGGACTGAACCCTTCCTGTGGGGCAGAGCCTCCTTGAGGATCACCACTCAGGGCCAAGTGTGATGGGCAATCTTCACCTCACACACAAAAAACTAACAGCTACTACTCCTAACAAACTCCTGTGTTACATAAATTGGACCATCATTGCTCCAGAATAAGACAAACCAGAGATATTGATGTCTATGAAGGAGACAAGCCTCAAGCTATCATGCTGACGTATATTCAACTTTGGGGACGCAAGAAGAAGCAGCAGGTCTCTTAAAACACACATACATAAACAAATTCCAATAACAGAAGAATTCTGTCAAGGCTCAGGTGATTTTAGAGGCAAACAACATGCACACCTACCCATCCATTTTTGTCTGACAGATGCACACTAATCATGACTAACTGCACAGAGTTGACATAACTAGAACAGACAATGGTGCAAAACACAGAATATAAACTGAGAAAATTCCTTTCAGAAACAAAAGAAAAAATTTTTTTTTAAGAGGTGTGACCAAATCACACACAGCACACCTCCTGTCATGTGAATAAGACTCAACGAAGCAAGCATGAGGAGTGGTTAATAACTGCAGATGGAAGATGAAGACATGCTACAACTGCTCTTCAGCTGAATTTAGATACCGGAAAGGAAGACAGGACTTCAGAGAGAGGATCAACGCTACTTCGATCGAAGGCTCCAGGAATAATCTCCCTCTACCAATCTACAGTGTCATCAGTCTTTGTCTACACTAAAGAACCCTCCATTAATATCTGGCACACCTGTGTGGGCTGGCTGGTGTCAGGTGACCGAGCAGCTTAAGGCTGGTGATGTTTTGCAAGTGGGACAAGTAGTGAACACAGAAGTCGTCAAGGAAAAACTTGCTTTGCTGTCTGAAAATGCTACAATCCACTCCTCTGGTCATACAGCCTCAAGATATCATCTAAAAATCAAAATTAATTTTTTAATTGTTTTACCAGCTTGCGTTCCATTTGTGTTTGCACATCTGTTGGTCAGTGTTACTCCAGCAACCTTTCAATTCAGTGTCTAATAATTAAAATCATAAAACATCTCTCACACACACACACACACACACACACACACACACACACACACACACACACACACACACACAATCATTAACAGGTAACCACAGACCAGAATTCACAGTGCAGGATTTTGAGACTCTAGGTGATTCAAGGTGTGCTAGAAACATGCAAAAAAAAAAAAAAAACAAATTTAAAGCACAGGCACGCATGCATACCGACATATAATGAGGCATGAAAACAATCTTTGGCCCCACAAACCAGACATATACACAAAAAATCATATACCTAATGCAGAGACTTCCACATGCATATATACAGTGAAATTCCATATCACAATTCTTTTGTTCCTCAATAACTACAAAAAAGTTTTGACAGAAGCCAGCCAAGGCAACTGCAGGAGATGGAGACTTCTGTTCAAGTCCACAAGTTTGTCATACTGGTGACAAATATATTCCACACTAGGAAAGCACTGGCCTTGTATTATCCTCACACAAATCCCTCCTTTTACAAAGTCTTTCAACTAATAATAAAAAAAAAAAATCACTACAGGCCATGTTTCAAACCATGTCCACTGTACTCATTCATTTCATTAATCTCACCTATATTTCAATTTCCTAGCCTGATGGCCTATATTATTAATCTTCAATACAATGAAATTACATTTTGGCAGAATAATCCCCCTGCCACACAGGCATTTTTTCCGTCCAACAGTCCCATCTTCCCTTGGGGGGGGGGGGGACGAACATCTCATCCAAGTCTTCAATCGACGCCTGTACCTTTTTTCAGCTGCCATCAGATTTTGTTTTTCCACTTATGGTGACACATTCATGACATCACTGCGTCAGCTTGGTTTGGCGACATGATTCACAGTTCCAACGAAGCCTGCTTTCAACTCATGCTCTGACTGATGGCATCAACATTAAATCACAATAAAGAGGCTTATTATTGACATAGAACTGTGTGCTACCTGCTGATACTGCTGCTGTGCTGCCAAATCTCCTTTGACCCAAGAAAGACCAAACCTACTGAAACTAAGAGGAGACTTGTTAAGCCATGATATGGACTAAACACAGCCTGCATAACCATATGACCAGTTTATGCAGCTTCCTGTACACCACTGAGAAGAGGCTCAAGGAGGGGGGAGAGTTAAAAGGTTCTGTCTTTCGGGATCTCCACTGCTCAAGACCATATCGTTACCATAAGACCAAGAGCACTGATAGGGGTCAACACCAGTGCACCTTAAATGAAATTCAAGTTAGGGCACAGTGCAATTAAGGCTATTAATGCATTTCTCCCCAGTGAGAAGATAAGACAAAGAGGGTTTGAGTCACAGGTCGAGTTTCTTGCAAGAAGCCTGTTAAACTGAGACAATGAGTGAAATGCGCTACAACCTGGGTGGGAAATTCAGTTGTTCGGGGTCTGGAAGCTGCAGACAGACATGAATGGGCCTCGGTGGAAGCGTCACCATACTCATTCTGTTACGATTACATCCCAAATCGTAGGTTTTATATACTGTATAAACGGAAGCTACAGCTGCCCTTCAGGCCCTAAACTGATGAGTACTGCTTCTCCTCGGTGGAGGAAACTTCAAAGACTTTTTGCTTTCATGAAATCAGGGTTAGGAGTGTGAAAGACTTGGCTCATTTTTGAGAGTGATGACAACCTCAGGTCTGGTCCACAGTTCACTTGACACATGTCCTCTGTGCCTCCAGTAAAACACCATGCTTGTTCCTTCAGCATGACCTCTCTCCTGTTACCGGTCAGTGTTACCTAGTAGTCCACCCCTTCTAGTCGGCTCCCTTCTTCCACTTCATCTCTGGCACATCACTCCACTGTGTCTCTGCTACTGTAATTCACACAGAGCTATCCATAACCTTTCCCATTTTCACCTTCCATCACCTCCCTGCTTCTGAGAAGTCCCCCTCCACCCAACCCCTCCTCCCCTCTCTCGCCTCCTCCCTCATCTCCAGTGAATTTCTCCGTAGCAACCAGCTCATCCCTGGGCAACAAACCAGCTAAGGTAGTAAAAGGAGAAGCAGAAAGCATATCTAGACAGCAGCAAACCTGAGTCTCCACTGTCAGGTGGCTGTCAATGAACCCCGAGTCGCAAATCATTCCAAACTACCTGCTTCAACTCCCTCCGAAACAGGCATGTCCGTTTCGCTCAGTGTATGCGAGAATCATGGTGCCTTTGCTCCTGTCCCCCTCCACATCTTTTAGAGGAACTTTAGCCGTTTCCACTTTGACCTCTTGCATCCACCCCCTCCGTGACCCAAGTGGACGGCTGGTGCCAAAAAAACAAAAAGTGTATACAAATATATATTTTTTGTCTACAAGCAATTTGCATTGCCACATTTCTCAAGGGGACCCTTGCACATTTTGGTCCCCAGAAGGATCGCCTTAACATCTGTTACATCACACCTTGACAACACACAATTCCATTCCTTCCTTCCTTCTGTATGCATGTATGAAAACAGTTCTGACGTTTACCTCCAAGGACCTTTGACCCCGTACCCTACTCGCGACGGCATCCATTTATCCCCTCCACCTTTAATTCAGGTGCTGCACGGCCACAAGTTTGTGATAGTCATCTGCTCACAAAGCAGGACCCAGCAGCTCACCTGCAAGTGCCCTCGAAATCTAAGCTAAGTCTCATGCGAGAGAGAGAGAGTCTCTCTCTCTCAGGGAGATGTGCTTTGACCCACTCACCAGCCAACCATCCCATACCCACCACACCTCCCTCTTGATAAGCTGAGCATGAAGGAACAACGCAAACATCCAATTCCAATGACGGCACACGCCCCGCTGAAAGCCCCCACCCAGATATTAGATAAACTGCCAGCAGTCGGAAAACACGCAAATCAAAAATACCTGCTACAACAGAATGCATGGAGATAGGGTTGACATGCCTTGGGATGGTGCATTTCCCATTGTGCAACGCGGACCGCTGGTGGCGCGTGCAACAGTGCTTCCTGCGCCTTGCACTCCCCGCCGGTCTCTCTTCTCCTATGCTCACGCAACGGTGGTGCTGCTGTTGTGCTGTCTGTGCTTGCTATTCGCTCCTTGCTGTCCTCAGACCTCCTTCCCTTGTTCTCTTCCTTTTTCTCTCCTCCCCAGGTCAGGATGCTCTCCCTCGTAAAATGGTACGGTTCCAGCCGTGCTCCAACAGCCCTGGTGTGTTGTGCGTGTGAGCGCGCGTCTGGGCATTCAGGACCTGCCGGGGTGCAAGTGCGTTTGGCACAGAAAGGATGCTCGGCACAGCTAAGAACGAACACAAAAAAAATTAGCTCATGACAGATGAACGTGTTCTTTTCTCATTTCACTCTCTCTAGCTCCCTCTCTCTCCCTCTCTCTGTCACAAGCACACACACACACACACACACACGCGCTCTCCCTCTTTTAAAGGCACAGTGAACCTCTGTATCGCTGAAAGCTACGTGGAATATTATGCACACTGCAAGCTATTATGGTAATCAAGGGGAGTCCAGGGACAAGTGCTGCTTTTTCAGGGAGGCACAGTAAGCAGATGCAGACATGGATGGGACAGAGGTGGGAAAATGGTGACAAGAGCCATGTTCACAAAACTGCAAACAGAAAGCAGGTCCCTTTGAAACCCCCTGATTTAAAAGGGGACCCACAGGTTGACTATAGGAGGGTTTGCCATACGCTAGACATGCGCCGTTTGAATGCCACGAAGCACACTGACAACGTGACTGTCCATAAAGCTGCTGCTATTAAAAGGCGGGGGTGGGGGGGGGGGGGTGAACTCATTGATAAGATAAATAAACAACAGAGAGCCATATGCTCTTCTGGATAAGGCGTGGGTTAATTCTAAAATGTCAAGATTCTAATCCTCCTTCATATTACCCATTTTCAACCTGCCTAATTACTAATTAATTGAGCTCTTGGATATGTCCCTCAATAATAAAATAATAATAACACCATATATTAATTCCCAATCCTCAACACCACTGGGAAGTTGTGTATTCAAGGGCACACTCATCTGAAGGTTCACCGTCAGGACAAGCCGCCAATCAAACAAGCCCAGCATGTTCAAGGTCAGTTCAAGGAGACTGAGAGGAATGTGAGAGGACAGAAGAGGGACAGGAAGTGCAGAACCCATCCCCACACACAGGCATCAAGGGAAACTATTATGTGCTGGCCATAAGACTAGAAGCACCTCAAGCCTGGGGTTCCATCTGAGAACTGTATGTGGTGTGGGTGATCCCAGATGAAGTGATAACCTGGACATTTGAGGTGAACTGACTCCTTTACTGTTACAGAAGCTACAAAAGACAGCCCTTTTCAAAGTATTTGTGTAAAATGAAAAACTAAGCAGTCAGTGAAGCGCTGCCACCATTACACCATCTATTCATTGTTAAAAACCATTTGTCCGGTCCTGTGGTTATTACTGCACATGAGCCAGGGGTACTACATCGGACACTGGTCCATTGCAGTGCAATTGCACTCATTCGCTCACACAAATAGACACTAAAGGCAATTTGGAGAGTTTCCAATTAGCCTGAAAGACCTCTCTTTGGGCTGTGGGAGGAAACCCCTATGAACGTGGGGAAAACATGCAAACTCCACCCAGACCAATTTGAACCCTCATCTAAACCCACAGGCCAGAGACTGAGGGATCAGTGTGACCCAACACACCACAAAGCCACCACTTAATATCACTGATGCAGAGCAAAATTAATACGCTCCAGCAATGAAGGTTGTGAATTGTCCAGCAAAATCTAACAGCACACTCCACGTCAGATACACATGTACACTAGAGAAGGTACCTCTAACAGGCAGTTTTCCCAAAACAGTTTAATGAAACGAACCAAACTGTTGAGATTTATTGCATTTAATTTGCCTTTGACTTGATGGAGGCTCAAAACCCAGGCATCACAAAACTGAGGGTTACCAGTAAACTGGATGCAGAGATAGGAGGTGGGAGGAAGAGGATTATTAATGATCTTCCTGATAAATAATGCATAGCCACTGCAACTTTGGAAACAGCTGCCTAATGCTCATGTGCTTTGTTCCAAAGAGAGAACACATGACCTGCCATTTGCGCCCCACACATTGCTGAAGGGCTGTTAGGCAGTTGCTTCCAGGAAATTTCCACTTTTTTCCCCTTCCTGTGACTGTGTGATTTTACCGAACATCCAGTGCAGCAAACAAGACCAACAGCCCATGGAAAAGGACTGCCTGTTTGTACAGTACTGGTACATTTGGGATGTAAAAGTGAGGGATGCTGTCATTTTTGGTCATGTTTATCTGCTTACCTGACACTGTTAATTAAAGCAACTTTGCACCAATTACTGTGCACAAATGTTTATATTGGACAAATTCAAAACCTTGTCCGAAGTTACTGGATTGGTGGAACCCCTCTGTTATATGCATGAACAAGCTTTAGGCTACATCTGTGGCATTGAGAGACTCCGCGTAGTTCCAAATCCCACATTTTGGATTTTTTTGTTTTAGTCAGTCATTTACACAACTAGTGAGAATTCAGCATAACATCACAAGATCTCATAAAATCATAGGGGCAAGCCTTAGACTGGCTTTTTACCAACATAGAGGATGCCTTCTGGTCTTTCAACTGACAATAGTTTGGTTCAAATAAAACTACCCATGGTGAAAATTTTCTTTCTTCACCATAAAGTATAATAGATGCAGGCAGTCATACCTGGAGGTACTTGCATAAAGAGGCGATGAGTGAAAATTATCATAAATTCATTCAGTCCTCATTCATCGCCATTCAGCAGGGCCCTGCAACAGATGCTGGGATGAATGGTGGTGCTAACAGTACAAAGCGGCCTTAAATGTTGAGAATGGAGTACAGCGGTTCCTCACCAATAATCCCAGGATTATTTGTAATTTTAACACACAGAAAAGGTTGCAATAAATGCCTTACGGAGAGAAGCAAACAAATAACAATATCAAAAGGAACAAAGTAAACTGGCCCAGTGTGATGTCGAATATCAAGGTCATATGCAGGGCATTTGGAGGGTTGTGACCGTTTTTTTTTTAAAATATGATACAAAGAAAAGGTCACACTGAAGGCTGTAGAGAGAGCAGAAAACAGCTCAGCGCAATACAAAGACAAGGGAATATCAGGTCATATCCAAAGACAGCAACGTTTGAAGAGCAGTATTAAAATGAGACACTTGATAAAACTGAGCTGAAGAAGGATGATCGGTTTAATACCCTCGCGGTGTCCCTGGAGGACTGGAGCACCGGAGCCTGACACGACGTGTTAAACTTAGCATCCAGCCCCACCTGCACTTGGCAGAACCAAGTCTAAACTGCAGCTCTTCTTTTAAATCGTCGTACAACTGCAACAAAACCGCTCGCGGAAACAAACGGTATTCGAAACAAACAAACAACCAATTTAAAGAGAAGCCTGGTCACTTGAACAACAATACACACATCCCTTAAGTTAAAAATTATTAACCCCTCACCATTTGACAGGCACAGATAAAAGCAAAAAAGGCGTTTTTTTTTTAAAAATAACTTTTTTCTATAAACATTTGCGCAAATTTCTCCAGAACACACGAAACCCCACTTTGGTCACAACAGAAGTTCAGCTAAGACCATGACAACCGTTTAATGAACAGGTAACCCGCACATTCGTACTTTGACAGTTTGCGCGTCCGTTAGCCGACCTTACCTCTTTAAAACGGCTAAACGGTAGCACCTTCGCACCCGGTTTATCGCCTTTATTTGCCCCGGTTCACCTCTACCGTCCAACGGAGGCTCCTTTTCCACCCGTTTTCACTTCGTGTCTTTTTGCCGCGCGAGCTCTCGGCGCCGGTGCGCGCGACCACACCCAGTGACTCCCGCGCACCTGTTAACGTCCCGAGCGCGCGCCCAGCAGCCAGATCGGTTCAGCGAGGTGACAGTAAGGTGAGTTTTTTCGGCTCTTTTGTCTCCTTTTGCGTTAGACTGACCGTTCCACGGTCTAATTTAAATGCCAAAATGCTGTGCTGGATGACACAGGTAGCAGCGCCGAGTCACATGACACTGGAGCCTGAATTTTTGACAGTTCAAGCCCCACTCCGTGTTCCTCCTGTAGGACCCTTCGGTAAGTACTTATCCCAAACCGCTCAAGTGAAAAACACCGAGCTGTAAATGGGTCAAATACTCCAAATTCCTTTGGATAAAAATGTCAGCCAAGCAGCTAGACGCTGTACAGAACTTTTTGATTGAGGAAAAGCTTGATTTTGCCTCAGGATGCATAGTCTGTACATGTCTGATGGCTTAGTGGACAGGAGAGGTTTCGTCAGACAAACAGAATTTGTGTTTGTTATCAGCTGGCAGTTACTTCATGTTGGTACAATTACCCCCTTTTGTCCTCATACTCCTTTCATCCCGCACGGCAACAGACCCCACAGATTTGCAGCACGGTTTCTTATAAGGTGCGCTATGTAGTAATATATGTGCTTCACAAATCTTTCAGGTTTAGGTATATACGTGCTCAGCTATGGTTTGTGTTCATTGTGCCATAATTTTCTTGCTGATAGATATTGGCAGGTTTTGTACACACAAACCATTGGATATTTTCCCAGAAAAGTTTAGGTCAATTGCGTTCTTCAAGAGACGCCCCTGCGAAAGACTTCATAGGAAACAACATTCTTCCTGTAAAACTTTTTCTTAAACATTGTGCTGCTACCAAAATATAAGATAAGGGTTTGACAGAAGACAAACACACGTCTGGGGGAAAAAGAAATCACATCTGCTCCTATTGGGTCTTGGCTGAGAGTAGATGGCTGTGACACAAATTGCTGAGGATGGTTGCATTTTACCCTCTGGCAATCTTCAGGGTTCCATCCATTGTCATTTTTCTTCCTTGGGATTTTGTGTGATTGGTGGTGTCCTATGGACGTATCCCCTTCTGTCTTCTACCCTCGTTCAAGGTGAACAGCATCCCCCTCGTGCACACACTACAGTGGATCATGTCACGGTTTGGTGGCGCTGACTGTCCTTGTTTCAGTGGCAGCACTTCTACAAAAATCATTATCTGCTGCATGGGCAATAAACGTCAGTGCCTCGAGTTTTCACAGAAGATCACCCCAAACTGTCAGCTCCTTCACACATCCTTCATGCACAATGGCTTTGGAGATGTGGTTAAGGATATGGACTTAGAAGCTGAAGGGCATAAAAGGAGACTTGTTGTAGCAGCATTAAGCAAGGTGCCTAACTTGAATTCCACCATTATTAATAACCACCTGTATAAATGGTTGAAATCTAGAATTGGCTCTGTAGGAAGGTGTTATTAAAGAAAATTGTTCAAGAAAATTGAAATCACGATAACAATGTCAATAACTAGTACCTGTGCCCTCCCGTAGCAATGTGGACAACTGGATACGAGTCCCACCCCACAAGGCATGTTACACTCATGATGTGCACAGTAGAAACAAGAGGAATAGATTATCATCCAAAAGGGTAATGGAATGGGCATCCTGGCCCTTCGCATGACTGCACAAGAGCTTTTATCACCCACTCAGAGGAATCGGATTGGGTTTTTGCACATTTGGCAAATGGAGCAAGCTTACATGCTGAGTGTATCCCTGGATCAGAAGAGATATTGAACACAGTTTTTGCGAGGGGAGGGTGAAGGTACCCTCACTTTACTTGTATTTACATAATCGCTGCTTGGCACGCGATCTTTGCTGGTGTGTTTTTTAGCACCAACAGCAAAATTGAGGGGAGAAAGATGGCAAATGGAAAGAACGGTGGCAAGAGGCTGCAGCAAATGCCAGTTCTAATCTTTGTCTCTTCGCCAGGGCTGTGCTAGTGTGAACGCAGAGAGAGAGGACCCTGGGGCCTCAATTCCCTGCTGTGGGCATCCGTGGCAAGCAGTGACACTATGCAAAATCGAAGGCATTGAGTCCCACCATTGGGCCCCCACCTTCTGCCACATTCCACATCCCGTAAACAAGTGAGGAAATCAGCGGATAAAAGACGACACGTTCCCTTCTCTCCAGATCTGATACGGGAGCCCGGCCGGCCTCCTCTCCAAGGCACAATGGTAAAGGGGCTTTAAAAAAAGAAAAGAACAGGCTTGATGCTTCTCTAGAATGCTCCCTCAGGTTGTGGCAGGTGATCAATGCCCCAGTAGAAAAAGGTTGTTTTCGGAGCGCAGCTAGGATAGAGTGCAGTGTTTATTGAGGTGGGGAAGCCAGGTCAACACCTTGTTAGTAAGTCTTGAGTACAGCATAGGGGTACTTCGTCAACCAGTTGGCCTTGGACTCTCGAGACGGTTTTTTTTTCTCCTATTCCAGCCTTAGCAATTTTGTTCCCTATCCTCCGTTGCCTTCTGGCCCTTTTTTTTTTTTTTTTTTGAAGTGGGTGTTGTTGTAATTATTAACTCTTCTGTATTTCTGCACTATCCTATCTTATGTATCCAGAGGCAACATGCTGGGGACAGCACTAGACAAAAATAAATTGAATTGAACTGAATTAATGCACAGCTTAACTGGGAGGGCCAGTACTGCTAATGACTATAGCAGTGAGCAGATTACAGCAGTGTTTTTCAATTCCGGTTCGAGGAACCCGAGGAACGACGCATTTTTGCCGTAGCTTCAGCCTCAGCACAACCATTATGAATAGTCAAAAGTTTATATGGCGAGTGGAATCAGGTGTTCTGGTGTGTGTTAGCAGTAAAAGTGTATAGTGTAATAGGTTATCTGTTGGTTGAAAGCAAGATTTACTATTTCTGTGTTGGTTTTATGTCCAGGGCCTCCTAGGAACACCTGAAGCTCGTGGCTGCAGAAGTGGTTGTTGAAGAAACATAGGTAGGTTGAAGGGTGCGTTTCTCCACCCTTCTCCAGTCGGATGGGCAGCCTGCAAATGGAGTAGGTCTGAAGAAAAATGTGTTCTCTGAGGAGGGTCTGGTACTCCCCAGGGAGCTGGAGGAGGCGGGTACAGAGCACGTTGCCCTGTGCTGTTTTCAGAAAGGCAGTGGGTGGACGCAACTGGGAAAAGATGCATTACCAAGCAAAAACCACATGATTGTGGGGGAGTGTAGTTTGCAAAATCCCTTCTTTGCCTAGCATTCATTCTGCTAAGGAGCTGGCAGGAAGATGGAATCCCCTACGCTGACACGACAGATGCTCATTAGTACGCCATCGTCGCCGAAGGCCGATAAAAACATAGCTTACTTTCTTCCCTGGGGCTAATTCAGAAACGTCCACCTTTTTCTGGCTCCTGTTAAATGTGACCTGGTCGGTGCCTATAAATAAGAAAGGTGCTGTTTCCAAGGTAACGCCTCTGTGGAGAATTGGCCATGTTGCTGGAAGATGAGGTTACAGTGGGGCGCTGGTCTCATGCTGCATCTTCTTATGCAGAGACAAAAAGCCCAAACCACTGATGCTGCTGCTCATAGATATCCCCTTTTTCAGTTGTTCTTCCGATCTGCGGGAAAACATAAATATTAATAAGTATCTTTATGTCCAATGGTTACCCAGATTTTCACTGTGTCAGCACCTTGTCACTTCAGTGTTTATTATGGATAGTATCTTTATTGTGGTTTGCGATTATTGTGGATTTAGCATTGTATGCTTCCATATTTCTGTATAAATCTGCCGTTTTGGCAGATATACTGAGTATATATCTGGAAACAATACAGATATTCCAAATAATTTGCTGGTTTAAGCGCCCAGTTAATTGCCACCTAAAAAAGAAATCTGAAACATTAACGTGGAAAACAACGGCAGAGATAATTAGTGATAATTGCGATAGTGGTTTTAGTTTTTCAAAATGACTTTAAAAGTCTTTGATTTTTTTTAAAGCGAGGGACAGTATAAATTTGGGAATTTACTAGCTCATGAAATTAATATTTCAATGTCAATGTTTTCCCCCCACATTAAATCAACCAAAAAGTCATCAGATACATCCAAGTCTCAGCCTTTTCCAGCTACAGTGGGCAAACAATAAACACGACAAAAAATCTGTGCAACTTCTGCATGAGATGATTGTGGAACAGTGGATGTTGTCAGTCCAACGGGCAGAGAAGCCTGGCTGGAACTTAACGTTGTATCTGTGTCAAAGTATAAATCCACCCTCAGTCTAACACACACTGTGTAAACGGTGTAAAGCAGTAAGGACAGAGTCGCTCCCTCTTGTGGTCAGAAGAATCATTTCCAAATATGTCTGGAACAACGTGATCTAACAAAGCTGGCTAACTCAATGTTCATTCGAAAAATAAATTAAGACTGGTCTTGTTCTGAACCTGGACCAAACGTTCAAAAAGAAACAGAGTGCAAGAGAGAGAAATGCTCTCAATTTCTCAAAATGTAATGGTTAGATGGTGGTGGCTGGAGGGGTGACTGGGTGAGATTATAGATTAATATTTTTTGACCAGCTGAGGTTGATGTGCTGTTGGATTACTTGCCTTGTTCAAAGCTATTAGACCAAGACTCCTGCTGAGAGTCGCACAAACAGTAACCAGATTACAAGGCTAGTGCACTGGCCCCGTATGCCTGATATGTGACGTGTGTTCTTGTTTCTGTGACCCAGAGAGCTGACACAGGAGCCCCTGGCTCCTTCACACCGATAGGTAATGTGGAGATATTCAGCACCAGGGACTCACGGGCAGCTTGGTTAACGTGAGATGAGTCCTGGCTTACACAGGGCAACGAGAGGAGGCAGGAAAGATCCATAACCACAAACCAACAGGAACGTGGAAGTGGGCCAGGGCCTGGCTGAGTCACCGGGGACAGATCACCAGCTGCCGCACCGTGTGCAAGTGGGCCACCCTCATCGCCTGTCACCACGGCGAGTCTGGACTTTGCTGAATCCTGGAGAGAGCTTTAAAGGATCACAGGTCAGTTTAGCCCCACAAGTCAAATGTACTTACTTAAGACTCCAGTTTCCCTCTTTCTCGCACTTTTAATGGTGTATTGGGACTGAGAAGGGGTCTGCACTGCCAAATGCTTTATTTGTCAACATACTTTTCTGCTGAAATGATCAGACTTGTAGCTTTCTGTACTAGGGCTAAAACAGCTAGTGGCAGTGCCAAAAACATATGAAGAATAGTACCCCATGCAGATGCACACAAATACTGAGGGGACTTATTCAGCCCACTTGAACATTGGGGTGACACGTGTCGCCTTGTTATTGATGCAATGTGCACACATCTGTGAACACATTTAAATACTGAGGGTCTCTACTGAATGGCTTGGTATCATCTATCTATCCATCCATCCAACGATTCTCAGCAACAACTCGAACGCAGGCTCATGGCGGTCTGGACTTCACCCTGGAGCCATGCAGTATGAGGCAGGATGCCAATCCATTGCAGGGAATCGTCCCTCACAGATGCTCGTATGTGGTGTTTGCGACAGGAAGCAATACTGGTTTAAAGAGCTAGCCGCCCTAAAACCAGACAAGGTTCTTGATTGATGTCCATGGAGTAGCACTACGTTACCAGCTTTGAGGAAACAGTCAGGCTCAACCGCTTCAGTGAAACACTCAGAGGAAGGAAATACACTGGGGTACTAAGAAGAATTTCTGCAGGATTAGAACATACACTGGCGACAGGGTGGCAGCTGATGGGTGTGTGATCAAGTCATGTTGATAGAATTCAGATTCAGAAATGAGGTCAGATCAGAAACATAGGAGAAACAACGGTCAAATGTGGGTTGGTGGATCACCGACCATCTCCGTGGCACCAGCTCAGTTAGTCATCAACACACTGAATGGGTCAGCCCTGGAGTTTACTGTAAAGCATGAGTGTTTTTGAGAGCGTCTTCTTTCGAGCGCTAAGCCTGTGTTCGCGGTGGAGAGTCGGAAAGGGTGACCTCCGCAGAACACGCTAACCCCCTGGGTCAGGAGTCTATTGTGGTGAAATGTCAATGTTCCTACAGAAGTTCACATCATGAAAATGGACATGGATAAAGGGGAGTCACTTTTAGATGTCATTTTTTTGGCTCCCTGAGAGAAAGCAAAACAGGAAAACAAAAACTTTGTGCCAAAGTGCAAATACTAATGACCAATCAAGTGAACATTCCCTTCTGAGCCAAAAAGACATCTATCTAAATTGACCGGGTGTGTTTCAGTTGCTCGTGTGCTTGCAGTTTTGGGAGTATAAATGATACAACAAAAAGTCCACGCTTGAGACTCATTAGGACCAGAGCAGGGAAATTTCCGCTGGAGCACAGGCTCAATATTGACGCGAGTCGTGCAGTAGAGTTTATAATTGGACCTCCAGAGAAGAGCAATTTTTTTTGTGGTCCAGCGGGGAGTCGAAGGTGCGCGATATTTAAAGGTTGTTAATTATGGCCGCCTTTCTACCTGCACCTGTCCCTTTTTCGGCTGTCCTCCGGTGCAGATTTTTCCACCGCTCGTGTGCATCTCTGCGCCGCTTTCCCATCCAGCAAGCTGTCAGGAGCTTGTGGGCCCTGCTGAACGCTGCCGTTTGTTTAAAGTCTAATTTATATGGCGCATCTCTAAATGGACACAAATATACAGCTCCCTTGATATTTTTACTGGTGTTAGTGCCTTAAAGGCATAAATAAAATCCCATTAATATTTTAACGAGTTTTATCAATTTGCCCATTAATAACCATCAATAACTGCCTGTCCAATGCAGGGTCACAGGGGAGGGTGTGAGGCAGGGTGCACCTTGGATGTGACACCAGGCCATCACACACACACACACAAAGGGCAGCTCGGAGTCACCAGTCCACTGCAAACTCGTGCCTTTGGACTGTGAGCGGAAACCAACACCAATGCAGAAACACATTCAAACACCACGCTGATTGAGGCAGATTTGAACCCACAGCTGAGGATATGTAAATTAGTTAAGCAAGCAAGTGGATATGGACCGTGACACTGTTTCTTATTCAGTTACTTAAGGACTAAAAGCCACTGTGTAAGTATTGATCAGATGAAATTATACACACAGCACTAATGATTTTATGGCGGGGAAAATAAAGACGTTTAGAAATCTCACTTTTCACAAACTGAATTTTGAATATCTACTAGGCTTGCGAGTACAACAGGAGAGGAGGGGGGGACAGACTTTCACCAACACAAACACAAAAAGCAAAATCAAAGTTATTGGCCAAAATAATGAAGGCTGTATGTCCTCAGTTCCAGCTGTGCCTCACTTCCCTTCCTCTAGGTGTGTAGTCCAGCTGAGGTGCCGCGCAGAACGGGACAGTCCCACTAGGCTGCCTGGAACAGAACCCCCCCCCCCCCATCAACCTGACCCCATTGTGTCACCTGTCACTCAGGAGCCCAAGGAGCAAAAGACACCTTGTGACTTGTTTTATTTTTGTCGTTCTTCAAGAGTTTGCCTTCAGAAAGTTCCCCGGGGCGGTATTACTCACTCACTCCTCAAAGGGCTCTAGGATTTTATCATCTTCAACTGCATTCAGTGATTTGTCTTCAGAAAGTCAGAAACAGACAGTTATTACGACGTCCCAACCTGAACGTTAAGCGCAGCGGCAACATAACTCAGTCGTCCCTGAACGATCGCTAGTGTTTCTCATGTCTTTATTTAGGAAATCAGCAGAATTTGGCGTTTCTACGTGAGACAGCAGACACACCCTGTCAGAAACTGCTCCTTGACAGAAGTCGCCATGTTGAGACTACCAATGAATCAGCTGCCTTCAGACTGAGCACAGAAGCTCAGTGGGCGTGTGGATTTGCTCCAGAAGGTGTTCGTGTGGTAACATGTTCTGTCGCACTGAGTAGGTGGCAAGTGGGAGCGTTGGTAGGAACGTGGAGCGGCAGGGGCCGTGCCCGGGGGGAGTCGGAACCCGATCGCTTCCCATTATTAAACGCTGCAAATTCACCTTACGTGATATATATCGATCTTGTCTGTTCGCGTGGAGGCCGAGGATTTACAGCACGAGTTCAGCACCTCTAAGGCCGGCTTCACAGACGACGCGCGGAAGGCCGGGGTTCTGCTGTGGGGGACAACATGTAAACGTAAATGTAAATCGGTGTAGGCATGACAGTAATGTCCCCACAAGGACAGCCTTGTATGGAGATTCCTGCAAATTAAAGAGGTTTAAGAGCAAACCTGTGGAATACGACCAAGTCTGAAGGTTGTTTGTTGACTTTACTGTTAAACCCACGACTTGCTGAGCATCAACTCCAATGTTTTTACACAGTTGATGCTCAGCAAGTCTTTTGACTTGGACACCTTCATCTTGAGAAAGTTCTCCCGTTTCAGCACCGGACTTCAGTGTTTCCATCTGCGCCACCGCAACCGTGCTGCTCTGAGGCGACACTCCAGACGGTCTTCTCCACATGGGCCATCAGCAGGGGTGACAAGATCCTCGCAACGTTCGTTTCCACACAGGTTCCCTTCCCCGGCACCAGATCTACCGTCAGGTCCAGGCTGTGCTTCAAACATCACGCCAGCAGCTCATCTCTGCGCTTCCCGGCCTCCACTAAGATAAACTGGTTTGCACTGATCACGAGCCAAAAACCGGAAGAGGGAGAAGTGGTGATTTTTGTGTGGAACGTGACACCCAGGTGTCCTGGACAGACATGGCAGTCAGTGCAAAATCACAGCTGCCAAAGTTTACACTGGACCTTCATTATGGAGCGTTTCCACGGAGCGGCGTTTTCTGCCGCAAAGAGGAAGAGAGGAGCGTCGGTGGAGTCGTGTTCCCCGCCGCTTCAGCGAGGCCCATGCCTGCTGCCTGTTGGGACTCCTCGGGAGCCACTCTGCCCCCTAGTGGAAAAGCACGGGACGAGCAGCTTCTCTGTTTGTAGTTTCAGGCTCTACAGGCCTCAGATGTGATGTTTTCAATGTCAGCTTGAGCTGCTCCTCTTAAACTGTGAGGGACAGACAGTAAAAACATTTGAGTGTATTTACAGGATGTTTAGGGAGCTGTTCAAAGCCCAAACGTGGCATTAGCTGAACGGAGGGTCCGGCGACACCGCGCAGCAGACACGGTACATTTACCGCAGCACAGCTGCAGAGAAACGTGTGTAAGGAGGACGCGAGTTTCCCCACAATCAAACCATACCGAGCCGCCAGTTTCTAACATCTCTTTATTATTGTGCATTTGTCAGACGTTACAAGATGGGTTAAAAAAAGCTAAACCCAAAGGGAAATGTTTTTTAAAAGAAAATTTGCACACCTCGTGGAAAATGTACAGAACTTATTTTGCAAACAAAGCTTCACATCTGAACAAGAGTAGCTAAATAAAACCGCCTAGTCAAAATACATATTCATACTTCAGAAGTTTGTATATGTGATTACTTACTTGCCATTTACATACTGATATACATCATTCAGAAAATCTGGATTTTTTTTGCACTAGAGCTATATTTCTTTACGGTAGATAAAAGACAAAAGGCCAAAATGTAAATATTGGAGTTGTGTAAGTGAACGCTGGATGCAGTTTGGTGTGTTCTGTCCAGCTGCCCGTGTAACGCACTCGCACCCCTGCATCAACAGGACACGCGACTGCCTGCGGACGCTGCTGCTCAGGTCACCGCCTGCAGACGCCGGCTTCACCTCCGCGTCTGTCTCTCGCACACGACGGAAGACAGCGAGGACCAGGGAGCCGTACAGGAACCGCGACGGACCGCAGACTGCCATCGGGAGGCAGGTATCGAGCGAGACGAGATAAAACGAGAAGGTTGCCGAAGCTAGAGCGGGAGCAGCTGCCTTCCGAGGCCTCGCTGTCCTTCTGCTTCCCAACACAGTCGAGCACAGGCTTCTGCTCGCTGTCCCCCGTCCCCAGCTGCGTGGCCGGTTTCCAAGTCGGGCTTTTCTGCCACTCTGTGAATGTTTTCTTCCCCCTTGTGACAGACGCACTTAGTCCCTCAGGCCTGGTCTGGAGACGCCCCGCGTGAACTCGGCAAACCACCCAAGTGTCGCCACGCAACGAGGAGACGGGGGAGGCAGCGGTTCGGTAAGGAAGGATCCCTTACGGTAGAGCGGCACAGCCTGAGCTTCCCGAGCCCGACGGACCCGGAAGAGCTTGTGCTTCACGGTGCAGGTAGTGTCTCTGTACCAGAGCCACAGCGACCACTTGCTGGGCCTCAGCAGGATTTTCAAATAACGCAAACACTGACCCAGGATGGAAAATGCTTTTTATTCACTTGTTTCCAACCTGATACAGGTCACAACGCGGGTTTAAAGGGGGGTCTCAGCAGTGACAGCTCTTCTCTTTCCATCCTTCTGCTGCTCGGCGGCTATCAGCTTTCTAATGTCTTTGGAAGGTGACGACACTTTACATCCTGGGCCTTTGTCTGCCAAGTGAAAACCACGCTGCTGCGAGTGGGGGGGGGGGGGGGGGGGGNGGGGGGGGGGGGGAGGGTGGGCACGTGCTGAGCCACACCGCACTCTACACGGGAGCCCGGAGTGTGTAAGGCTGCCAGGGCTGTTCCCGCTCCCAGCTCTCTCTCTCTCTCTCTCTCTCACACACACACACACACACACACACACACACACACACACACACACACACACACACACCCGTATGTACACACACACAGGCACACACACGCGCGCACGCGAGGCAGCACCAGTCACAGCCTGCAGGCAGCGAGGAGGAGGAGGAGAGGGGAGGAGCAAGGCGAGGGAGGCGGGGTTTGAGCCGGGACCGGCGCCACCTCGGCACGCGCAACGAGGAATGGATCATTTCTGGTTCTTGAGCTGGTTGGAGAGCCAGTCGAGACCCTCGTACAGGCCGTCCCCGCTGGTGGCGCACGTCGCCTGGATGTACCAGTTGCGGTGGCGCAGCGAGTGCAAACCCAGCTTGTCTGTGATCTCTGCGGCGTTCATGGCGTTGGGGAGGTCCTGTGCAAACAAACAGCACAGGGGGGTCAGAGCCCCCCCCGTCACAGGGCTCCACGCTGCAGTGACGACGCTACTCACCTGCTTGTTGGCGAAAACCAGCAGCACGGCGTCTCGGAGCTCGTCCTCCGCCAGCATTCTAGTGAGCTCCTCTCTCGCCTCGTTCACCCGCTCCCTGTCGTTGCTGTCCACCACGAAGATGAGACCTGCGGAGAAGGGGGGGGGGTGAGAAGGCGAATTCGGGTCGAGGCCCACGAAGCCACCAGCCCCGAGGACCAACGTCTCCCTCACCCTGCGTGTTCTGGAAATAGTGACGCCACAGCGGCCGGATCTTGTCCTGACCACCGACGTCCCACACGGTGAAGCTGATGTTCTTGTACTCCACCGTCTCCACATTGAAGCCTGGAGGAGACAAACGAAGGAGGGCGGTGAGAAACGTTCAGCCCAGACGTCCCCACTCGCTGCCGAGGGGCGCGGAGCTCACCGATGGTGGGGATGGTGGTGACGATCTCTCCCAGTTTCAGCTTGTACAGGATGGTTGTTTTTCCTGCTGCGTCCAGCCCCACCATAAGGATTCTCATCTCCTTCTTTCCAAACAGGCCTTTAAAGAGGTTCGCGAAAACGTTCCCCATGGCGTCGCCTGAAATGCACAACAAACACGCTGAGCCTCACGCCAGGTCAGTAGAGGAGCGAAGCCCCTCTCGTCACACGACGACCCTGTGAGGGCAGCGTTCGCGGTGTGTGACCTACAAGGTAGAGGAACATCAAAGACCACCGTTTGGTGACGGAGCAGGAGGAGGATGCAGAGGGGTGTGGGAGAACCAGACACGCTGCTGCTCACCTACGTGCACCTGTCCTGTCAGCCCCACCGGGCCAGCTGGGGGTAAAATGCAGCCTCGGCACATTTGTGACCAATTTTAAGTACAAGGAATAATTATCACGTTTCAACTTTGCACTTAGTAGCAGAGTGTAAATCGAAAGGGACAAAAATAGCTGAGATCAACACGTTCAGTCTGACATCTTATGAAATAACCTGAGTGCTCCTCACAAGGTGGTTCCGCCAGCTCTCAGGTACTCCGGTTAACTCAGCAGGTTACAGGGTGACCGCAGCGACGCTCCCAGTGACGGCTGCGGTCAAGGTGCGCGCGGCATTTCGGCTACACGCCGATGCTGTCCAGGGGGACAGCGGGGGGGCACGTCTTTCCTCCGCTCGTTTTCACCCAAATACCCGCCAGGATGCTCACTTTGCCGTTCTCGCCAAAGGTGGGGGATTTGCTTGGAGGGGCTGCCTGAGCCAAAGACCCACGACGGACGGCGGCTAAAAACCGTTTAAAGGCCCGAACGAGTCGGGTGCGGCCGTCTCGACTGCGGTTCGACCTCCCGTCCTCGGCACTGACTGCAGTTAGAGGAAGAGACGCGCTGTGTCTTTCTCTGCGTCAAACGCGGTCGGTCATCTTTACTTTACTCAGCGCCGGGAAACCGGACCCCGGGAGCCATGACGACCGCCACCTGTACCGGCAGGACGAGTAACTCTGCACCACCTGGTTATTCATGAGACAATGAGCTGGAGAGGAACAAAAGAGCCACGTTACACTACCGGCCGGCACACAGCGCTCACCGCCGGTATCTTCTCACCTCCAGGAGAGCGCAAGTGTTGGACCCAATGTCCTTAACGCTAACTGAGGCGCCTCCTTCACGGCTGCAGTAATCCGCCAAAAACGCCCTCGAGCGACGGACTGAAAGAAATTGGGGAAACGAAAGCTCTACGAAACGTCAACATGGGCGGGCAGAACGGAACATTTTACTTCTCAGCGCAGCTGATGCTGCAAACACCAGGGCACCACTAAGGTCTGAATTACGAAACCCGCAGATCCTCAGCACCGAACACAGCTGCGTTTCTCTTTGTCCATCTGACATTCTTGCCAAAACCTACATACGACACAACGGAAATATGGGCGCAGATACTATCTGCAAACTTCTCATTTTTCCTCATTTTACATACATTTGCTGTATGCTTGGTGTCTGTAAGTCAGAAGATGAAAACGCCCTGATGTCTGGTACAGCAACACAACGCGCCTCTTTATGAAACCAGACAAGATTTCTGCTGTATCCATCACCATGGCAACAGTTCCAAAACACTAACAAATAAAGTGCCATACAGCGCACAACACGGGCGTCACGGGTTAGATATTTTCACATTTGCCAGTTTCTGTATTATTAGTAATACTACCCGGGGTCTCCGGTGTTCGCCCACCCCGGGCCTCGACTGACTTCAGCGTCTGTAGCGTCACAGGACTCATTTGCAATGTTAAACTGCACAGGTGGGCCGTCTCGTGAATTATTTAGTTCCCGCCATCAATTATTGACAGCGTGGGGGGGGCTGTGCTCCTGCGTTCAAAACGCCCCCAACTTGCTTCTCCAGACACAATTTACATTTCAAAACTAAAACACTGAAGAAACAATTGTGAACAATCACTGAAAGCGATTCACCGTTCCAGAAACCACAGCCAGGAAATAACTTCACACACGCATTGCATCAACTGCGGGGAAAGGAAAAAAGCAAACTCTACAGGGGGTTTATTTAAATTAAGCACCTTTTCCAATTTGTGATAAAGAACTTCACGAAGTACTGATTCAAAAAGCACAACAGCAGCCTACAGACAGAGAAACCGGAGAGCCACAACTTGCGTTGTGAGAAAAACGTGGAGCAAGTTGACCGATTACCTTTCACTGCTCCGCTATTGTTTTAATACCACGATCCTCTAGCACAACTGCTCACTTAAGCAAGTTCTTCCTGTCATTTCCTACAGCAGCCTGCAGTCCAACTCCACAACGTTACACACAGAACATTAAAGTTAAAGGTGAACAATTCCGGGGGAGGGGACCTATTTTCACCGAGCAAAAGCATCCGAATTAAAAGCTGCCAGGATGTGAGCAAAACATTTGTACAGTTAAAACAAAAGTCACCACAAGAGAAAGAAAATGGGCTGTGAACGTGCAAAGGTCACAAAACAATGAAAACCGCACACAAAAGCATCTACTGCTTCAACTTATTTCCTCGTGTCAAACACACATTTGACGGCACGACGAGTGTGAACTTGGGCTGAAGCCGCCTCGGTCACAGCAGAAGAACCGTTTTCACCCACATTCTCACTAAAGTCACCTTCTCATCTGAAACACTACAACCCCAACAGATGGAGGAACCCGCCGGATTCAACCGTCGCCTCGCAGCTTCCAGGTTTGAAGCCCCCACCTGCTGCGGTACCTACCCTGAACTGAGACAGGAAAACACCCTGCTGACACCTTAGGCAAACATGCCCAATAAAGGAAGCTTAAGGAAAAAAAAAATCCTTGTGGTGAGAAGAACTGGAATTAAGACAACTGGGGAGCAGCTCCCTTAACTGGTCTAACCCCCCCACACACACACACTTTCGTGGAAACGTCCCCCGTGATCAGCTGTCTTTAGATGCCGGGAGACCAGAGCTGGACTCATTCGTCGCTATGAAGACACGGGGCCGCAGAACCCGGTAGTCATTCGACATCCTGCGTCCAAAAACACAACGCAAACATCAACCCTCTCGTGTCGCCGTTTTGAAAATATGACGCCTACAAATTTCATCTGTCGTCCATTCGCGGAATAACCGAAAACGGTGCGCGAGCCGCTTTTCCCCCTCGAAAATGTTCCTCAGGTGAGAGTCAGTTAGCGTGCAGCTGTGTAGCCGGACGCGCGAATTCAAGGCGAAAGCAACTCCGTCCTTCACGAAGTGACAGCGGTACTTTAGAGAAAAACAGCGTGAAAACTGTGAAAGAATAAGCCTGGCAGCGTCAGCCCGGAGTGGGGGGCATCACTCGGGAGCCGCGCGCTCCCTCGGGGAAGACAGTTAGCTTGTTATGCTAACGCTAAATGTCATCATGCCAGGTACACTACACGTTTGACGGAAAGAGAATCGAGTACGACATTTGAAAGGGTGTGGAAGGACGTGATGCTGTGTACTGTCACCCCTCGGCCGTACGAAAAGGACATTACAGTCATCACCTGTGTCGCTTTACCTCAAAGCTTACGGCTTCTCGATCTTTCTCTGGCGCTCCACTTCACCGCTAACTACAAAATGGCGTCTCTCACGAGCCACAGTGTCGCGTCAGAGATCCGGTCGGCTCGCAGCATTGCGACCAATGGCAACATCCACAGCGGACGCAAAGAACCTGCACGTCTCGCCTGGCGTCCAATCGTTGTGCGTGGCTGGAGTGCGGAGGCGGTAGTAGAGGCTGACTGACCCGGCTTTTTGCCAATAAGATGAAAGAAAATTCTGCCTGTCCCGCCCTCAGAGTCGGCTGTACATCCGGGGTCCCGCGCGCTCCGGGGGCGCTGCTGGTTGACGGCGCGGAAGACGGTTCTTCGCTCGTCGTACCGTCCACGCAGTTAAAACAGAAAATAAAAAAAATAAATAAAAAAAAGAGAGACAGTAATGTGTACATTCCAGCAAAGTGTATTTTGCATTTTGGATTCTTCGGCACGAGATCTCCGTTATTACCCATGTTGGACGTCTAGATTTTGTACGTTAAACATATTTGAAATTCAAGATCTGTCCGATTTTGCGTTGCGGGAATGAATCGCACGGATCGTTAAAAGGCACAGTACACGGAAGTGGTGCTTAAAGTATTAAATGCTGCTAGTAGGGCGTCCAGCGGTGTTTCACTCAAATTTCGGATTTGCGAATCAAATATTGTACCTGACCTCTAGTTTGTCACCTTGCCATACTTAATATTCGGTTTTGTTGGCCAACAGTTGGCGTTTAATATTACGCACAGTTGCTAGCAACGCACTGGAGTCACTATCTTTCAGCTGGGACATCTTGTGTCTTCTCTTGGCTCTTAACATTTTAATACTGTATTATACACACGGTCATTTCAATTAACACTTTAATATTAATTTCATAACTGCAGTTTGTAAATAAAACCCAAGAGTGCACAGTCCAAAGACATGCGTTCAGCATATCACAGCCTTGCACTAGGAAAAAAGGGAACGTGGAGCTAGTCTCTCCTTGTGGCTTAACACCTACATGTGAAGGTTTTGACCACTGGATGGCGCTATATCTCATATCTTGTCCCTGTTACCCGCCATTTGTACATTGTAAGAAGACATGAACCTATGGATGAAATATGTTTGTGGGCTACAGCAGCCAGTAAGACCAGCAGGCCAAACATCTTGACTAGAGGTTCAGTTGCAGACTACATCATACCATCTGCAGCTGGACTCCATTGAGGCATAAACGGTTCGACATCGAGATAAGGTTTTCTTCGACACTTCCAGAAACACCGTTACCATGTCTCACCCTGGCTGTGGCTCGATTGGAAAGCGCTGCATCGTGGCAAAGGGTCTGACTCCTGACCCCCTAGAAAGCAAACTGTAGACAGGATGGTTCATAGTGAAAACACTCATCCAAACCCATTAGAAGCCCATTCTTATCAGGCGACAGGGTGAAGCACCACAGCGCTGCAACAACCGGCCCACAGTCCCTACAGCAAAAGGGAAATGTGTGCACATGAAGCCATAACCTACATTTTAACAAGTGCTAAATTAATACGATCAAATCGCTTCCTGTACTTAGCAGCAATTTTTTTTTTTAAAGAAAATGTGTCATCTTTGCACCTGTTGGTCTTAAACGTCTTAAAACAATTACATATGAACTCCTCCAGAGAAGAGCTTTAGAGTAAGAGTTGTGCATCTTTTGAGTAAAAATGCCCCCCTGCAGGAACACCGCAACTGACATTTAATACCTGCTGTCTCCTAACTCAGTTAAGGTGCTTCAGGAATGACAGCAGCTGAGGGCTCCAGCAGCTACTGCTGAATATTACAGTAAGGCAGCATAGGTAGTCAAGGACATCCATAATTCACGTCCCCTAGGGCACTTGAAGTGAGTTACTACAGTAAAATGCCCAGTTATAATAGTCGCAATGTGAAAATTTACTCCTTTAACAGAATAAATGTGATTTAGGAGGTCGGTTATTTCACATACCCGCCTCCCTTACGTGGCCATTGCTCTTCAAGCCGTCACCGCAGTCAGCCGGGGTCCTCCGACAAATTTAACACCAAATCCTACATCTTTGTTCTGGGGACCTGCCGTTTCAGCTACTTCACGTACCTTCCGTAAACTACTGGCAGAACTGCGAGGTCCAGGTTCTCTCTCAGAAGTACCTGCAACACAGGTACCTGATCATCACGAGAAGACGGGGCCTCCTACATGGCCGAGGCTGAACGTTCAAGGCTCGGTTTGCACACCACAAATCCTCCAAGAACATCAAAAGGCCAAATGCCAGGATTACTTTTAACTTTTTATTAAAAAAGCCTTAACAGTAGTAGAAGTAACGTCATGTTACAAAGTTCAGAGGCATTACAAACACCCAAAGCCATACAAGTGTTGGGAAGATCTAGATTAATAAAGCAAAATAATACGTGTGACAGATTAACACAGTTACTGGAAGAGGGCAACACTGGCACTGAGACACAGTTATCTTCCTGTACAGTGGGGGGGGGGGGGGGTTCAACATTTGTGGGTGTATCTGCAACCCNGGGGGGGGGGGGGGGGGGGGGGGGGGGGGGGGGGGGATTCAACATTTGTGGGTGTATCTGCAACCCCAATGGCACAGGATCAACCGCGGCACATCCCCCGCTTTATTTACTGTCATCTTACCCATTTACAACAAGCCCCGGACTTTAGTCACATCAGACGCCCTTAAAGTAACTACCACAAGCCGGACATGTCACAGGAGGTGAAGGCAGGGTTGTGGGGGTGAGGATAGAGGCGGTTCTGCGTACCGGGGTAACGCCAGGGTATTACAGAAGGCACAGTGCTTAGGGCCGGCTCAGCTGTCCACGTCTTTAAACAAACATATCGGACTGGATAAAATACTACATGCGGTGCTAGTTTGGTTTTTTCAGTGTGTTAACTTGTCTTTGTATGTTCTACTTCACGGCTACGCTCATTTTTCACAGCAACTACGAAGGCAATTCCATACAGCGGCCGTATTTACACCGGGCTATTCAAAGGAACACAGCAGTAGTCTTCCTTCAAAGGGCAGCCTGAGGAAATAAATTAAAAACAATAAAAATAGTTTATCACAATCTTAACGTTACATGCAATGAAAGCAGCTTTTTAACGTACAGGTTTCAGTGCAATTCACAACAGTGTTCCACACCGACTGGGGGCTCATGTATGGTCACAGTACAAAATTGTGTCGAGAGGCTGGGAATGAACTGATCGACTGCCCATCTGCAACGTCCGACAGCAGTTTCACTACGCAGAACAAAAGTACGTCCGATAAAATGCGTACGCTCCATTTAGGTACTAAGATACATACTTGGTTTAGGTTTTATTACTAAAATCCGGGAAAATGGACAACCGACGTTTAAAAACAAAACAAAACAAAACAAAAAAAAAAAAAAAACACCTTGAGTGATATCCCTAAAAATCAACCAAAGTTCCTCAAATCCATCTGTTACAAAAGTCGATGCTGATATTTATACGCAATAATGTTCTCTACATTGTAGAAAAAGTTGCTGAGAGAGTGAGAGACGTGTCAGGTAAGGACCGGTTTGAGCCGCATTCAAACAATTCTTACGATAAGGGGTATTTTTGACAGAAATGTTTCAGCATACGAAATCAACCGCAAAGTCCTGCTGGTTACTTTGTGAGCTTAACCCCCTGCGGGGCTAGAGAGCACCCCTCGCACCCCAACAACGCGTAACAGATCCCGCAAATGGCTTTTGCCACCATCTCTCTTTGGTTGTAGGAACAAGACATGAATATTCAACAATGTTAACAACAAGAGATTCTCCAGTGCTGACTTTGCCTCCCCTCCACCCAAACTTAACCCTCCACGTATTTCAAGACCTGGTCTGAATTCAGAAGAGACCTGGGACTGGGGGAAATGTTCAGAGACCTTCTGAACATCTTTCTTCAATGGCAACCAAGCAGCAAGACGCTCTGCCCATCCAGCGATGGAGCCATCGAGGCTATGGTTTTCCTCCTGTTTGCTACCGCTTACAAACAATCCTGGTAGTATCACAGCAGTCGTCTGGTCTCGGGGACCCTGCCGGAAACCTGGTTGGTTTCGTGCGCTTGAGCTCTTCTTGAGCCGAACGGCAAAACAAACGCGGCAGATTTTCACGGCAGTTTCCTGGCGCCGTGGGCCTGTGAACCCTCATTAACCAGTCCTCGGCCGCAGCTCGGACTCAGGATCCGTGACTCGGGGGGTGCTGAAGATCCTGTGCCGAGAAGATGGGATGCAGCAGGGGGTGGAGCTGTAGGGCAGCAGCTGCAGCAGCAGGGCGGGGTGTTAACAAGGTGGGGTACAGGGCAGTGTGGGGAACGTGGTGCAGGGCCAGAGGTGTGTGGTGCAGGGCAGAGGCTGGGATGATGTGGATGGGCTGTCCTGAAAGGAAGGCGGTGGGATGAGCAGGGATGAGTCCAGCGTGGCCCAACGAATGGCCCAGAGTGGGGCCCAGCGAGGGGCCCAGGGTGGGGGCCAGTGGGGACAGGGAGATGGGGGTAAGGTGTGGCTGGGGGATGTGGTGAACCTGGGCCAGCTGCGGGTGAGGGTGGTGCGGGTGAATCCCAATGGCTGCGGCCGTGGCTGCATGGTGCTGCAGCAAGGCATGCTGCACGGTTGTAATGGAAGCACCCGCCGCAGAAACAGTGGGCTGCTGGATGTGGATGTGCTGCAGAGCAGGAGGAGGGGGCGCAGGTGTCATGTTGGCGGCCGCCGCAACGGCCACTGCTGCTGGGGGGAACGTCTTCACTTGCTTGGCCAGCAACTGCTGCTGGATGTGTTGTTGAGCAGCCTGCTGCAACTTGCTGTACTTCTCCATCTCTTCGGGGGTGAAGGTGATGGGCTGGCTCTCCAGGGGAGCGAGCGCATCATCATCCTCTGCCTCCAAGCCCATGTTCTCACCATCAAGACTGGAAGGCTGGTACTGCGGATAAGGGAGCAGGGCCTGCTGATGTTGAGGTGCGTGGTGCTGCTGCTCAGCGTCAGGTATTACGGGCTCAAGCACAGAGTTTGATGCCTCAAGTATAGGCTCACCTTGATATGCTTCAACCAACATCTTTTGATCCTGTTCAGCAGAGGTCTGTTGTTCGGTTACTTGTTGCTGAATTTCTTCTGGAGCGGCTGCACCCTGCACCTTATCCTCCAGCCGTTGCGGTGGCGGAGGAGGGGGTGGCGGAGGCGGCGGCGGCGGGAACTCTCTAATTGGCTCCACTACTGCTGCTTCTTCGCCTCCGGCTTCAACACCGTCAGCGGCCGACACCTTCTCCGCTTCTTCCGGCCGGCGCAGTAACGGGGCCGCTTGCTTCTTACCCGCTGGGAGCTTGCCAAACAAAGGGAGCACAGATTTGCTCCCCAGAGCTGGAGGCAGCTTGGGCCCGAAGTACCCCTGCGGAGGGTCCTTTAGCTTGGCTCCAGCTTTGGCCCCAGCGCCGGACTCCTCGGAGCCCTTGCGGGACCGCACCTTCTCCAGGAGTTGCCGAGCCGTAAGACTGTTCTTCTGATCGCGGCTCTTGCCGTCGCCTGTGGCTCCCCCTGCTCCGCTAGCTTTCTGATCTGAAGAGGCGGCGTGTCCGTGCGTGCTGCTGCGAGAAGACTCCTTCCGCCCCTGGCCACGGGACAGAGAGCTCCGAGGCGACTGAGAGCGGTAGATGCGGGAGTGGTTGAATTCACGACAGCGGGAAGAACTGCCCCGGCGGCGGTGACGCGAAGAGCCCTTTGTAGAGGCGGACGAGCAGCTGGCAGAACTGTGGCTTCGACTGTAGCTCCGTCGTCTCCAGGAGCGGCGGCTGCTGCTGCTGCTGCCGCCAGAGCTGGAGCTGCGTGATCTTCTGTGTCTGGAACTGCGGCGCCTGCGCCGATGGCTTCGGCTTCGCGATCGGCTCGAGTCCTCAGAGGAAGATGACGAGTAGCGGCGCCGGGAGGAACGGCGCTGGTTACTGCCGCCCCGCTGCTCGTACTCCGAGTCCGAATATCGTTTGGAGTGGCGTCTACCCTCGCTGCTGTAGTCGCTGTAGCTGTCCGAGAAGCTGCGGCTGCGGCGGCTGTACGGGCTGCTGCCACCGGACGAGCGCTCCGAGCTGCTGGAGTAAGACCGACTGCGGCGGCTACCTCTGTGGTAAGAGTGACTGCAGGAATCCTTGCTGCGGTGTCGTCGTTGCTGCCGGGGAGTGGACCTGCGACGGTGGGATTCCTGTGAAGAGGAGCCCCCATCCTCTTCACTTCCACTGCTCCGGTTTTGGCTGTCATGCCTTCCGCTGCTGCTTGAACACTTCTGGCCAGAGGTGGAGGATGAGGAATTAATGGAAGTAGTATTGGGTGGAACCATAGTGCTTGGATCTGGCTTATGACGTTTCTTACCATTATGTTCTTCTGAGGAGCGTGTTCTCTCAGGGCCATTCCCCCCTGACACAAGCTTCTGTGGCTCTTCCTTGATGGGTCGTTTCCTCTTCCCAGCTCCAGTTTCTTCCGCTGCTCCTGACACCTCACGTAGCTCTTTATCTTTCTCCACTCCTTTCCCCTCAGCTTCTGCTACAGCTCTGTTCTTGCTTTTTTTGCACTTGTGTTTCTTCTTTTTGGCTTTTCCACCTGGGGTCATTACCTCACCCACCTCAGCTGCTTCCTTCTCATCGTGCTTATTGTGCCTGCCAGACTTCTTGTGCTTCTTTTTCTTCTTCTTCTTTTTGGCAGCATCACTGCTATTTTCTAATTTCTGCTCATTCTTCAATCCATCAGTGCCTTCTTCCTTTATGGGCAGCTTATCCTTTCTGTGCAGACTAGGCCCAGGGGTCTCAAACCTACCAGCTGCAGTAGAGGTCTCTTTTCTGGATTCTGTCGCGGCTTCAGCGTCCAGTTTGGTCGGATTAGCTAGCGATCCACTACGTGCTCCTTTGTTGCGTGAGAGCTTGAAATCAAAGTACAGTGGGTTGCAGCTGTAAGAAAGCGATGGCTGGGTGCGTGTGAATTCCTGCAGTTCTGTCGGCCACTGCAGAACAGTGCTCTCGTCCTTACTCAAGACGGAGAAGAAGGCACCAGCGGGGAGTCGAGACTCCTGGGTGGGCTCATCTACACCCTGGCTGCCATCAGTCTGGGCCTTCTCGAGTGTAGTGCCATGTTTTGGAGAGCCTTCTAAGCCCTTCTCTGCCTTCACATCAGGCAAGGTAGCACAAGGCTCACTGATCAGGGCTTTCTGGGTATTTTCTGATTCTTTCTGTGAGTTGTTCTCAGATTGGGACTGCTTCTGCTCAGAATTCACATCTTCCTCCTCTTCCTCATTACTCCCAGTCTGCTCTGAAGCCTTCATGAAGAGCAAGAACTGGAAGTTAGGCTTTACCCGGCAGTGAGCAGGCGGCACGTAGTGATAATACTGGGGCTCTTGCCCAGAGAACCCCTCGTCTTTTTTCATCATCATTTTCAGTCTGGAGAGCGTGGAGGCTAAAGAACCTCCATCTTCTGGCTGCAACTGTGTCAAAGGCTGCTCCTCCGTCTGCCCACCGTTTGGGCTCTCCCTATTGGGCACCGAGGCCTCCTCCTCCTGTTCATCATCTTCCAGGGCCTCTTCTCCTTGGTCTGCAAACACAGCAGCAGCAGTCTCCAGCTTCACGGGGGCTTTCTTTGCTAAAGAGAAGGACACGCTGACCTTGGGCAGTGTCGTCGTGGGGGTGGGGGAAGAAGTTTTCTTGCCCAGAGAAAAACTGATGGTGGATGCCTGCTTGGGTGATGCAGCACTTGTGGTCTGAGCAGAAGTAGGTACAATCTTGTCTTCGCCTAGCATTCCCTCTGACGAACAGTCCATAAGAGATTCGCCCTCGGACTTCAGGGAGCTGGGCTCACTGACATCACCGTCAACTGCTTCCATTAAGGCTTTAAACATAGGGCCGCTGCCAGGAGTCCTGCAGTGCGAGACAAACAAAGGCCACAGAATCAGTGAACTGTGTCACGTACCGTCAGTCTTATATCCAAGCTGGTAGTGCCAACTGCTTACTGATTCTACTATGGCATTTTTATAAGAAAAGCACTTCTAAAGATGTCCAGTTGGAGTTAAGGAGTGTTTGTGGTCCTCTGCACATGCCAGCCACAACGTCCTGTTGCCTCTTTAGCACATCCTTACCGGTCAGGCTGCTTCCTTTTCTCTGCCAGTTCATGCAGCCGCCGCAGCATTTTCTCCTGCTTCCGCTCATCCTTGCGCGAGCGCGACGACACGTTGCGCGCAAACTCCCTCTGCTTCAGCTCCTTCAGCCTCTGCACACCAGGAACAACCAAGGGGATTCGGAGGGAAACGTGGCAAGGGATAGGGAAACAGGAGAGTTTGGGAAAAATCGGGGAGGACAAAAGGAAAAAGAAACAATTTGTTACAAACACTTCGTGCGAGACATCCTCCAAGTGACTTCTCTCCAGCGAGACAAGTCTGCCAAACAACCTGCCCCAGTATACAGGTGTCAAAGAAATTGGAGAAAATAGCCCTTCGCAGGGCTGCGAATCCTGCGCAGATGGCAAAAACTAGACAAGCACAAAAAAGAATCCAGCTGCTGCAAGTGTGACACGATTTAAAGGACTTTGAGAAAACATGGCAAAAGAGTGATGCAGAGAAACACTTATCTGATGCACACGCCTGTGCACCTGGGATTCTGATTCTTCAATCAAAATCAAGATGATTTCAGTGCAGCTTGTTCAAATACAAGAGGCTAGTCTGGGGCAGGCTGGCGTTGCAATTAGAACCCCCTGGGGGTGCATACAAGTCAAGTGGGACGCAAGGGTCCGAGACGGGACACGGTCCACCAGCGTGAAAGACTGCTGTGTGCCCCATCCCCCTCAAACGCCACAGCACTGTTACCACCACACCACCACAAAGGATCAAACATAGCCCCTTACCTGTGTCCTTATGCCTCCTGAAAGCCCCTCGCCCTGAGATTTGGTGGTTTCAGAAAAGAGGGTTATTGGTGTGTGTGTGTGTGCGAGCGGGCGTCCATGTGCGCGCGCGCTAGTTTGCGTGCTTAGATCCATAGTGGAACACGTTACTGGCATCAGTGAGCGGCGGTTTAACAAGGTAACAAAGCCACAGCTCAAGTCTACTGTGCTCCGGCACAAAGTGTGCACTTCAGCAGAGGGTGGGGATGACAGATTGGGTGGCAAGGGCAGGGACGGGGCAACAACAGCAGAATCGTCAGTTATCAGGGACAGGGCAGCTACAGGGTGAGCCATTGCCAACACAAAAGAGGAGACTAACCGGGGAAATAGGGGGAAAGAAAAGGGGGAGAAAAAAATAAGCAAAGAAAAGGTCGACAAAGGGAGATTTCATGTAATGCAATGCCTTGACAGAAAGAGAGCCAGTTTCAGGACAAAAAAAAAAAAATTCACCCAATAAAAGCCAGGTATTTAGTACTTTAACCAAATTGAAATTCTTCAAAATGCATCTTTGAAAGGTGAGTATACAGGTTCTAGGCCCACCAATGCAAACCAGCAGGCATGGATGAAATGGGTGAAGGGCAATGCTGCCAACCAAACATGGCAGTGTGTCCTAGGTTCCAACCCTCTGTCATTATTGGACACTGCATAGGGAATGACAGCAGATCTGAACAAGCAACAGGAGGTGCAAACAGGAGGAGCAGAGGGCCACTCTGTCACAATAGGACATCGAGGGTGGTAGTGGGTGGATATGGCAGCAGACAAGTCAACAGAACAGCGGACAAGCGAGTAGAGAGAGAGACTCACGCGGGAGGTCTGGATGCCCACTTTTATAGAGGGGTTTGCTGGCAATACATCGGCTGAAAAATGTTAAACAATCCCAGAACAAAAACAAAAAAAAAAATAAATAAACAGGAAGGAAGATGTAAAAACTCCTGAAATATGCACTCATTTTTAAATTAAAAAGGAGAAACCAAGCATTGCACTGCAAGCAGTCTCTACATATGGGAAACTCAATGCAAAAATGGGCAAGGAAATAGGGAACTGTGTGGCTAAATCCCACTGCCAACTGTCCCCCTTCTTTGATAGCCGTTTGAAGGCAACACTGAGCACCCGATGCTGGTTAGACCAGACAGCATGTTAAGGAGAGCCATGAGCTGGGATGAATGGAAGTGCCAAGAACTCCCCTGTGGACATGCTTGCACACTCAAGGGTTAAAACTGGGAGGGAGAAGGACAGATTCATGTATCACCAACAAAATTACCATGACACCACAAACAAGCACAGGAAACCGGCAGCATTGTGACAATGATCCATAGTGCCAAAGTGGGCGTTGTGGATTACGGTGATAGCACTACAGTTTTCTTGACCGTTTCCTCAGGTTTAACTTAAAGCGAATAAAATAAAGCAAAGCGCTTTTCATTTGACATAACTGCACACAAACTTTGTCATTTCACGTAATGTAAAAACAGTATATAAACTGGGAAATATTTTAATCCCCTGGTGTGTCACTATGAGACCACCAGCAGACATAAATTCTCGATCCCAGATCAGACTGGGTAGCCACCAGGCGTCCAGACATGTCGGCACTAGCAAGTAATGGTTCAGACATTGGTGACTTTGGAGGAAGAGGGGGAAAAAAAACCCCCGATTTCTCTTTCCTTTAGGACAATGCAGGATGTGTGAAGCAACACAACAGTACAAAACAATGAAATCTGGCTGCTTTTATTTGATCAGGCAGGGTGTGTGGTGGTGGGTGGGCAGGGGTTAAAGCCGTGTCTCAGCATGGACCATTCTGAGAGGTAAAGGCTTGCAGCTGATGTGTGCAGACAGTATTTGAGGCTTCTGAAAGGACCTCTTACCTGCTTGTGCGCATGGTCGTAGGAGTTTATGTGGTTGTCGAACTCCTGATGCTTCTGGTACTGCTTATCGCATAGCTCGCAGTAAAAGTTGGCCCTCAGGTCTTCAAGGGCCTTGGCGATGGCCTTCTCCTTTTCCGCATAGTCCTACACACAACAGCGCCAATAAATTTTTTTTTTTTTTTTTTTTTAAAGTGAGGATGTGGCGTAGTTTCGCCAGTCTCAAAGTTAGTGCTGACAACCTACAAACAAGTAAAAAGTCTGCAAGTTTCCACTCTGCTGACTCCATCTGAAATAACTGCTAGCAGGAAGTAACCACTCTGTAGCACAATTGATGATCTGTGCTGCCTTTGTGCCTTAGAGTGCTTGGATGTTAAGCTACTTCAGTAACTCATCTATTTATTTTTTTTTTTTTTTTATAAACACAAAAGGGTAAATTATATACTGATCACTTCAAATTTTCCAGGAGAGCACAGACTGTTGAAATGCTACAGTAAACTTAGAGAATTGCCATACTACTCCAAAGTAAAGTGATAGTTTTCCTTCACCAGAAACAACAGGAGAGTAAATAAAAAACACAGCCAAGAAAATGACATTCACCTTGTACTTCTGCCGCAACTCCTCTGTATCCTCCTTTTCAATCTCCAACACTCTGCGCTTCTCTGTGGCATCCTCTGCATAGTCCATCTACCAAAGAACAGGAGACAGACACACACTCAATAACTTTGTCCTAAGCAGGGTCAGGGTAGCTTGGACTGTAGGAACATCTTCCCATCTCCACCTCATATGTTCTAGCTTTTCACGTTGATTGTGAAGTAAAATTTGGCAATTTGTGTAAATTAATAGGATTTGCCAAGTTAGTTCCTAGCAACAGTAACATTGAGCTATGAACTAACACCTCAAGGAATTTAGGTCCAGAATGTGAAATACTGGAAATAAGGGAAGTAGTAAATAAGACTACTGTAATTTTGGCTGTGCTCTCAATAAAGGCAGCACACCACACAGATCCTAAAACTTCCACATAACCCATAGTCATACCTCCATCTCCAGGCGCCCCATTCCCATGACATCATGCTTGAGGATGATGGGCACTGGGTCAGTACGGCCTGTAGGGAAAGGAACGGAGAGGAAGGAAGATGAATGCTGAGTAAAAGAAAATAGGAAGCGCTTCAACCGCCTGGCACCTGATGAAAAGGTAAACAAAAAAGGATAAACGATTCTGGCCCACAAAGAACATGAGGCATCCTTCATTCTCTCTTTTCCTACCTATCGATAAGCCATGGTGGAGGTAAAACTTCTGTAAACATGACCTTGTGCAGGATACCCTTTGGCTTCTATACTCTATTGTTATGTAGCTAACAGCTTATCATGAAGTCATGGCAGGGAAGCTGAGTGGGTGGGATGGAGGTCCGGTTGGGACAGATTCATGCAGTGGCTAGTAAAGTGTGCTAGTGTAGGAGGAATCAGAAACCAGCCCCAAGGACAAAGCGTGACTCAGAATGGAAACATTTTAGAAATGAATTTCAGAGAAGTATCACAATTGTTTCCCCCAGAATTCTATAAAACCTTAAAAACACCATTTTTTAAAAAACATTTTCCAATTCAACAAAAGAGCAAAAAGGAAAATATACTATAACTTTGTATAAAGAGAAAGGTGAAACTAGGGGAACCCAAATTTACAGATACAAAGTTAGTACCAAACACACACACAAAAAAAAAAAAAAAAAAAAAAAAAACCAGGTGACCCTTGTATTTAATGGACTGACAGAAAACAGGGNAAAATAAAAACAAAACACACAAAAAAAAAAAAAAAAAAAAAAAAAAAAAACCAGGTGACCCTTGTATTTAATGGACTGACAGAAAACAGGGGTGGTTGTGTTGTTGAGCTTGGACTAGAACAGTTATGGTTATTGAAGATTCTTGTCTTCTGTTGGGTGAGTGTGCGTATGTACACCTTTTGTTTTACGATTTTCAAAAAAAAAAAAAAAAAAAATCTAAACAAGCAATGCACATGCCTAAGCTGCAGACGTCTGCACAGAGACAATTACTACTAGTTACTACCCGAGTTACCAAAAATGCTCATGTTAGAGAACACAAGGCTGCATTAATGAACATGATATCCTGAAATGTCACGGCCATAAAGACAGGCTGTCCTAGACCTAGTACAACGCTAGCTGAGCAACGATTACACTTGTAGAGCCGACACCAAACTGCCCTTTGAACATGACATCTGTATGAAAACTAGAGGTTAAACATACAGCCCTAAAACATGGCAGTAGGTGGCAGTGTCAACTCACTGTTCCCAGTGAACATCAAAGACAAAACATGCCCAGGGTGAGGCGGCAGACCTAACAGGACAGAAGGGCAACATGCCAAAAATGAGAAGCGTTTCCTTTGGGCTGGTCAGCTGACAACCTCTTCTCATCTAGTTCCTCTCCATGACGGCTCGCCTTAGAAACACAAATGGAAGTGCTGGCAGCTGTGGCTGTAATGACTGTAACAGCTTGTGGCCCCAGTGGTCAAATGTGGATCTGGGCTTCAGCAGTACTCAGCAAACAGGTACTACAGCACACCCATCCCTGGAAACCCACCAGATCACACTGCACCTTTTTTGTCCATGCTGACGAAGCAGATGGAGGTGTGGAACAAAGCTCCTGAGTGCTGGGGGGGGGGGTTGTGGAATCATATACGGAAATCACGATTCATGGAGGGATGTGTGGGGCTGAATGTTCATTACGGTTCATTCCGACTGCTGCCAAGTCAGATACGCCAAGATGAAAGGTGACATATGACAATCAATGCATGTCACAATCCCCATCTCTACCATCTGCAAACCTTACTCCCAGCATTAAGTGCTACCAGCTGAGTGGGATTTATATTCAGTGCTAGTGAGCAGTGCACAAAGAGCATCTCTAACAGCCATTGAGATGCAGGTGAGAGAGAGCGAGCAAGGCAGACATGATCTATGGCTTGTTTACTCTGAGCTGCAATTTAATACGCCTTGGGAGTCAACAAGCCACAGCTGCATCTAGAGAACAACTGACAAGGATTTTATATATACAAAACGTAAGCAAACATGCAGCTTTAAGGGAATGAAGCTGGAAATATAAATTAATGAAAAAGAAATGCAAGCAACCCGTGTGTGTGTGTGTGTGTGTGTGTGTGTGTGTGTGTGTGTGTGTGTGTGTGTAGACCTGTCATAACAGCTTGTGCTCACAAGAGAAGGGCTATCAAATCTGACCCATTACACTAATGATTATGAGTGAGGACATTTAAAGGAGCTAAAAACACCACAGTAACATGCACTCTGACCATTACTTTATGTATGGTGTTATACTGCTTTGCAAGTTTTAATTAAGACAATTCAACGAAATCCCTCGAGTCAGAGCCCAGAGATAAAACAATTGGATATTCCAAGTACATCTATTCATACTGAATAGGTATAGTCACGTACAGACTGTATAATAAAAGATTATATTGTCCCTAAATGTTAACAGGTTGACTGTTCCTACTTGGAAATAATTTCCTGCTATTAGATATGGAAGTTCAGTTCAGCCTGGAAATTTGCTATTTACATATATGTACACAATGCAGAGAAACTTAAGTCAAATAAAATCCAATTCAAACATTTCACACACGGCTTCTGTTTAGTTCTTGACCAGGGCTTCAGAATATGCATATACAGATGACAATGAAGATATTTCATGCTCCCAGACAGTCAGCCTAAACGTGCAACTATAAGCTGGGGACTGTAACAAGTTACAGTTACGGGGGGGGGGGGGGGCTACTGCAGGCAAAGGCTGAGAGAAATGANTTGGGTGGGGGGGGGGGGGGGGGGGGGGGGGGGGGCTACTGCAGGCAAAGGCTGAGAGAAATGAGAATGCCAGTTCCATCACAGAAATCTCAGCTCTCTGTGGAGGGGGAACCGTAACCCAACATGGCCAGGCTTGCTTTTCAGGGGATTTGGCATAAGACTGAGAATGAGTGCACTTTCATGATCTGCCAGGAAAGAAAGGATGTTAGGGGAGATCCCAGCCTGGTGGTCAACTTCCATATTAACATGAAGATGGTGAAAAGAACTTCACTCACACAGTGCCCCACTTTTTCTATAACCACTTCTCTCATTTGAATGATCAACTGTGAGAGGAAGAACTATAGGATCCTCTAGGGAAGAGATATGTACCAGCACCATTTCCCTGGAGACTGAAGCCCAGATCAATCAAAAAGCACATGGTCTGGGACAAAGTCTGAGGAAGTCACTTCGATCATTTATTATGCCCTTCCCTCCCGAACAAGTGTCCCTCGTCTGGGGTAATGACATCACCTCCCACCTAGGATGCACTACTGCTTTTCAAGGGCTACCACTGACAGCCATGGCTCTTTGCATACTCAGATGAGCTCATGACATAGCAGACGTGGATCAGCGACAATACGAGTGTGGGAAGGTGCTTGAGTGGAGGCCTGGCAGTGAACAAGCATAGGACACCTCATGAGAAACAGTGAGGGGAGAGGGACACCAGCTTATTAAGGAAGTGTCAAAAGAACACCACCTTCTAGTCAAAGGGGTGTCAAAGATGGCCTGTGGGCTATCCGTCTGACCCAGTTATTTGAAAAGCTAGGTAATTTTTGCTAGAGCAAATGAAGCAAAGTACCTTACTCAAGGACACAGAAGCAGAAGGCGGGACACTAACCTGCAACCTCCAAGCCCAGCGGCAGCAGCTCTTACCTTTTGGAGTCTAACTGCTTATTAACTACTTCAGTGAAACCCTGGTCTCCAGTGCAATAGCTTAAGAAATAATCAAGACATGCTCAAGAGCTCCACAACAACTTGAAGTGTTCTGACTACAGCATCAATAACCACACAGTAGCTGTAGACTAAGTAAATGACACAGTGGTAGTCGACGCTTTGTTACAACAGGCCAACAGCTTCTACTGTGCCATTACACTGACCAACACTTGCTTGATGCAACATATTTTTACAAGCAGGGTGTAGTGGTACATTTTTGATTCTCTCTGAAAATTAAAAGTCTCAAAAACATCAGAGTAAGACTAGTTCAAAAAGGCAGACAAGTTTAAAAAAGAAAAAAAAATGCTAGATCAGACTTATTACTCTGAAGAGCATAGAGAGTGTGACTAGGTACATCTTCTCTGAACTTGTAGATTGCTTTGGATGAATCCAGCTAAACATTACATTACATACAAGGCCAATTCATGTTGAAGATTCTAAGGCTGGTAGATTTTTCAGAACATTACATACTGAAGAACTGGCTTAGACAGATTTGTGACTCCTGGCCCAACAGTGAGGAATAAAGAAACGGACAAAAACAGCCCAATGATGCAAGACCATGCTGTGATGTTTTCTATCTGGGAGGCATAGGGTCACAATGATGCAATTCTGCACAGATGCTTTTCACAAGGAAAAGCTGTTGTTGGTGAATGTCTAAGTGGAGGCTGTGGGACCACCGTAAACCCCCACCTGCCTAATCTCAATCCCCCACCACCCCCATATGCTGCTTTAAAGCCATTCTTGCCAGCCAACAATTACATCACTGAAACTGGGGGTGAAAAAAAAAAAAAAAAAAAATTCTGTGCTTTCCAGAGTCCAGTGTCCAGGAGAGCTCAGCCAAAACCCCAACAGGAGCCTTACAGCATTGGAAACAGAAGGCACAGTCAGTTCTATCTCGGAATACTTCCAATCCCAACATATTAAAGACCAGTCAACCGAGAAACCCTCTATTGGAATAAACCAACAAAAACCCACAGAGCAGAAATTAGCTTTCAACCAAAACTACTGCAAATTTTGAATTTAATACTTGTTAACACATTGCTCATATGCATGCAACAAGTAATGACAAGCAGGTGGGGTTTTAGCCATGTGAAGGTGGTAGGTGCATTTAAATGGGACACCAGCAAACCGGTGTCGGGTGGTCCTCAAGGAGAAAAGAGCTGATCAACATCCATGGCTACTGATTAGTGGGGAAAGACCACTGCTAAAACATACCAACAGTTTACACTGGAAAATGACCCAAAAATGACTGATTATGGCCCTCAGCAGTCATGGTAGTGTAGCTAAAGAACATACACCTGACTTACAGTTTACAAAAGTAAATCTTCCTCATGTGTGCCCACATGCGGAACTTTAACTGCCCTGGATCCTACAAACTAAAGCAAACTGTAAAGAATTGATGTTTAATTTAAAAAATTGGGGGGGTGGGCTTTGAGTACATGTCGTTCCTTCTAGGTCAGGCTTCAGGTCCTTACCTTGCATGGTCTTGCCCAGCCCTTGTCCCAGCTTCCAGCCATGTTTCTGCAGAAGCTTGTGCCCAATGTTATCCTAATGGATAGGAAAGAGAAAGAGAGAAACCAAAAATATTCCGGTAATAAGAAATCTCGTTGCTGGGGCACACAGTATACAGAAATGAAGGTACAGGGCAGCACCATCAGCGAAACAGAGCAGCTACGCTACACAACCACAGCATCTGCTTTCATATGTGGAAACATGCTAAGATACAGGTAACTTGAGGGCACATTAGAAGGTATAACCTTTTCTGAGGGGGTAGAGCACAGGGGGTTTCACCTCTGTCTTGCCTGCCCTTCCCGTTCCACCCTGTTCATACCAACAATTCACACAACGGACAAGATAACATCTGGTTTTGAGTCGTTACAGTTTAACAAGCTTTTAATTTGTTGTAAAGGCACTGAAGAATAAGAACGAGATGAACGGTAGCATGAACTGGTAAATACACTAGAAACATAAAGCTGTGCTGAAATGAACACACTCAAAACAAGAGCAACTTTGCACTGAAATAAAACTGGTACAAAGTTTAAGTTTGGAAGTTAAACCATACTGATAGAACAATCACCAAGTAACTAAGCCAGCCATTCCAAAAGAGAGGGTCTTTGCTCACTACAAAAATGGTACAAAAGTATAAGATCTGAGTGAGAAGGGAATCTGAGGGGTGGGGGACTGGGACTGGGGGGGGGGGCATGACCAATGATCATTATTGACACCTGTCCTTCACGACTAGCCCAATGACCTACAATATAACCAAGTCATTGGTGGGGCTTTAAAAAAAAAATTAAAAAAATAAATAAATAAATAAATAAAAGCACTAGAGGAATGAACCTTTTAAAAATACAAATTTCACTACAAATTAGTTTAAAAAGAGACACACAAACAAACATATGTAAATGCAAGACAGCATGCAGATTGTCAACAGTGAGGTTAGTAAAAGCAGCTGTGTTATGCATACAGTGAGAGAAGCACAATAAAGCCCCGCAACCAACAGAACAGCGAGGAAAGCGCCCTGCACAAAATATACAGGCGGAGGTTAGGGGATCAGGCGCAAGACAGAGCGGAGGCAAAGTGGGAGGAGCAAATGGTGCATGCGAAGAGCCTGTTAGACACACAGACAGCGCAGTGTCTCCCCAAACACCTGCAGGTGCACCTTTGGCAGGTAGGGATTACAGTGGGCCAGGGACAGAGGTGTGTAAACTGCCCCATCTAGCATACTTACCTTCCTCTGGATGTTGGGGTCAACATGTTCCACCTAGCCCCTGACACTGAACCCACAAACCCAGGTGGCTACTGCACCTTGTAGCCTCCATAGAAAGAAAATACAACATGTTCACAGTGGACTCCTACAACATCCAGTATATAGTGGCCAACTTAACTGATTTAAAGTCCAGGGCTTTAATGTAGATGTTGCATAATACTTTTAGCAGGGTGAGAGGTGCTGGCTCATCCACCCCTCCAACACACATCAATGGACCTCTTCAACCAACCAATAAACCCCACCAGGACTAGCACTAACCTTAAATGCTCATACGGTGAGGTCGCCTGATGACACTGTCCCCCTCAATCACCTGCAGCCCAACAGTTGCGCTATTCAGCCAAGGAAGATAAGTGTTTTGGGCAAAATCTTCTCAACAGATACCATATATCTCATATTAAAGCAGAGAAAGTCTAGTTTTTGTTGATTCTTTTACTAATCAAAAAAGTGCTTGCGGTATTGATTTAACAGGAAATTAACACTACGAGAGAAGAAAAAAACTGAGGAAACTTCTATAGCAAAGAATGGTGGCTGAGGAAAAGCTGCTGTGGCTGAAATTATTATTTTTTTTTTATGAAAAACTCGTGAGAAGACGAAGCTACAGACAGAAGTCGGGATTGAAAAGCTCCAGTGTTTGCCCAATTTTGACCAGTCACACCTCTTACGTTATGCTTGAGACTTAATGGGATGGTTTCCTAAAAGCACTTGGGTGAGTTAATACTGTTATCCCTGAACATGTTACCAGGAGTTAAATTATACAAGAGTTCTTTATAAAACCAGGCTGCCTTCCTACTTGCTTAAGCACCTAGCAATGCAAGGAGTAAAACCAGATACAAGATCAGATGCAAATTTTCAGAGGCAGTTCCTAATATGGAAATGCTATTGGTTTATGTGTTCATGCAAGCATTCTGTTCCATCTGTGACAAGAATATTCATAGCTTGTAACACAAGCAAACATTGTATAGTCTGCCCAAGGTACAAAAATCACATACTGTATAGGGCCAGTGGCAGAACTTCCAGGTTTTAACAGGTTTCAGACTGGACCCCTGCTGGCAGTGCTGTCTCACTAGGGGCAACAAGCCTACCTCATCACATGGGTTGTACCAACAGAGGTGTACTTCAATGTACTACTAATTTAAACATACCGTTTACGTGGGCCCTCCTTGTTATGCTGCTCTCAAACAGCCCACCTCTAAGAAATGTATTTAAATTTATTAAATGTCTGTTCTCTACAATCCTTTTCCTTTGTGATCTCACATGAGGGTGGGAACTGCTTATTATTCAAGACCACCAGAGACAAAGATTTGTCGGCCTGTGTTTGGCCAACAAGGTTATCTGTGCATCCTTGTCCCAGGATTTGGTGCAGTCGCATTCTTTCCTGTGCCACCCCCCCCCCCTCCACTAGTCTCTGCACTGTGGTCACGCAGACCTGGAAATGTAAGCAGTCTATGTATACAACTGAAATTATTCTCGGTTTAGCTGGTGATTAGGGATGAAGCAATATAAACCATTCCTTAAATGTACTAAGAGCAGCAAGCATTCGTTCAAAAACAGGATCTAGTAGGGTTACCATGGATACAATGTGTGGCTTTTCCATTACGAATGCCCTTTATTAGTAGTCTCTGGGGAGGCAATTTTAATTTAAACATGCAGCCAGTTAAAGTCTATGAAGAACCTTAGAAAGAAAGATGTCAAATCACTTAAGTGATAAGGTAACAGCTATGAAAATATACGTGCAGGGGAAGAAAGGAAAACTGATCATCCAGTCATGCTTTAGCTCATGATGAACAAGGACACGAGTTTGTCATCTCTTTATAGGTGCACACTTTTACACGTGGAGCTTTTCAATCCCTTGTTCACGACAACTGCAGCATTCAGTAGACTGCACACAACAGCCCCCATCTCACTGTCTATTTTTGAGGGTGCTGCTGTCTTATTCTGTTGCCAACTGTAAAGCAAACAAAACCAAACATCACTTGGGATACGGTGGTGGTGGGGTGTCAGTTTTTTTTTTTTTTTTTTTAAATGTAGAGGCAAACTTAATTTTTGAGTAGGTCAGAGGTAAGGAGTGAAATCGACAGACTGCGCATGCTGTGCGGGCTCAGTTGAAGCGTCAAAACAGAAACGAACAGGTGAAGCAACACACCAAATTCCAACAGCAAGCACAAGTGGAGTGAAAGCATTTTCATACGAACCTGGCTTTAAAAACTGGGCTGTCAAAAGAACAATTACATTCAACACAATGTAAGAACATGTTTCTGTAGCTCAAGTTTCATTTTCTATATTTTTGCTGACAAGAATGTAATAGACTGGAAATTAATTTGTACGGTTATTGACTAACATTAGTTAGGCATTTCCCGAGAAGAAAATGGCACAGTGATCATATCACTAAGAGTCCCAAAGTCAACATTAAGTGCGAACATAGTAGGTTATGTGCAGTTTGCTTTGAATGACACAATGAAGGATGTTAAAGAGGTGATGGGGCTAAGGATAAGAAGGGGATCCAGATCGTCAAGATCAGCTTTTCCTGCAACCAAGAATTGGGGGGGGGGGGGGGGGGG
>UFQX01000735.1:133042-205078 GCA_900497675.1 Arapaima gigas | reverse complement strand
GGGGGGGGGGGGGGGGGGGGGGGTGATGGCAGTGAGTCTTACATCTCTAAGTCCAGTGAAGTAAGGGCAACTGTAGGTCTTTAAATTACACCTAAAGCTCAGGCAAACGCAAAGTTATAGGTGAAGTGAATGGGATAGCATCTGAACAGAAACTGGACAGGGAATTTGTCCTACAGTCACACTGCTACAACCAGATGATAGAAGCATCACCAATTAGACTTTATATTTGAGCTAAGGTGGCCAGGGGAATTGTGGAAGTTCCATTCTGAACTGCTTTACAATGCCTGAGCTTCAGCACTAAGATGAAAAAAACCATGGGGGCGAGTCTACAAAAGACACAGAAAAGTGCTGGTGTGTGATTGCTTTGCCTCACTTAACACATCAGGCTAAATTTTAAAATGGATATCAAGTTGAATTTAACTCCAAGGTGTGTTTTGCCCTTCACTACTTGTTGATTCAAGTTGCAATGTGAAAGCAGTTAAGCACTCATTCTGGTAGTATAAGAATGTCACATTTTCTGCAATAATATTTCAACTGATAAAACTGCAGTAGCAAATTATACACTAGTAGCGGTAGCAAAGCTACCATAGTGATGTCCTTTAAAATGCCATGCGAGCGATGCCTACTCAGATTGTAGTCGGTCATATCGCTTCTTGCCACTTTGAGCTCACAGAGAAGCCTAAGGGCCACGACTACACAGAAAACTCACCACATTGAAGGGCATGTGCCTTGACCCCCCTGCAAAAAGCACAGTTTACACGTCAAGCTACTTAAATCCTTTTTAGGTTCAACATCTCTTTAGCTGTATTGAGCAAAGTCATAACTTTCGGATCAATAATAAGGCTTCTCTTTTACCTTTATTACTTAGCCTCCGCATTAAATCATCTCACAAATGTGTGTTACAACAAAATTACATCAACATGTTATAAAATTTTATTTACTAGAGTTCCTATCCTGAGGTCTGTGAAGTAACTGACAATTTTCTTTCTTCAATAAATGTTTTGGGAAGTCTTTTGTAAAATCATTTTACTGTACTAATCTATTGTGTTGAGCTTAGCTCATAATATCTGAGTGATCACCTGTTAACTCCGTTGCTACACCTAGAATGGCTGGTCCAAGGAGGGGAGCAGAAAACTGTGGGACACTGTGTACCTCTTACTGGAGTGAGATGGCTTCGCAGGCTGTTGTGTTGTCAACATTTTGACAGCAACGGCATAGTAGAACACTATCTAAAGAATGTGAAGCAAGCAGGGTGAGTTTAGTCCATTAAAAAAAAAAAAAAAAAAAAAAAACCAGGATAACCAGAACCTTAAACTACACCTTTTTCACATTTTAAAACGGAACAATTGTGAATACTTTTTTCTTGCAATAAAGCAAGGTGACTGTTGACAATCATGCCCATTCCATCCTTGTCTGAACTCTTTCAGGTAAACCTACAGGACTAGCTAAGGCTGTTGGACATCTCAATTACAGGTGCATAGTGATCATTACCAATTTCAGTCCAGTGTTAAACTAATTCTTTATCATGTTTCCATCCCTTCGTGTTAATTCTATAAAAAGCCTTGCAGACATTTTTTCTTCTCATTTCTTCCGTCGCAGATGCTGTAACCTACAGCTGTTTGCCAGGTCTCTGGGAGGATTGTGCTGGGGGTGGGGGGGCACCAGGAGAGTAACTGGAAATGATTTCCATCCAGTTGTGCATGCAAGACAGGATAGATAAAAACCAAGAACAAAGAAAGACCAGGGGCCCCACACAAACCTCCGCCTGCCTACTGATTCGACACAATGAGTGGGGGAGGAGGGCGCAGAGCGGCACTGCAATTGCTTCTAAAATACACACAGATAGTCGTCCCTCATCCCAGGCCGACCCTTTACAAAACAGGCGTGCCAAAATCCCCCCAGCCGCCAACACCCCGAAACGCGCCCTCCCTCAGCCACGCTGTGCACCTTAAGTCGGTTTGTTTGGGACTCGTTGCTTCAGTCTGATTAGATGTGGTGGTTGCACAACACCAGGGTGGAGAGTGACATGGTAAGACTTTAGAGTGTGTGTGCGAAACAGGCTGTGACAGCCACCAGATTCCAGGTCCATCCCTCCCCAATATCCCCACACGTCACTGCCGAGCTTTCAGCACCCCTCCACATCCTGCTCCATAGACAATGCTGCAGGAGAGAACGCTACGTCTGGCTGGCAACAAAGCCTCCTCTGCACAACCCGGCTCTCTCTAGCTTTCCAGCACTGGCTTGTACCACACTGTGGTGCCAGTAATTTTTTTTTTTAGGTTACAAAAGTAGAAGGGGGGAAAAAAAAAAATCTGCACTCAATTAAGTCAAGCACCAACTAGCGAGAATTTGAGACGCTGATGTCTTCCAACATCTAAATCTGGCTAGACGTGAATAACTAAATTCTGAGCCCTCCTCGCCAAGTGTATCATTTATTATTGACTGTGACCAGTGCTCTCCTTTCACAGCCTGGGGGGGCCAGACAGGGTGGGCTTAAAGGGCTGTGGGAATCATCTCTGTAAGCCTAGCACATACACCAAAAGTTCAGGGCTGCAGGTCAGTGAGCTGATGCTCCACACAACGGATGCGTTACCTACAGCACTCCTCTCGGAAAGTGCGGCTCACATTTCAGAGACTCTCCCTACGGCCGTGGGAACAGACTGCACCCCTCCGTGCAGGTTCCAGGGCTCTGAATGCAGGGCAGGGCTAAAAGTGGGCCCTGAGACACCAGCAAAAATGGATCCACTCATCACTTCTTTTTTTGATGGTCCTTTTCAATTTTGCTACTGCATGTTGAATCGTTTAAACACAGCTAGATGGAAACAACTGTTGGAGACAAGGAGGCCTGGCTGCCAAACAGGGCCCGTGGTGCTGGACACGTTCTGTTGACCAGTCTGCTGGCCACTGCACCTCCGCTACGTGCCGCCTGCAACATTGTCTATGTGCCTCATCAGTGAGACCGCAGCTCCAGTTGCACGAGCACCATGCCAGCACAGAACAGGAGGCACTGTACACCAACCACTGTGTGTGGGGAGGGGGGGCACAGAGAGAGGAAGAGAGAAGCGCAACAGAAGACCCTAGAAGACAGGAGTGCAGAGCGTGCAAATACAAACCAGGTCACTGCCGCTTAGCTAATTGGGGGGCCCCAAAATCGCTGCAGGAGAGAAACGTCGAACAACCCCAAGTTGCTTCATGGTACTGACAGATTTCCTGGACATTTTTGTCTCTCCTTCTTCAGCACACCCAGCACAGACACACCCAGAACACACACGCTGCATTCTCCCACTCGATCACACACTGGTGTGGATACTGCACCAAAGCTGACTGTGAGCAAGTTTGAGGGTTGCACAGGGAGCAGGCGAGCGTTAAAGATACACTTGTTGTCTCACAGGTCACTGCACATCAACCTGGGTGTGTGGGGACATCACAGTCCATTTGTGTAGCCCAGCTGTGCAGCTCCAAAGCAGGCAACTGCAGCCTGTAGGCCTTAATATGAATCTGCAACAAGCTGCAAATGGACTCTCAAAAAACCTTTTCAATTATTAGCTCATTCTCAACTAGCCTTTCACTGTGTCCTTTTAATCCATGCATGCACTGTCAGTGACAAACACAGTAACCTCTAAAGGAGGGATTTCAAGACACTACTCCCTCTAGAGTGACAGACACCCCCAATAAACTGACAGCGTGGGGGCCACCTTCTCTAGGCTTTCAATATTCAAAATATCAAAACTAACATTCCTGTCAGTGCAATATCCACACCACTGTCACACACAGTCAGACAGGCATCAAACCTCCTACACTGATGCAAGTAAAGAAACTCCAAACAGTCATTACCAAAAAGCCTGAACTGCATGACTGGGGATGTCAAGATGTCATAAAGAACTTGAAACAAACAAGGGGTCAGGGGAATTGTACTTGGACACGAGATATGAGGGTCAAAGAAAAAGCTACTGATCAGGGAAGGGGTTAAGAAGACTTGTCTACAAGACAGAAGAACGGAGGGGTGATGTCATTCCACCAATCCTCACACAAACACCCCTATAGGTCAACTTTGATGGGCAGCGGCTGAACGATGATGAGACACAGCCTTACCGACTCGATGGGCTTGTCCAAGGAGGCTTGCTCCAGCTCCAGTTGACCGTCTTCATACTGGTCGAAGTGATTCCCCCCCTGCAGAGGCAACAAACCAAGGAGGGGTTAGAGCACAAGCATACCAACCCTAGCGGTACCTCCCAGATCAGCCATCTGTGCGATAAGGAATCTGAGCTCTCAGACTCGGCACACCTTTCCCCTTTATATTCAGTGCTCCCAACTGCTCCATTTATATATTCTACTGACAGGAAAACAGTTAAATCATTAAAAGGGGACAGCAAAAGTGGTGGCCACATGCAGACTGTCATTTCCCGGGGCCCTTCACATTAAAGTAGGTTACGTATGGAAGATATCTAAAGAATCTGCAAGAAGAAAGGGGGAAGAAAAAAAAAAAAAAAAAAGATGCTCCACATCTCACACTGTCGGAGATGGGATTCAACAGAACATGCTGTCCACCTCACCAACACGTAACATTTGAACAGACTTTCAAATGGCGTGTGACTGCGATAAATGAACAAATGAATACTGACTAAATAAAATCAAAGAAAATAAAATCACAACATATGTCTGGATGTTGATCATTTATATTAACTTGTAGCTGAATTAAGACAACTGATGAGGAGGGGGGGGAAATCTACCATCAGAACTACCAAACTCAACCATAACACCAAATGTAAATCTTAAAATAATTCAGTGTTCCACAAGTAAGCATGAAGTTCTAAAATAAACTACTGAAAAATAAGGTTCATTACGTTTAGAACAAAATCTGTCACGCGGTTTCAAAACTCGGTGCCTTGAAGACATGTTGGGTGGGTGTGGGCACTGGACTATCAAGCAAAACAAAAAACTGATACCTTTTTTTTTGGGAAGGGGGGGGAGAGACACACAGCGCTTCTGTTAGAAAATGCAGCAAGCTGCATGACCTTGTTATCATTCCAGAGGCATCTACATCCCATGAGGCTGCACTTCTTTCCTGCTTCCTGGAAGACAATACACCCATCTAAGAAGTACACAACTATCACTGTTTAACCAGGGATCAAGAATGTCTGTCTCCCCACTGGGAACGATTAGGGTTAGAATTTTGTCTGTCATGAGCACCCAGCAACCCCATGTTCTCCTGAGGTGATCAGCAGACTCCTCATTACGGAGCTGTGTGTCGAGGAAGAGCTAACTGCTATCGCCGTGGTTCAAGCGGCACACTCAGAATGGTAAACAGCTACGCAGTTACCACATACTACAGCAGCGTCTCTGTAGCCAACAAACCTTCTGTAGGCGATAAATAAAAAACACCCGATTTATTCACTCTTCTGAAACAGTCAAAAACTCTGGAGCACAGGCAAATGCAGACAGAGGCAATTAAAGGTATACACCGACAAGGCACCAGCAGACAGTTCTCCATGTAAACATGGCCGTCTTTGAAATCTGTGCTGCATTTTGTTCTTACACTCTAACATAGTGGGCCTCCAGCACAGACTTTACAATGTACAGCTAACAGGAACCAGGCATGCTTACCGGGGAGTTAATACTGTACAATTTGTACTGTAGCTGTAATAATATTTTACTTATTAGAACTGGAAATTTTCATGTTGTGCAGGTCATGTTACTGAGCTGAAAGCAAAGCTTTTTTGCCATTTAGAACATTCTTTACTGCATGCTATTATTAATACATTAACACAGGAACCGTACAGAAAATACTGTGCAAAAGTGTCCGATAAGATGCATAAATCTGCCAAATATAGGTTATTTGGACATGTTACGTAACGGATACGTTAAGTCTAGAATGAGTGTTTGTCGGACAAAGGAACCGCTGTACGCAGTCAACACTGCTTCTTTCATCTGTGTTTTGTGTTCCTTTTAGCAAACCCTTTTTACATGCTTATCAGGCAACCACAGAGAAGACCTTCAGAATAGTCTGTCCAGCACTTTTGTCTTAGGATTTAAATCAGTCTTAACCGTTGTAGACATAACTATACAAAATACAGTACACGCTAAATGTCACTGCTTTTTCCTGTTAATATTCTGTACACAAGCATTGGGTCACTTCAAAGTTCAAAAAAGCCATATTGTAAAGATTCAACTGCTGCACCTCAGACTATATCCTTTAGACTTTTATACTCTTTTCTGCAATCCTTCTGAAAAAAAGCACGTTTATGAAGCAACGCAAGTTTCCATGAGACAAGCCAATTTCACACTATTCACAGGCAACGTTGCATCTGAAATCACTGAAGAAACAGCTGCCAGATTAGTGTCAACCTGAAACATGATGGCAGGAATAGGCAAGTGGACTTCTTTGTAACACCCAGGAAGCTGTCTGCTCGTGCATGGGACACAAGCACAGCTCCATTTCAGATTTCTGCACACCACAGCTTGTTTTTCCTCAGAAATAAAACTGATAATTAAACATGACGCTCCGCATGAATGAGCCATAAATTGAGCCAAAAAAGGAAGACATTCATTGGAATGAAAGCCAACTTCTCCAAACATTTGATCTTCTTCAGCAAGATGAAAGAGTGGATTTGTTCTTATGCCAAGATTTAACCTTGGTCAATCAGTGTAGCAAGATCAGCCACATACATTCTGTGGAGGAGCAAGAAAATTCAAACTTTCAAGACCAATCGTGATATCACCTACTTTCAAAGACTTTGGCCACTGAGGTCCTGCACTCAGAAGCAGCAATGGCTGAAGTTCAACTCGCCCCCATCCTCATACCCATCCACACTTTTACAAATGAATGCTTTTATGCATTTATGGATCAATATTTGGACCATCAAAACAATCAAGAATTCACAGACAGCCCATGAAAAGAAGCAACACTTCAAACAAATAAAGGGCTGCCTGGCTCAGAGGGTATGATTATTTATATATACACACACCTTTGTTATGTTCTCTCACAACTTGCCCATATCAACAAACATCATGGCCCACTCTTTATAGGAGAGTTAGAGGATAGGCCATCCTCGTGTAAAGAAAACTAGTCTTTATCATAACGGGCAAAACTAAACCAGATTGTTCTAAACAATTAGAACCAGCTCAAGAGGAAGAATATGGATCACACACACAACAATTAGCCCTTCTTCAGATACTATATTCAGCTATGGTAACATACCAGCTACTGCAAATGCAAACATTTCCCACCCCTTACCTCACACATCACCTATTACTTCTGCCATTTCTGCAGCACATTTCACCTCCCATTGATTTCATCTCACTGTAAGTGTGTCACAAGGGTCTTCACGTCGATCTTCTGTTCTGGAGTCACACTTTACCTTTCTTATAAGGGAATCATTCTAATCATTAATTTCAGGGAACAGTTCTTTTCACCCCACTTTTAAGGAAAAAAATACAAGGAAGGGCCTCAGAAAAGGTTTTAGTTAAAAATACTATGGAAATAAACTTTCAGCTGAAATAGGCTATACATTTTTTACTGGACTCTAGCTGAGCCAGTCATACATCTGACCCTTGCATTGGGGGAGGAGGTTATTCATGGAAATTTAACTGTCTTTGGAGCTGAAAACAGCTGGCCTGGAGCAGTAATGTGAAAACCACCCCCCACATCACAGCAGTGTCCTCAGCTCAAAGCTGCAACAAAGACAGCTGTGGACTGAGCTGCAGGCGCCAGGACAACACGTGGCCATCAGTCCTGAAGATAAACACTTCTGCCTCCATTTTAGGACAACTAATTATCCTACACTTTTACATGGTAAAATTATCTAAATTAGACCCGAGGCGGAAACAACCACAGTACGGACCTTAAAGAATTTGTAAGCAAAAGCAGTAGAACCTGAAGCTACATTAGAAAAGCAGACCTGTGTATTGTATGTCAAGCTTGCTTCTTATTTGCAGCTCATCCTGTATGGAGTTTTAAACTGGTGTATCGGAGATCTCCAGCTAGGAGGATCAAAGGACACAAGCAAGGCTCCAAATTTCTCACTGTGGGTGGCTGCAGTGATGACAAAGTGCGGCAGGCTTTCCAGGGCAGCGTGACAAAGGATCACCTCCTTTTCAGTACGATTAAATCTCGCACCTCAGAAGCCATCCAAACGTTTGTCGCTCAGTCCCCTTAAAACAAACACAGATCCGAGACAAACCTTTGAAATGAGTTGTTCTATAACTATTCAGCACACCAGTTTTAACTGTATAGAGTGCAATCAAAATACATAAACTGCGAGATCTGACATGCTTTAGAAGAGGATCAACCATGAAGAGAGCAGAAACATCAAAATGACTCCTGACACGAGCAGCTATTCTCAGACTTGAGTCTAGATAAGCAGACTGATGGCTGAATGTGGTGGATGTAACACACATCAAGAAAATCGCAGTGAACTGCAGGGAACCAAGCAAGTGTGAAGTTTCAAACTTGGATGGCATTTAAAGTCACCTCAAACAAGCCAGAGTATTAAACACCAAGTCCTGCAAGTAGTTTCCTTAAGTCCAGAACTACAGCCATATTCACTGAAACAGGCACAAGGTTAGTTTTAATGCGAGAGTGAATGATTAAACTGACTGCTGGCCAAGATCAGCGTTCCAGAGCCTATCCTGGAATCACTGGGTGCTGCGCTAGCAAAACACATCCTGGATGGGACACCAGCTCATCTTAGGACACACACACACACACACACACACACACACACACACACACACACACACACTCTTCTGGCAACTGTAAATTGCCCGTCAACCTCAAATACATGTCTTTGGACTGTGGAAGAAAACCAGAGCACCCAGAGGAAACCCACAGACGCAGGGAAAACGTGAACTCCACACAAACTGAACTGGATTCAGACAGAACAGCCCAGGTGATGTGAGGCAGCAGAACTATCTGCCTTGCCACCATGTCACCCTACAAAGCAAAACGTTTATTCCACGCAAAATACAATCCATTTGATTTGCAAGGACCCCATGACATCATCCTGTAACAATGCCCAAAAGACAGTTTATTACATCATATCTGGTTCAACTCCAACAGCTCAACTTCTAGTACTTATGCTGACAACAAATTCACGTGAATCCACAGTACTCTCAGGATCTAGAAAGTTTTTTTTTTTAATGAACTGCCTAACAAAATTGTATGCACTCAAGTATCACCACAAAGTATAACATAACTGAACAATTGCTCCTAAACAAAGGAGTAAACTATGTTTTAAAGAACATGGCAGAACGTTACACCCAAACACCTGTCACAAGCAGCTGCCAGACCGTTACCCCACCAACCCCACCCCCACTGCGGGTGGACTGAGCAAGACCATGACGGACAGGCAATGACACAGAACTGGGTGCGTCAAGCCGAGTTCTGTGTCCCTATGGACACCCCTGCCTGAGGAAAGGCAGGGTTTTTCTGAGGTCATCCAACACGCTGACCTTGCCAGTTCCATTAGCTCATACCAACCATTTGCTATCTGACTGGCCAGGTTACAGGAGTGTAAAATTTCCATTCTTCCTAGTGACACACATACCCTTGTCCCCTATTGGACTGTAGTATTTAGTGCTGAGTGACATTACCTAAAGAGGATTTGTGACAACACAGTCATAATACCAATGTGTTACCTTGTACAATTTCTGCAAAATAATTAACTTTTGCCTTAAAAAGCCATGCCGGTCATGCTCATATATTGAGGCAGGGTACACCCTAAACTATCCATCTGAAACACACATCTTTGGACTGTGGGAGGAAGCCAGAGCAACTAGGGAAAAACACAGGTGAAAACGAGCCGCTTTGAATGCAGAGCCCAGGAACTATGAGGCTCTGGTGCTCCCCACACCAGTGAAGGACACCAACCAGCCAGCTTGACTACAGGCTGGTAATGCTAATCCACATTCATTTATTGAAATAATATGAACCATGAAGCTTGAAAGATAGTAAAGTATTCAGCAGCACTTAATATCTTATTCATTAAACGATTTAGCAGAATAATGACGGGTAAATGTGACTTTTTATTATTAAGAAGCCTTTAAAGATAGATTGGTCTGTAATTCCATTTCTAATCCATTTATATGAAAATTAAGACACACCCATGAATTAATGAAATACTCATTTTCTCCAGGCAACTTATTTGGAAATCCAACAACGTGCCCCTTTCTGCCGTTACAGTAGTCCTGTAGACATAAAATACCTTACATTCATTTTGCTGATGTTTTTTTCCATAGAATAAGATTTATAAATGTAATTCAGGGTCTCTACCTTGCTCAAGGATACTACCACAGAAGCGGGATTCAAAAGTTCAACGTTCACCATAGTTATTCTGCACTTAGACATACAAGAGAAAGAAATGTTTCTCCTGGCCTATAGTGCACAGCACAACATAACCACATGGGACAATACAAGCAAACTGATAGAATTTAACTAAAATAATAGTGATACACAAAGTGAAAATGAACAGATGAATAAGAGAACATAACAGATAAAAGGAGACTAGTGCAGACAGTCAGTAGTGATGGTTGTAATACTATAGTGGGAGATACTAGTGGTGGTGATCTGTTCCTAAACTGTCTGGAATTTAGCAGGCTGGAGGCCTCCAGGAAAAAACCCTTTCTAAGCCCAGTGGTGTTCCTGCACATGTTGTGATACGGCCTTCCAGATGACCAGGGTGAAAACAGTAGGTGGACAGAGTCAGTGGTGATATGAGCTTTCCTGGCAAACCACTTTTTTTCTTTTTAGGTGGCCTGGATGGTGGACCTCTCTGGATGGTCCTTTTGATGGGCTGGGTGTTTAATCTTTAAATCTTCAATCTTTATTTGCCACACCACCTATTGCCTACTTGACAAGTTACACGTCAAGACACCCAGGAAAAAGTACAATCAGAAATGGCTTTCGAATAAATAATAAATCATCCCTGAAGCAAAAATACATACATTCAGGCCAAATTATAACAAGATTTTCCAAGCAGGTATTTCTGCGTATCAGAAATAAAAGGGTGTAGGGAGTGAATTTGGGGGGTGGGGGGAATCACACTAGTACAATACATGCAAAGAAGAGAAAAGATTCTGAAAATGAAGACTGAAGTGTTGGACAAGATGACACCATCGCTTCACCTCACATCTCAGGCGCAACAATACCCGGAATAACTGGCATATCGGGTTTGCAGACGCGAGAAAGCCGGTTAGGAAGCATGTTTTAAAACTCAGAACGAGCTTTTAAAAAAGTGGCTCAAAAAAAATTACGCTTTAAAAAGCATGTAGTCCATTAAAGAAAAGGAAAAAAGAGAGTTCGCCGGAGCAGGAGGCACTTCATTGTGTGAAGGAGCGAGAGAAGAGCAGCAGCCCGCCGGCTAAAGCACGAGCAAAAACAGTCCCTTCGGTTCATCGGGACCGCCATCTACACACTTTCTTCGACTCAAGTGTCCCTCAAAATCCCCGAATTGTCCCTTTCGCATTTTGGGGAACTGCTTGGGCAGAAGACGGACAACAGACAGAAGCGTCTTCTCTATCGCTCCATTGTCAGTGCGTCGGCGAGCGACACCACTTCGCACGGCCCCCTGAGACTGAAAATAGAACCTAACACACATTTGTTTCACACGTCCGAATCCCACAAATGGAGTCCGCGGAGTCGAGGGAAAGTTATATTTAATTCTTCTGAGGAGGATTCTGACACCAGGCTTCACGCGAGCAGCTACACCAACAAGCAGAAACGACTCGCCCCACGGAGCCTCACCACCCAAATTCCCGTGTTATTCACAGCGCCGCGCTCCGGAGGAGCACGTTTCAGCGACCAGAGTGTCTAAGCTGCTCCACTAACTACCGAGCCGCCGCTTTTTTACCTGGTAATTGCGGTCCTCGTTGAAACGGGAGAACCTGTCAGCCATTTTCCTGCCGCAGCTTCTTTCGTCTCCTTCAGCGCGGGCCCTTCCCTTAACGCCCGCTGCAGGCAACTGCCAATCACAGTGTCTGGGACGCTTTGATCGACGCGCAAACTGACCAATCGCTGCAAAGCCTAGAATCACGCCCCGGTTTAATTTCGATCTCAAACAACAAATGCGGGGCCAGCCGACGTCTCCGGCTCGTGAACCATTGTCATCCGAACTGTTTCTGAAGCAGTTACATTTCCTAAAGAAAATTCGTCTGTTTTTGGACAAGCCATAAGGACGCCAGATTTCCCTCTCTGTGTCAACATTTATAAACACGTCGTTTTATTGCGTGCGATTGGTTAGGTCACTGTGCCAATATGTCAACACACAGTAATGCGGGAAATTTTCCTACTGTTTCTTTCTCGCTCGTCACAGTTAACTGTGCGGCTCAACTGAGACATGGACACACATTACAAATAACGAAAAAATTATAGCAGACTCTTTGTGAGGAGCCGCTTTTACAAGAATGTGTGCGCGATACATGCGCCTTCCGCTCACTATTTACTTCCTGTGTCAAATGATGGCGTCGCGTGGCCTCCTTAAGCAACATCGCTGGGTGCTCCCTTGTGGCGGCCAAGGGCAATGCATTAAGGAGTTGAAGATATTGATGACGAACAAACCTGTTGTGGTGGTGATGTTAATAAACCTATTTTTTTGTTTATATGCACACATAAACATCGTACTGTGCAAAATAATAATAATAAAAATAATGCCATGAATAGTAAAACGGAAAAACCTAAATGAAATCAATGTTTGCTGTGACCACCGTTTGCCTTTAGGACAGCACCTGTTCTCTTAGGGACACTTGTGTGCGGTTGATCCTCAGCTGGTAGGTTGTTCCAAGCATCTTGGAGAACTTGCCACGGTTCTTCTGCAGACTTTGGCTGCGTCGTTTGCTTCTGTCTCTGCATGCGATCCGAGAACAGCTCCAAGATGTTGAGATCAGGGCTCTGTAGGGGCCATATCATCTGTTGCAGAATTTCTCGTTCTTCTTTTTGCTGAAGGTAGTTGACTTTGGTCAGGTGTTTGAGGTCATTGTCATCGCACAGAATGAACTGGGGACCGACCAAATGCCTGTCTTGCGTTACAGATAAGAATCTGCTTGTACTTCTCATCAGTGAGGGAGCCATTAATTCTGACCAAACTACCAGGTCCATTTGCAGAAATGCAGCCCCAAACCTGCAGGGAACCTCCACCTTGCTTCACTGTTACCAGCAGACACTCATCCATGTAGCTGTCCAACCCTTCGGTGGACCAGGGTCCCAGATGCCAGACCTGAGCCGACAGCAGCGCCGGACATCTTCCCATTTCAAAGGGAAGTCAGCCCGACGTTTCTCTCGCCTGCTGCGCTCAGTCTCCGTGGCTGACTGCTACATCTCTGCTGCTCGACGTTCGCTAGTTCTTTGTCCTTCTGCAGAGGAGCAGGGACATCATATCTGGAAGCACTTGTCTCCTGCACAATTTCTGCCTGGGAGAGACCTTGCTGACGCAGGATGACCACCTCATGTCTTGTTGCCAGGATGTAATATCTGAAGGCTAAACAGTCACACGTGCAACATCACCTTGTTAGTATGGCTGTTCTTCACCCACTTTTATTCCCTCTGCACAGCTGTCATTGATCCTGAGTGCTTGTTTGTTACATTTCTTCAATGCTGCACTGGGCCACCTTTCTATACCAACCACAAGTTTTTTTTTTATCTGGAATTTGGTCTATTACTATGTTAGTTTTTCTTTAACAAAATACAAAAATCTCAGTAAAATAATCTTTCCTATTGACACACTAATGCAGAAGATGTAAAATAACGTCTTATGACAAATACTTTTGTGAAACATCTATAGTACCTAAGACTTTTTTCAAGTATTTTACAATTCATTTCTCACCCAGTTTTCCCTTGTGGGGGGTAACGTTCCTCACACTAGGGCTTCCGACCAGGGGCCTGGGAGTCTGAGGGTAAGCTTGCGGTATTGTTGCTGTTCCTAGCGTTGTGCTCTTCTGAACTGAGACCAATGTTGTCATATCTGGTTATCTGATGGAGCCTCTTCTCCAGCTTTCAGGGTCACAGCCCCAAGTGTTCCTGTCACCAATGGGGCCACCTTGATTTTCACCTTCCACATTCTCTCCAGTTCCCAATTCAACCCCTGGTGTTTCTCATATTCCTTTTGTCACTGGGAATCGCCACATCGATCACCACTGCTGTTTTCTCCTCCTTGTCTGTTGGCCGGTACCTGTTTATCTGTCTGGGTCTGGAAGTCTCCCAGGATCTTGTCTCTGTTTTTCTCCACCACCTCTGTGGTTCCTCTCATTTAGACCTGGGAGAGTCCAGGTTATATTCCTTACACATGTTCCTGTATATGATCCCTCCCGTTGTAACAATTCATTATTTTAAACAGATAATTCCAAATAAATAACTGATGCTATATAAAACATACAGCTAAATAGATCTTAAATTAAATAGTCAGGTTAAGAATTAAACGATCGCTCCAAGAAACCATCTCAAACTTACTTTGTCACAGACCTCTACTGCCCACCAGGACTTTTTACATCATTTTAATAACACCTTTGGCTGGGAAAGGCTGGATGTAAACTGTAACGCTGTCTTGACTAGATGAACAAGTGGTACTGAGGGTATGACGCGTGTTAAAGGAAGCTGGTGGTGTGAAAAACGGCACATTGGAAAAATATAATTTCTCTAATGACAAGAAAGATGCGAATTCACTGATCTGCACGTATATAAGGGCAAAGTAAAAATCAGGCGTGTTTTACACGAAAGCAGAGAAGAAATTCACCTTTTTTCTGTTTTCACTTTGCTGCAAATATCCGAGGCCACGAGTTTAGCTCCTCTTTACCCGAAATCGGGAACCGCGTCCCTTTGGGATATTTGGTCACTGTAAACAGGCCCTTCAGTCTTGTTTTTGACTTTATATATAATTTTCAAGCGGCTTTCGTGACTAACAGCATCAGTAACAGATCCTCCGCTTGACCCCCCACCCCCGCCACAAGTGCCCAGAAACGGTACATTAGCTGTAAAAAAAGAATAAATAAATAAAAATGCGGCAAATCACTTCTTCTGCCCACGTGACTGACGATCAAAAGTCAAGTTGCCGCTGGATGCTCGGACTGTGGACAGGTGTTCGTTAGGATTTGATGCGAAAAACACCTAGTTCTTCAGGTGGCTTCACCTCCAATTCGTCCCTCTTCCAGTTGCATTGATTTTTAACAACCGCTGGACACATTTGGCCGGTTTCCTTTAGTCAGACTGACCCCCCACGTGGGACAGGAAGGTACGAAGGAATTACTGAGTGGACCGGCAGCTACCGCCACGTCTGCGGCGTGAGCGAATGTGTCAGTGCCGGCCGGCGTGGGAGGAGGCGTTTCCAGGGAAACGTGTGAAGGCGACGCTCCCCGACGCGGCTTCTCCGCTCGGCGCGCTTTCGCTTTCTAACCCGCCGCTCGCGGTGCCATGTTGACTGAGGCTGAGCGCCCGACTCGCCGCGCGTTCGCACCCCCCGCCACTGGGCACCTCTCGGAAAACACGGTAAGGAGACGGCAGGCGCGCAGGTTTAACTTTAAAGCGACCGCGACGAGACTGTGAGAGAGGAGCCGCCGCGCCGTTTACCCGCCCGGTGTCTGTCAGTGTTTCTGTGGCGCCGCGGCGTCGCGAAATGGCGGCGACGCCAACCGGAAGTCGGGCTCTAAAGTCGCTGTTTACCGCGCGACCGGTGTTTATGTCGGCAGTTTAAACGTCGCGCTTCGTTAATGTGTCGTTTCGGTGCGATGGAAGTCGAAACGTTGCGAGGAAAAGCGTCGAATTAATTCACTTTACCGGGTGCGATGCCAAAACAGCACTTTACTTCGCTTTTAGAAGCGTTAGACATTAAGATGTGGGCGGGTGACGAGACTGTCGCACATGATGTCGCGCAAGTGCCATACGAAGCAACTACCAGCACAAGTTCTTCACTTCGATGGTTGTTTTAGCCATTTGTTGTGTGATGTTCTCAGAAGTAACTGCTGGCTACGGTGGGTGTGGCCGGGGACAGCGAAGCTCCGCGATACTGCATGGGGGGTAACAGCGCGAGGTGGTATTTGGAGACACATGACGAAAAAAGAGACTGTAGAAATAAGTGGCATTTATTTGTGTTGTTGTTATTATAGCAGTGGGTCTCGATAACAAGGCGATAAACAAAACCTGTAGGAATTGCAAATACATCCACATACGTGGAACAAGTGCGGAAGGACAATATTTGACAGGTGTGATCTTGTGCCGCCATCCTGGAAGTTTGAGGAACGTCCCCAGACATCCAAGTATCGTTTAGATCAAACGTTTACCGTTCATCTAGTCTGGGAATCCTCAGCCACCCGCGTATCCGCAGGTGAACTTGTAGGGTGTAGACATGACAAAGTGGATCTCCTTGCCATGTAGGTAAGAGCAGCGTTTTCACCAAAGAACTTTTGAACAGCTGAGCGAACATCATTCCAGGAACCTTGTATTCCATCACATCAGAGTAAAGGCATGAAAATGCCAGAAGGAGCTGTACACTTGAAAAGTAGCCCAGATGTTCCCTGCAACTGCTTTCTGCAGATGTACTACAGTAAGGTTGACTTTGTGGATGACCTTCATGTTTTGCTCCTGGGTTCTGCAGCACGTAGAGAAATCCATCCGGTGTGACCCGAGGGCGAGACAAGGTCGCGTTCCCGCGTCCACGTCGCCGTGTCGCCGTTTCCCGAGCTTTTCTAGAGCGCAGCACCCAGTGTTTCCTCGCACTTCACCCAGCGATCTCCTTTTTTTCCAGTTTTATTACCAGTTGAATGCGATGGCATTACTGGCTTAAACAGCATATTCCAGTGGAAAATTAAATGTTTATCAAAACATTTAATACATAAACAAACTGCACAGATTTTCTACCTGTACAAATACAGCCATGTTATGTTTTCCGGCCCGAAATGAACTCCAGGACAGGAGAGCATGTCGGTAAACACCGTTGTGTGTGTTGAAGTATTTCATACAATTGAGGTTTGTGGTTTACAACAAAACAGCAAACCAACAGCAGTATATTTCCTGCACCTAACTGTGTTATTGTTATGTTTTACTTTGAAAGCAACACTTGCAACTCGAATGCTGCAGCTCCAAGCCAGGGGTGTGGCCGTGCTGCCGTGTCCTTGAAGAAAGGCACTTAACCTGATTTATTCCAAATATCAAGCTGTATAAACTGCTTCTGGGAGACTTTGGATAGTGTTGCTAGGTGAGAAAAAAAAATGCAAAAATACTCGGATCCATGCCAGGCCCTTTTGAATGGCTGGCAGCATTAAGGAGGATGATTAGATACTCAAACCCAGCAATTGGTAGAGAAACCAAGCAGAATGACTAACCTTTTATTAAACATCAGGTCTATATATAGCTTCTCAGCAAAAAGGTGCCCGCTCATTTTGAGTTTCTACATTCCTCCGCGGACCAGTTGATATCTCCTGCCACCCAGACGCTACCCTAGTGAAGGCAACAGGAAAGCGAACCACTAATGATGGTTTTTACCCCCCACGGTGTGGCAGTAACGCCCACAGGAATGAGCCCCCACTGGTCTGGAATCCCAAGTGGGGGGGGGCTCATTAAAACACCCCAGCAGAGACGGGTCGGTTTTAAAAGCAAGCACCCCCACTTAATCACGGCTGACTCAGTGGCCGGCCGGCGGTCTCTGTGAGTCATCGTCCATCCAGGTTTCTTTTGCCAGAAGCCTTTTCTCATGCAAGTGTCCCCAAACTCCACCTGCCAACTCTAGTTTTGGCTCACTTTTTTCCAACACGCTAACATATTCATTCAGAGAAGTAGATTCTTTCCAAGGTTCTTTGTGGCCCAGGGATGCCTTTTTTTTTGCCCGCTTGTCTATGTTCAAATCCCTCTCAAAAATCCGCCTGCACATTCGTCGTTCTGTGGCTTCAGTTTGTTCTCGATTGTCTTCACCGCGCACAAAGTCACGCTTCCGTCGTCCGTCTGCTGTAGAATGCAGCAAAGCCACGAAGCGTTACTGAAGTTGAAGACCTACATCTGCCCAGGTTGCAGCAGAGCGTGTGTTTAAACTGTTGCAGATCAAGGCTGATTCACGATTTGGAAAGTTTCGCAGGATGAGGTTCTATCGTTTGAGTTTTGCTTCGGTGGCAAGCAGCTGCACGTTTGCATGAAAATCAAAGGGTCATTCAGACAGTGCCAGTCTCTGCATGCTCACCAAGGGATTTTCCTCCTGTTTTTGTTTCATGTGGGAGAAGTAAGTGGTGTGGGAGGAGTCAGCGGTGGTGAAGATGATGTTCTTACCTGAACTTTTAAAGTATACAGTATTTACAGCAAGTAGGGAATTTGACGGAGGTGTAACTTTGTGGTCACAGAGTCGTAATCTGACAGTAACTGGCTCAAAGAACTTAAGCTAAATTTCTCCATTAAGTTATTTAAAAGGATCAACTAGAAGCGGAGGATCAGCTAAGCAGGCGAATGAGTCTTTTCGCTGTGGTGACGATTTGCTGGCACTTGAAGATACCAGAAGGTACCAGATTCATTGATTCTCAATAACCACTTGTGCCTTGCAGAGCCTTGGTTTTCTGCAGTGACCGTGCGAAGTATTCACCCCCCAGCAGACTGTAATTGCTGCCAAAGGTGGTCCAACCAAGTATTAACTGTACAAGGCGAACACTTATCCTTTCAACAATTACAAAATACTTTGGGTTAATGAGCGACAAAAGTTCTCAGTTTAATACATTGTGATTACGTGCTGCAACGCAATAAAAATGCACACAAACCTTTTCTTTTTTTTTTTAAAAGTCCAAGGAGGTGAATATTTTTCATAGGCTTAGTATTTCACAGAATCAGGAGAATTCTGCTTTCTGGCCCACATTTGAACAGAAGCAAAGCTTGGGTAGAATTGGAGGAGGGCCTCCGTCTGACGACTCTGCGATTGTTCTTCGTGTGACACGTGCCCGGGCGTCAAAGACCATCTCATTCCCTTCGCACTCTGGAATGTCAACTTGTGCTGACATTTAGGGAAAGGGGAACCGTTAAAATGGAAGCGAACAATCCCAGAGAAACACAACGTCATCTTGTCATGCTTCGCAGAAGGTGACCTTCTGCATTCTCAAAAACTTTCTCAGTTATGAGTGATGCATGTTGCGCATTCAACCGGCCTAAACTTTCACCCACAGTAGGTCTTTGTGTTTGCACAGCGTCCACTGCACGATTCCTTGGTCAGGATAACGCTGCACCCGAAACCTTCAGACAGGCCACAACGTTGAGATTCTTGACACGTGAAATGAATCAGCGCAGACATCCTTCCTTTAAAGATCTGAGCCGATTCTGCATTAGAAAGGGTGACAGTTAGGTGGCCCTGCCCTGCGTGTGTATTTGTTAGCCACACTGGAGGGAGGGAGGGGGGGTGTTGCTGGGAAGTGGAGACGGCCTTCCCGTAAACTACTCTTTACCAATCAGAGAGCCTCCTCACTCTCAGTCGGCCTTGGCCGGGGGCCAGCCGGATCAGCAGATACGGAAACAGAGAGAGAGCGCAAGCCACAGAGCAGCAGTAGAAGAGCTCAGCAGAGCAGAGCACCTTCTCCGCTTGCAGCAAGGAGCAAACGCCAAAGGGAGCCTCGTGCCGTCAACGTTCTTCTCCTCCCGTGACAAAGTAGGTCTGCAAACTGCCACTCTTGGGCATGCAGTGCAGTCGTATTTATTTTGAAGGGGAGAGGGCTGGTTTGTACTTGGCACAGAAGGAAGCGATAGGGGAGAGATGTGGCTGCGCCATTAAGACAGACGTGATGTGTGCAACAGGGGAGCAGAGAATCGCAGTTTAACACCCGGATGGTCGTTGCTTTAAGAGAAGTAGACTTTGAGCGGGGATTTAAAGAGGCGCGAGTGACCTGGTGGAAACAACTGAAAGTGAAGTAACCGCCGTGCGATCGAGAAAGGCGCAGCTGCGCGTTTTTAGAAAAGCTCGACGTGTGGAGGTCTCAAAGGAGTCGATCAGAATGGACCCAGTTTTCGAAAGTGGCGACGAACCGAAATAAGTACTTGATTAAAGGTTAGGATTTTTTCGTCTTGGGAAGCTCTGCTGGAGTTTCTGCAAGTTCCAGGCAGGGGGGCAAAAACGGGGACCCAGCATTTCCGTAATGCCGCTGCACGTTTGAGATGGTCCTGGCTGTCCGCCGAGAGGATGGCAGGAAGAGATTGCTTGCTCCAGATGAACGGAGGACAAAGCGTGCAAGACGGTCTGCAAACCTGCAGTCGGACGACAGACGTGTTTGTAAACAGGTTTCATCTGTTAACCTTTGGGAGGGAGCGACCGATGTCGACTGATGTTGACTGATGTCTGACCGCTCATTCTTGAATCACTGCTGCCTGCCGGTTGCTCAGATAACCGGCCCGTCCAGAGGTAAAGATGGGGGTGACATACAGGGTACTTTGTGTTTTCAACTCTCCAACGCAGTCGGTCCGCAGCTCGAACAGACGTGCGTTCAGTTCTCAGCAAAGATTAATCCAGCAGCCGCACCTGTAGAGCTTCCACATCCAATCTGTGGTAAAACAAAGTAACACACTGCTTCGCATTCACAGTATAGCACTTCTGAGCTTCCCATAAAAAAAAAAAAAAAAAATTTTTTAAATAACAGTTTGAAGAGTTCTGTTGTGTAGGATCCAGCCAGGATGTTGCACAGGCCTTCAAGACCCCAAGCTGAGATATCGATGAAACGGGTCGTTTTGTATCAGTCGAGCTTGAAAGCTACACGCGCAACAGAATAATAGTGAGCACAGAAAACTGGAATGTGTTCAAATATAAGACTCCAAAAAGGTCTACATTTTTTAAAAGATTTTTAACACATAGGAAATTAGGATAAATGACTGACAGAACTGAAGTGAAAACGCTGCGGTACCGCGGCGCGTTTATCACGTTTCTGCAATAATTCCTCGGATAATTTCTCACCGAGGTAGTTTACACCCTGGAGACAGAATTTCGGGGTTTGTTTTTGGTAGGTCTGATCTTTCACTGCAGAAACAGCCCCCCTCCACCCCACACACACACACCTCATATTAAGACGTCATACAGTTTTGCAATTTCACTACAGCAGCTATGTCCTCTGGCGTTGGTCACGAGGCCACGTGTGGCAAAACGCTGCTGTCGTCGCTGAGCTTCAGGGTCATACTTCACCTGGCCGTTACATTTCCTTCTTCTCCGGCAACGAGATGGTACGATTGTGTCACACTTCCTCCCACACCTGTTAAACGTCAAGCAGGACACAAAGGCCTGACCGTGTTGTGATGAAGCGACGGCCGAGCAGCGAACGCTGGTACGCGATTCTGAGCAGGAGTGGTTTTGGGTGGCAAAGGATCGCTGTGGCAAGTGGGCAGTTTGATGGCCGCCGCCGGTGACGCGGAGCTCCGCTGTGCCCTCGAGGCAGCAGGTGCAGGGTCAGGTGAGCTTGCTCGGGTTCGTGCCGTTTTTAGGAACAGATGTCGCTGGGAAACGCTCGCTTGACAAATTTGCCGTTGATGGCGGCTGTGCAAGAACAATAACTCGCCGCGTTGCTCTGTTGGCTTTGTAGTTGAGTGACAAATATAGAGTTACAGCCTCTTCCGTCAGCATCATGAGTTATTACTCACTCAGCAGCCCGAGTCAGATTGTCTTACAGGCTGACCTCATCGCCCCCCCTTAGGGAGTTGATGGTTGGGATTCCGACACTCACGTCGTACGTCTTCGCTTTGAAAACAGGGCAGAGCGGAAGAGGAGCAGGGATGGCTGTCCGCAACAGGCCCCTGAACTCCACCATGCCCTTTACCCGGGGCCCCCGGAAGGAGCACAAGGAAGCGTTGGCTAGCGACTCGAACCTGGAGCATGGGACCGGCGGCAAGACCAGGGGTTCCGAGGAGGACCTCCTGTGCACCGAGATTCCCCCGCTGATATGCAAAGTGTTGATGGAGGGAACTGCCAAATGTATAGGAAACGGGCAGTTGCACGTGGAGAAACCGTCCTCCTTCATCGCCCAAGCAGAATGTAAGTACATGCGGAGAACGTGTGGGGAATGTTGGAACAGAGTTGGTGGAGATTCGACAGTCAGGGCTGTGGCCCTTTATCTCAACAGGTTTGGTTAACATCGATTGATGAATGGCTCATAACTCCACTGTACACAATAGCTGTTTGACCAGTGAGTATTGCAAAATTCTGGGGTCAGTCCCAGGTGGTGTGCGACACAAGGTTATGCTGTGGTGTGAATCGCTGGACTTCAGGAGGTCGAGAGCGATGGAGAACAGTCTTCCGTACCACGAAGATGATGATGCAAGCATGCTGTTAACGTAATGATGCAAGACGCTTTTTTTTTTTTTTTTAGGTGAAGCATCACAAGAGTTTAGTCCCAGCTCCCAGGAACGCCCTTACTTTGGCTCCCCTAATTGTTTCACCAGCAGGTCTGACACAATCCCTCTTCGTTCATTTCATAAGCATCTTACTCAGTTTACCTCTATCATCACACCTACAGTTGGCAATGTGGGGATCGGATGAGTATGACGGTGACGTGATGTATTTCACAGGTATTCTTCTGAACACAACAACGTGGCCTGCAAAAACTGCCTCACAGAGCGCCCGGGTGGCCAGCCACACCGCTCCCCGAGGAAGCGAAGGAGACAGCACCGGAGGAGGCAGAAGGCGAAGAAGAGGCCCAGAGAAAGACAGAGGAGACCGTTGGGAGTTCCGGAACAGGAGAGCAGCAGCCCTCTGCAGTTGACCCAGGTACCAGCAAGACAGACACTCTTGCCTATGGTCTCAGCTGACCTTTAGCCATTTCTTGCTCAACAGTTAAAATCATAGCGTTTAATGTGAGCGCTTGTAGATGCTGCTTGCAGGATAACTTCTCACGGATGACTTTAGCAAAGAAGCGCCAACAAGCTCAACAAATGGTCTTGTGCAACAACAGGTATCTCCATGAATTTCTATGAACCTAAAAGTTTTGACACCATCTCGTCCTGTCCCTGCTTTCTTTTCCAAACCAGGAGAAAACACCAAGATGCACCGGGATTATCAGCACCACCACCAATACCATCTACAGCAGCAGCGGTGGCCATACCTTGGGGGTGCAGGAGACAGAGCAGCCCGATTGGCCGGTGCGGGATTTGCCAGAGTCTCCGTACCGCCCTCTTTCAGCTTTGCAGTGGGTTTCCTCATCTTCCACCCAACCTTGGGGCTCCACGAGCCGCAGTGCCCTGCCCGGCCTGTCCTTCTGCAGCCAGGAGAGCAGCTCCTTGTCGGATTCAGCCTTCGACTGCACCCTGGCCCTTCAGGGCCTGCGAGGGAGCGTGAGCCAGGAGGATCGCTGCTTTGCCCCGTCCTTCTTCAAGGAGGTGGAGAGGGATGCCGGAGCAGACAGGAAGATCACAGAATGTGATTTGAACAGTAATGAGGGTCTCCTCTTCCAGGAGGTAAGAGTCAAATGGGTAATTGGACATGAATTTTGAACCATTATCTACTGAAACACGACAGATTTTGTCTCATCTTACCTCGTCGATCTCACGGTAGTCCGGCATAGGTTTCTCCCATCACATCTTGGACCGTTAGGCACCTTGGAACGACCGTGGAAGAGGTTAACACGTCTGTCTTGATGCCGTTCAGAAACTCCAGCCCAATGATTATGAGTACCGGGAGGGAAGAGACTACTCCCTGCTGAACTCCATCCAGAACGGAGCTTACGGCGATGTGTACCGCGTGCAGGACACGAGCACCGGTTTCGAGTGTGCTGCTAAGAAGGTAACGCCTCACCCCGACGCCCCCCTGTGTCCGGCTGCACCGGCTGCCGGTTGGCTCATCTCTCACTCGGCTCCTTCAGGTACCTCTGGACCGCTTCCGAGGCGAAGAGGTGGGCACGTGGAGTGCCCTCAAATCTCGCCGTGTGGTGGAGCTCTTCGGGGCCGTCCGGGAAGGCCTGTTTGTTATCCTCTTCATGGCCCTCAAGTCAGGTAGGCCCCATCGTCCTGCTTCACCCACCAAAACCCTTGATGCAAATACCTCCCCGGGCACCTTTCAGAGGCCCTTGTGGGCCTGGATTAGAGTGAGCTGCTCATTGTTCTTACCTAGCCTGGCCCTTTTCCCAAAGCCTGAGTGACTGTATGGCACCAAAGTCATTCCGATCAAATGAGTCATTCCCACTGAGCCATGAATGACCTAAAAATAGTGCATATTTACTTTCTTGGGTCATTCCTTTTTTTTTTTTTTTTGCTCGAGAATAAATGAACCGGCTGGGGAGAGGGGCACAAAGACTCCATCTCCTGGGGTAAAAGGAGGGCAGCTTCTCAGTTTTTGGCTTCTCCCCTCATCCAGGTTCTATTGGGCAGCTGCTGAAAGAGAGAGGGCGTCTTCCGGAGGACCTCGCCCTTCACTACCACTGCCAGGTCTTGGAAGCTATCGAGGACCTACAGCGAAAACAAGTCCTGCACTTGGACGTTAAGGGTAAGTCACCGGAACGTTAACAAGGAGAGGACAGGTCCCAAGCGATATCCCCATAGGTCAGACGACCGAAATGACGGCCGTGTTGCGCAGCGCGTGGAGGCAGATTGTTGCACACGGGACCGTTCTTCTCCATCTTCAAATGACCTGCTGTCCATTTAGCCGTGGACGTTTCTAGTTTCCGAATCTTATTTATTCAGACAAGATAAATATCAAACACGTTATCCGATGGAGCTTTAGAACAGTGCATGTGACAAAACAAGAGCTTAATTATGCTTTAAATAGGAACTAAAAGTAAACTGTCTGCTTAATGGATGACTATAAAATTTTAAAAATTGTCTCAATATATTTTGAAGTTGTGGCAGTATATGATAAATTACTCAGAGCTAAAACAAGTGCTAATAAAGGTAGCACCAAGGTATTACTGAGGTATTGCTGTACATAATGGAAAGATGTCAACGTGTGTGTGTGTGTGCGCAGCGGACAATGTCCTGTTATCAGAAGATGGGAGGGACGTCTACCTCTGCGACTTCGGCCACTCAGAGAGACTGGACTCAAAGGGACGGAGCACCAGAGTGTCAGGTGACTAGAAACAAAACAAAAGTCTTTATTCTTCACTGTTCCTCAGCTGCGCAAGTGATGTACGTGAATTTATGAAAGTTTACTGGATTAGTAAACAAATAAATTATGAACCGGTAAACATACATAAGGCCTCGTTTTGAAAGGTTTAAGTACAAGTTCTCACATACAACCTGGTCCCATTATCTAACTAACCGTGTGTCACGGCCACAGGGGAGGTCTTCCCAGGTACTGAGAGCCACATGGCCCCGGAGGTGGCGAAGGGCGAGGCCCTCAGCTCCAAGGCGGACGTGTGGAGCAGCTCCTGCTTTTTACTGCACATGCTCAACGGCTGCCCGCCCTGGACGCGCTACTACTCCCACCCTCTGATCCTAACGGTGAGCGCAACACAGGGTTGGCCAGGTGTTGGCATAATACCCGCTGCTTTAGCGCGTCACAGGCAGGTGAACTGACCCACGTGTGACACGCTGTGGTGGACGGCCAATTGACTCAATGCTTTTCCGGATTGTAGATCGCCGAGAAGCCGCCACCTTTAAGAGAAATCCCACGCGGCTGTTCGCCCTATACTGCTGAGGTCATCCAGGCGGGACTCGTGAAAGATCCAGAGAAACGGGCCTCTGCCCAAGAGCTGCGAGAGAAAGTTTCGAAAGCCCTCAAAGAAGGTGTGATGGTGTTTAACACACTTTCACGACACCACCGCGTTTACAGTAACAGCCAGAGAAACCTTTCTATATATGCGTTTACAATTTAAATTGTGCCAAAGATGCATGGAAAAGGATTTTCTTATTCCACGTTCACGGAGATATTATTTATAGAGAAGCTGTTCTAAGCCCAGACCCTTGTGACCTGCTGTGTGTGTTATGTTGGCAGTGGGTGGGCTCACCAGCCCTGTCTGTGGAGCCTATCAGGATCCGGAGAGGGCCGAGCCACCCGACTGCACTGACCCCGCGTCCAGGCCGGTCCCCTCCTTCCTGGTCGCCTCGGACCCCGTCTCCTCCTCAGACGAAAGCGTCAAGCCGGTCCCACTTTCTCTGAGCAGCTTGAGAGAGGAGTCCTGTGAGGATGAGGAAGAGGAAAAGGGGAAAAAAGCAGAGAGAGAGACCTCATTTCCAGAGGTGCAGGCCACCTCACAGGCCCGCTCTGGAATCCAGAAAAACAAGACAGTTAAGGACATCTTCGTGGTCCCAGAACAGGAGCTGCAGAAGCTGGAGAGAGGTGAGTTGTGTTACCACATGCCACCCCAGTCATCACAAAGGGATGTGAGAACATTTATGGTCATACCACAGTGTTGGAACTGCCGGGCCTTTGATCTGATGGACCACAGCGTGATATTTTTCATAATTCATTTGCTTAGACCCATGTCAGCAGACGAGGTAGATTACTGACCACAATTGATTCACGATGCCCATAACCACAGACGGCCTCATTGTGGTGGGATCTGGGCACGTCCTCCACTCGTGTTCGAGGACACAACTGTTTGAGAACCGGAAGTGTTTCCTCTCCTTCCAGACTTCTATCTGAGCAGCCTGTCCCAGCCATACTCCCCTGAGCTCCAGGAGCGACTGCTGTCCTGCCTGAGCAGCGACTACAGCTCCCAAGTGGAGCCTGCAGACAAGGTGTGTCCACTCACTTGACCCCAACTGGCCTAGCATGCCGCAGTCTGTAGAGCGCTTTGTCCAAGGTGACCCTGCTAACGGAACATCATCCGTCCCGGTTTCAGGACTTTGGCCGCTGTTCGTTCTACAGTAGTGACCTGAGCTCCGGGGTCTTCTCCTACAGCAGCCAGGAAGGTCCGAGCTTCAGTGTAGACTGGCTGGGCCGCGCCAAACCACCGACACCCCACTGCCTTGAAGGTGCCCCAACAGAGCAAGATGTTCACACACCATGATATATTAATGTTTGATATAATGTAATGTATGCAGGTGGCCTTCTTAACTGACCAATAAGTTTTTCTGGGCAGATTTTCAGGGAGGTCTTTTGGAGAAGTATGAACAGCACAGATTGTGGGTTAACATTATTAAGCTGTGTCCTTGGCACAGGGGTGGACGTGTGCATACAGGACTTTGATGGCCGCTGGCTGAAGATCCGAGAGACTAACAAGATCAAAATAGGTCACATCGCCACAGGCATCAGCGAACAGGTAAGGGGCATCCCTCTTGCATCGCCAGTTCCCAAACACCGACGTGACTAACAGGAGCCCCATCTCACCTTCTGCTGCACTTGCAGATTTCAGAGAGGGCCTTCAGCTTGGAGACGCAGGACGGGTGCCTGGTGTCCCACGACGAGGAAGTGAGCAATGTGGGCCTCTACCTGCGCTGCACGCACGCCTTCGGCAGAAGCGGCCGCTGGAAGTGGAGGGTCAAGGACGGGGTGCTGGACGTGAGGGCCTGAGAATCCTCTGAACCTGGCAGAACAGCCCTCATGGTCTGCAGCAGCAGTATAGATGCGTGTTCCTGCTAACTTTTCAGGAGACTGTAAATGTATTCTTTATCACAGCATCACTCAACCCTTCTGGAAACGTACCGTGCCAAAAGGATCACTGTGAACACGTCAGAACGTCACCTTTCGCAGCCTATCTTCTCGATTTTAATCTACTTCACAACCCCGCTACGCTACCAGTGCCAGTCTCCAGCTGCTTTTAAGGTGGCGGTGGGATCAGGAAGGAGAGGAACATCAAGCTTGTTTGAAGGGGGCTTGTAAGGTCCTTCAACTAGAGCGAAACAGAACGGGCTCTTCGCTGCCCCCTGTCGGCTGATCCCGTTGCCAGCATCCGTTGTCCCGCCTGCCCCTGCCCACCCCGTTTCCCCTCCCCAGCGTCATCTCTTGCCTGAAATACTTTTTGAATGTAGTTCTTCAAGCTTCTGTTAAAAGAATAAACATAAAGCTACCGAATTTTTACGTTTTTTGTGCATTTATTTGTACCTGTGTTGCAGTCTGGATTCTTCAGCACCGGTCTCATCCAAAATTCGGCCTGTGTTCACATACTGAACAAACACAATTTTCATTAAAAGTGAGCAGATTTGCTGAGAGAGCTGGCTGAAGACACTCGCACTGCCTACATCTTGGTTCTTCTCACACAAAGTCCAGTCTCTAAGAAGAATCCCAAAGAAGTAATTGGATAACTGCAAACACCTGAGTTTTCTTCCTTTATGACCCAGGTGTGGCTGCCAGTCAAGCCACAGGGGGCGGAGTCCAGTCACAGTGTTTAACATAGAAGACCTGTCCTGGGGGGCATTCGGGTTGTACAGTTTTTTTTTTTTGCACAAAGACAAGGTCAAAAACACAGCTGCAGAATTTACTCACAATTGGAACTTTAGAAACGTTTGATCCCATGATTATTAATAAACCGTTCGTCCAGTGCAGGGTCACGGTGGACTAGAGAGTCTCCTGGACAGGAGACAGGGACACCAGTCCATCACAGGGAAACGACACGTTTGCATTAGTTTTATAAATAACTTTATTTACGGTTAACTTAGATCAACTAATAGCATCACAAGGTTAATATGAGTTTGTCCTTAATCTTCTAAATGACAGAAACAGCACAGAATCAATATTTTACCATGTAAAGATGTGCTGAAGAAGTTTCGTGAAAGGGCCAACAAAGAGAACGGAATCACGGTAATAAATGCGGTTACGTTTTTAAATTAAGCAAATGTTAAACAGCTTCTTCTTTCGACCCTGATCGGGAGTTACTGACGCCCCCCCTGGGTGGGAGAGTCATGTATCCTTGCTACTCCAACATAAGGAGACATCACTTCTCATTATGAAGTACAACTGTGACAGAAAACTGTAAAACCAAGAACAGAATTTCAGATTCTTGACCAGCTTCTCCAGGTACAAGGCAGCCATTTTGAATTTTACTCATAAATGTGCAAAAACATTTGCTGAGCCTTAATACAATTCAGCTTTAATTCCCTTCGGCAAAAAATAAAGGTATTTCTGTGATAATATGGCCGAAACTAAGTTGACCTACAGAAGAAATGAAGGTTTTCACCTCTCAGCACAAGCTGTCATCTGCAGAAATCTTCTTCAAAGTCCTTATCACTCAAAGAAAGGCAAGATCAGACACCCTAAGGGACAATATTTGGAAGCTGACATACGTAAGATTGTATTGTAAACATCATAGCATCTCAAGCAATTCACTTAGTTGCATCTAAGCTCAACAGTTTTGAGGGCTGTGACCTTCGTGCAGCTAAGCAATGGAGCTCAGTGGCTCTGGTCAGAACAGTCCTCCTCAAAGATGGCTAGTGTGCGCCGGCCCAAGGGATTATACACGAAGGCGTCCACCTCCCCGCCACCGTTGCAAGTCTTCTGGAAGTGGATCTCCAGGAGGTCCTGCAGTTCTTCTGGCTCCATGATGTCAGGGATGCCAGTCAAGAGGACTGTGCGCTTCGACTGGGACCAGCAAGTCTGTCCAGAGAATAAGAGGAGAGGGATGTCAGACATCCAGAGCAAAGAGACAACCATTTAATTTTAATAGCTGTTCAGCTTTAGCAGATGACATGACTGTTTTTGTCTGGATGGAACCAGACAAAACTCTACACATTTTCTTCACTGTTAAATTGCAAGCAGACTTGGGTGTATTGGACTCTTGGGTCAAGGAAAAAATTCCTTACCTGGAGATTTGTGATCTCCCCGTTCAAGAATGGGGTCACATGCACCTTGAGCTTCTTCCCACTTCCAAAATCCACCTCGTGGCGCTGCCTATCAGTCAAGCATTTCGCAACTGAGGAAAAGACCACTTAACGTGAGCAGTATATCCTCCAGAGACCATGCAATTCATTCTTGCGCACTGTAGAGGACAACTGCTTTCATTCATATCTCCCAAACTCTATGATCTTCCAGGTGGAGCTCAGTTATGATGTTACAACCATGAAATGTATCCAAACACCTTCAGTTTTGGCGAGTCTTCCAAGTTAGAATATGAGATTATAATCTGCAATGCGACTACAGCATGAGCCCAAAAAACACCAACCGTTGTCCTGCGCAAAAGTGACGACCACGTTTCCAGAGTCCTGCAGGATCTCGACGACCTCCACCTCCCCCCCACCATTGCGGGTCTTGGAAAAGTGGATCTCCAGCTTGTCCAACAGGCGGGTCTCCTCAATCTTCTTAGGCAAGTTGGAGACCAGAATGCGCCTGGGACACACTTCGGTGTCCATCTGACCGTAAATTGTACACAAACACACACAGTCTCACACAGATGGAACAAGTGACATCTTCTATGTGAACATGTCAAAAAAAATGTAGAAATATATTTTATGTATGGCTAATCATTCACATGTATGTGTCAGAGAAGGAGAGCACACCTCAATGCGGCAGGGCTCCAGAATCTGGACAGCCTGGGCCTGCAGCCTGATGAAACAATCTCCCAGATGGACCTTGTGCTCCATCAGGCTCAGAATATTCTGGGCCACTTGGAGACAGAATGAGAAGCACACATTAACCATCGTGTCTCTACACCTTTTAAATACCTACATGTGTCCACCTCGTTATCTTAGCCCTGCAGTTTGTTCAAAGATCCGAACGCAACATCAACCGTCTACGGCCATCTTCTAGATCTACCCACACACGCTCACTTCGGCCAGTGTAGACGCAGTATCGTCATTTGACAATTAAATATCTGTGCAAAGCTCACCTTCGTCTTCCTCAAAGGTTATGAGCGCTGTGCCGCCTTCCATGGGAAACAGAATGTTGGGCTTCATGTCAAAGCTGCAGGTCTCCCCTTCTTTGCTCAGTGTTCCCCTGAACACGACATTCTTCTCAGGCATTGCCATGGAAACCTGAAAAACGCCCAGCACAGGTGCCCCATCAGTGAAATGTAGAACGTTCTCCAAGTGCCCAGCTTCATCTCCAGAAGCCAGTCTGACACATCAATCAACCCTTCGTTTTATTTACGCTGTGGTGCATTTGGCCACTTTCTGACGTTTCCGAGGCCCTAAATTTGATCAGAACTTTTTGTTCATTTCTGACGTGTACAAATAGTGACACTGGGATGGTTTTTCTTTGTCTCTTTTATTTGGTGCGAAAGGCCCAAACTTGTCAGTGAGCTACATCTGCATTTGTGGCGCAAAACCGTGTCTGCTCAGCACCTCCATCTGCACAGCTCATTCCACACACAACGTGGACCTACTTCCGTCTGCTGCTTAAGTTCCTTGTTCAGCTGTTCCAGCTGATGCAGCTCCTCCTTGGCGCTGTGCACTTCCATCTTCAGCGTAGAAGCTTCCATGTGCAGGGCGGCCATCTTTTCCTGGAAACAAAAAATCTTCTGCTCATCCACTCCACACAAACAACGGTGCGATGAGCATATAAACAAACCAGTTCTGATCACCTGTCACAATTTTCACCACCGAGGATGATTCTGTACCATCTATATCTGCAAGATTTTATTTCCTTTTAAAACCTTTATCCATTTTTGTCCATTTATTCAAACCAACATGCCTTACTGCTCTACAGGGGGCATCACATGTTCTAATTGTAATGAAACAGGAAAAGCTCCTGATCCTTTGGCTTCGGTTTGTGAGTTTTTGTCATATTAAATTCCCTTCCATCTGCTTCCGGATGCGTGAAACACGCGCAGATGTGTGGAGAACGAATAATAGCCACAAGCAAAGAAGTGATGGCGTGAAACTTGCTCAAACCTTGACACCCTTCTGGCTTTCAGCTCTGGTTTCCTTCTCCTCTTCAAGAACCTCCTTCAGTCTGATGGAACGTTGATAAAACTCCTCCGCAAAGCGCTTCTGATCATTGATGGCGCAACGAAACACCTCCTGGTCCTTCAGAGTCTGCTGGAAGATGACCTGTGGAGGTGCCATCATAAGGAGAACTGGTGAATACTGAGATCATATTCTTATTTTCTCAATTTTGTTCTTCAGTCTTAAATCCAACAGTGGCCTGGATGGAATTGTGATAAAATGACAGGCTTTTGTGGAGCAGAATGATGGTGGGATTTTGGAGGTCAAATCTGACCCGCTGTGGCCTCACCAGGTTTTCATGGTGAGGGAGGATACAGAGGTGGTTTGCCTTCTTCCACCCATGTGCCTGGGTTGTGAACATGAGGAGATCATGCAAGCTCCACCGACTAAACTAGATTTGAACTGAACGTGCATCTCAAGTGCTAAAATAAATAAGACCACTGAGAGGAAAAATTATGAAAACACCAAAAACGTGAAGATGCCGAAGAAGCCGAACTCCAGTACGATTCAGCAGCCATTTCCTTTTCCTTTCATTTTTTGAGGTTTGCTTTGGTAGACCTCTGACAGTTCCTGTTTTTAAGAAGTGAATTTAGTGTTAAGTACATGAATTTAGGAATTTCAACACATTTTGCTTGCTCCCCTTTATTGAAGTGACCTTTTGAAGTGAGTTTTTTGCTATTTTATTCATTTCTCACTCAGAAATGCCCAATTCCATGTAAGACACACCTTGTAGTTTTCTATTTCTTGTTTGATCTTCTCCAGAGATGACAGCGAGTCCAACTTCTTTTCAGTCACCAGGGAAAATTCCTGTTCATACAGTAAAAATAGTCAAATGAAACCCTCTTTCTCACACGGGATACATGACTCCTCACAAGCAGGTGATTATTTCACATTTCTCACACGGTAAGTAAACCATAACCTGTGTCAGAGGAACGTTCGTTTACCTCATCGGACGACATCTTCAGAGCAGGACGTGGTTCTGCAGTGGAGACAGACGTTTCGACTGGAGTGAACCGTGAGGTGGCAGCCAGTGTCAAAAACCGTTTCGAGACGTCTGACGACTTCCAGGCACGGCTGGCTGAGAAGAGTCGAAGAGATTATTTACAGGGATCACTTGCAGAAAGACCTGAAGAGACAACTGTGACAGACGCTCTGGTTCGTAGGACAAGAGGGGGGCAGCTGCTGCTTTCTGGGGTTTCAGTGCGTTACACGTATATATGAGATGAGATCTGTGAGAACATTCCAGCACTGCCCTGGCCCTGCTACACACCGATTATGTTATGGTTCTCTTAATATTGTTCAGCATTACTGAATAAAGCTAAACTTCTTCTGCATTCTTCCACTGCCAAGTGCGTCTCTTTACAACTTTCCACCTCCTGGTTTTCTCAAGGACACAACACCCGCAATAAAGTTGGTTTTGTTTATTACAAACCGAGTAGTTGTTTTATTCACCTCGGACCACCTCATTGCATGACCAGCACGATCTCGGTGTTGCGTGTCTGTGCTCTGTGCGTGTTGTGTGTGCGTGCTACGTGCGCTATAGGGAGGTGCAATATGATGTTTTGGTGATATCTGAGGAAGTTGGTTTGGGGGTTTTTGGACAAGCGGAGAAACATCATTATTTTTCCTATAAGAAATAATGGAATCAGCTGCCTTGATCGACGTGTTTTCGATTACGTGGCCTTTTCAGACGCCAAACAGACGTGTGAATCGAGGGACGACTGTATTTGGAAATAATAGGTCCGAGTAAACAACCACGAGGACAGATCTGTCCGCTCGGCTTCTTGCCTCGGGGGCACAGGCCACAGAACGTGGGCGACGAGTTAAAACGGAGACGGCGACTCGGTGTCCAGGTGAGGACTGCATACGGCGGTGTGTCCGAACTGAACTGAGCTGGAATGAAGAGCGCAGATGTTCGTCTCCTGTGAACAACGGGAGGTTCTGTCACACCCTGTGTGTCACAATCACTTACTGAGGTCACCTGTGGAGATGAGCTACTTTTATGCCGTCTGCCACCTTTGTATTTTCAACAGGACGGATCTCCTATAACATCCAGTCGTACCTGCTACCGACGAGCCCGTAACTAAAGTGAAAGCGTTTATTTTCGCGACGAACGTGCGTTTTGACCAGGAGATGGTGGAGATACACATGAAACGCACGTTTCGCGTTTCCACTTTAATACGGAAAACGTTCCGAATCTCACTTTACGCCTCGACACTTTTAAAAAGTGCAACAGCCGTTTGGTTTGTTTCAGTTCGGACAGAAAACATGTCCGCTGCTCCCTGGAAACGCGCCCCTCTGTCCGCTCGAGCCGTTAAAAGTCGCCACTTCGTTCCGTTAATATTATTATTCGATTATCATCAGACAGGCGGTTTGTACGTAATGCGAAGAGAGTTTATAAGGTTTATAAACGGAGAGACTGAAGTCGCTCTTACCTGTACAGCGGCGCAGCGGCCAGATAAACTTTCACTTTCGTTTCTCTTCTGAACGGGAGAAACTGGTCGCGATTTTCTCGCACCTACAGGGTTTAAGAACGTCGCTGAAGGTGCCGCCTCAGGAGGCTGCCGGGCAGCAGCTCTAACCACTGCGCCCCCTGCTGCCCTCAAGCGTTTGACGCCGAAGCGGCTGCTCCTTCTCACCGGCGACACGGCAGTGCTTTGGGGAGCATCTATTCCCAACCGTGAGCGGCGCTCGACGTCCCTGAAGGTGCTGGATGGGAACGTCGCCGACGCGCGGTCACCCGAAACGGCGACCACAAGGGCCCAGTGGCCCAAGTGACCCGAACGACCCCTTCTGCCCGTTATTTACCACGGTACACAGGAGCAGTGGGCTGTACAGCCCCCCACGGTGAAAAGCTCCAGTGCTGTAATTAAAACTCAAGCAGGAGCTCAAATGGCTGTAAAACACACGCAGAGAAAGCCCACCTGAGCAGCCGGACCCCCCGCGGTGTCCGCCGGGCAAGTCTGAGCCTTGTTTTCATCATAATCCCTCACGCAGGTGACCTCATTCAACCCAACACTCCCTTTCATTATAGACTTCAGTTTAAACAGCTACCAAAAAAAAAAAACCCACCATATAAACAAACAGCACAATTTATGAAGATAAAAAGGAACGGATTGTTTATTAAAGACATTAAAAACAGCTGATGAAAAGGCTGAAATAAACTTGGTCCCCCATGAGAATCAATTAGAAATCAAGGAGTCAAATGCTGGATTTTACACATTTATTGAGAGAATTGAGAGCGTTTAGAATCGGAGCTTCTGGAAAAACCACTTGTTCTTGCCAGTCTTGTACCTGCAGGGATTAAAAAAAAAAAAGAGAGAGATTCAACAAACGACAAATCTATAAAGCCAGACATGCAATTTACATCACCAATGGCAGCAGTTTAGTCTTCTGCTGGACACGGTTTCAAGAGGCCACAGGAGCGACTCACCTCTCCTCAAACTTGACCTTGGCCTCCCGCCTGGCTTTGCGTTTCAGAGCCGGATCCCTGAACACATCCTTGTTCACAACTGTTTTGTCCAAAGGAATATCAACAGAGTACCTGTGCGGGGAAAACAACCGGCACTAACTAGTCATTATTACTCTTTAATCTTCGTTAATAATCCCTCACCAGTTTTTTTTGGGAAGGATTCACAACATTCAAAACAGACGTTCAACAGTCAATTGGGATTCAGTAAACATGATAATGTCTGAAAAAGGTTCAGCACAGCTGACACTGAGATACCATGTTGTCACCACAATAAACCTACATTAAAGGTATTCAGTTCCCTGCAACATGTAACTGCTGACTGTAACCCAGTAAATAAGAGGACATTATTCTCATCTGCATTTGATATCTCACTGAATCGCAAATGTAACCTGAAATACAATAAAACATGTAAATGTTAGACACTGTTCAATGTAAAGCTGTACATAAAGCACTCAAATGTACTTTCTAACATGAGTATAAAACTTATTTTGGGATACAAGTGTGACCAATACAAAGCTGGGTCTCACACACACAGCCCTAGGCACTGACCTGGTGGGCATCAGGTGGTTGTAGTTGTACACCTTCACGAAGGCCTTGATCTTGGACCGCTTGGCAATCTTCTTCTTGCCCATGCCGGTGGTCACTTTGCGGGGGTAGCGGTCGATGCCTGAAACCAGGGCATGGCTGTATGGACGGTCGGTGGTGCCGTCGTCAATGTTCTGCGGGGGGGAATAAAGCAAAACGTTGTGTCTTTGGTGACACTCGGATGCAGCGTTAAAGCGGGACAGAACACCGGCCGCGTTCCTTCCCTCACCTTCACAATGACTGCCTTGCGGCCCGCGTAGCGTCCAGCCAGGACCATCACCACCTTCCCAGGTTTCATGAACTTGCCCATTTCTGTAGAGACAGATCAGACAATGCAGCTCTGAAAAAAAAGCCAGCTAAGGACAAGAAACAACTCATCCTCGTGTCAAAAATCGCAGCCATTTCTGATAGAACTAGCAAAACATTACCAGCAGGAAGTTCAGGCAGAAGGTCTGCTGAGCCTCACAGCCCTCAAAAGTTAACCAACCTGACGATTTCTCAGTACAATCGTTTTACCAACGTAGCCTTTTGGGTTAATCCGTTTACAAAAACTGGTGCACTTGATCCAATTTATAAGACACACGAATAAATCTTTAATTCAGGCTCAACCAATAAAACGACATACGAGCAACTGGCTTCCTAGCTTATGCCGCCGTACAAAGGCCTCGTTTAGCACTTCTACGAGCGTGAGAACTTGCTTTGGTACAAAATGAGAGCAGTCAACACCAGCAGCACCAGGAGAAACCAGGAAAAAGTAACGAGACGTGAAGAACCCAGAACCGTGTTTAGGACGGGCTCCCGCAGCGCACTTCTCCTATTTTCTCAAACAGCTCATTCAAGGTTAAGGACCAAAGTGCGCAGACAAGCTACAGAAAGTGTACACGACAGCTGGGCAGTACAAGAACACGGTTATTTACTGTCATGGCGCAGGATGGTAAAGGATTTCTTCTCAGAAATGTACTCACCGCTATTGCTCTATGGCCGCCGCTAACAGGAAAGGAAGCGGAAACGCTTTCCGTGACCTTTCACGCGGCCCGCGATCGCGTCACTTCCTCCAGTTTCTCGCTCCTCCGTCGCGCCGCTGCGTTGAGTTGCTGTGCGGGGGGTGAGAAGCTGTTTGGAAGGTTTCTTTCTTGGAATTTCCATCTAACCGATTTTAATTTAAGACAAGTTTGGCTCGTGCCCTTTAAACGCTGCATGTGTAATAAAGTAAAAGAAATAAACTTCAAAGGATTTTAAGACTACTTTGGGAACGAATTTTCAGGGGTGTTAGAAGCAATTACACATCCATCGTTACAGGTTATAAGAATAACGACAATTTATACTGTAAACAAAAATATTATGCGCATTTGATCTATATGAAAATGTACTTCTCTTGCAGCTTAAGTTAACAAATTACAACATTTGAGTTTTTTCATACTGATTTGTCCGAACAATGAGATTTAAGTTGAGGGTCTCTATTTCCCCCCGACGGTGGTGTGATCTGTTGCTGCGGTTAGTCGAGGTTTTTGGTTTAGTTCAGTTGGTCGCAGTAAGGCGTTATGTTAAGAAGTGTGGAAACCTTTCTCCCTCGAATGAAATCAAGCAGGACAATATTCCTATTCAATACTGAAATAAAAAAGAAAAAGTATTACATTTCATAAATCATTCAATATCTTCAAACCGTAATCTCATTTTATTCCCGTCCTGACAGTTCTCTATATTTTTATGTAGTTCACTGCTTTTGTTGCTCTGCATTTTGCATTAATAAAAACACTAAGTTACGTGTCCACGATACACATTTACGCAATACTGACTTGTATGTGCGTTTCACACCTTTCATTCTTTAAAACCATAAGATCTCTAGTTACAGTGTGAGAATTTGGTCACAGAGAAGAGCGTTAAAGCATCCGAGAGCGAGAAGGACTCCTTGTTGTCCGCCCTGTTCTCCGCGAGTTGACCGTGTCACACTGACAGGTAAAGCGACAAACACCTGCAGCGTGAAGCCAGTTTGTGTGGGAACGTTACAAACAACAAGGGTTTGATTTACTGCAGGGTTAACCTGACTTTATTAGGTTTTACACACCGGATAAAACCGCTTTCTTTCACACACAGACAGAAGCAGAAGATTTGGTCTCATTTCTTTAGTGTGCATTAGAATACCGAGGTAAATACAGTACAAGCGATGGACCCTCAAACAGGTACGTCACACGCAGCAAGTTCCCCAAAGACAAAACTGAAGTTTTTCAACACAGGTGGTGCAAAGAAAAACGTAAAAGCAAAAAAAAGATACATATGTGTGACAAAACAAAGAGCAAAAGACGGAAACAAGATCATTTGCAAAACTAACCACGCAACAGAACTACGATGGGAGCATTTTGGTAGAAGAGACATCCATCCGCCACAAAGTTACACACAGCACGAAAAGCAAAATGAACACGTCACCCAGCTAAATCTGACACCAAAAAAAAAAACTGTTCTTATCAACAGATCATTTCGGAAATTCACACACATCTCCAGGGTATGTTAAAAACATCGGTACATTCAGTTTTACCTCTTGATATGTAAATATTCAACGATATTCACAGGTCTTAGAGGGATTTTTTTTTTTAACATTTCAATCACTTGAACTTCATTCAACATGAAAACGACCCCCGACAACCCAACATCAGCTCAAAGACTCGTAACCTTACATAAAGCCTTTTTTAAACTGATTCCAGAAACCAGGTAAATAAGCAGCACTTGGCAGAATAAATAGACTCAATTCCCTTGATTTGAATCCCCATCTTCTCAGAACGATTTATAAGCACTTAGTTAAAGACCAGCGCGAAGAGAAGCTACATCCCGCACCGTGCGCTCGCCGGCACGCAGAATAACCAATACACTCCGAAATGTGCGCGAGTTTAGGTTATTGCCTGAGTACCGGGCTATCCGTGGGGTCCCTTGAAGCCACCGTTTGAGATACACCTGAGCAGAAATGACAGCAAATGATGGGAACGCAACAGGCTAAAGAAACACAGCCCCCCCTCCCCCCGAAACACAGGAAAATCTCATGAAATGAATGGACTTGAACAACAGGCCGCTGCCAAAGTAATTAAAATATTACAGCTCAGAGCCATCTTACATAACTGTAAGCTATTTGAGTCCAACAGGGACAAAGTAAATTGCCTGCACTTTGACTTAAGGAAGGTGAAATATTATGCAATTCAAAACGCAGCCGTCTCAGAATAAATGAGAGAATCAATCTTTACACGTCCATCTTGCACGTTCCCCCGACTCCTGCCGGACAGAGTGCGGTTTCTCACAGCGTGGAGAGCGGACTTTGGTTGGCAGCTCGGGGCGGAACGTGAAATTACGCGGTTTTTCGGTGCACGTGTGGTCCCACGTGCCCCGGTCCCTGTCTACGCCTTGACTGGAGATACAGCTACTCAGCTGTTGGAGCAGACAAGTTGTGGGTCCTCGCAGGGAGCAAGCAGGGCTTCAGAAAGCGTCCTTGATGTTCTTGAGCTGCCGGACAGCCAGGTCCACGGGGAGGCTGAACTTGAGGTGGCTGAGTCTGCCCAGGGTGCGCAGGGCACCCTCAAAGCCCGTCTGGGCCATGTAGCTCCAGGGCTGGTAGTGCTGTTGCACCAGAGCGCCCGACTTACACAGCAGGTTGACCCAGGAGACCAGGCGCTGCTCGTTGAGAGCCATGCACACCAGCGCCTTGAACTCTGAGTCGGGGCCTCGCTTGTAGGGGCCGTGGTCACGCAGCACCGAGTGCACCGCCCACAGCAGGGACTGCTTGGGTGTCACGGTCACCTGCCCCGCCCCCACAGGCAAACTGAAGGACTGCGAAAGCTGACGAGCGGGCGACTCCACAAAGGCCTGTCCGTTTTTGGAGTTGTAGTACTTGACAAAGAGTTCCCAGGGGTGCAAGGCCTGCGGCCCAGGACTGAACGGCAGGAGGCAGGAGATGGGCGCCAGCACCAGGCTCATGCCCTGGGAGGGACAGTAGAGGCCGTGCGCCAGCAGGTCACGCAGCGCCACGGCCAATTCTTTGCGCACGGTGGCCGTGAGCTGGTCGCGCCCCCCGCTTGCCGCGCCGCTGCTGTAGCTCACCACGTGCTCCTCTGGAGGCTGTCGGCTGACGGCCAGCTGCCGTACCCGTTCCACTGCCCCCTCCAGCCGCCGTAGGAGGGGGCCGTAGTCCTGAGCGCCGTCTCCCTGGGAAAACACCCTCTGGGGGATGTGGCCCGCAGCGCAGCCAAACTGGCTGACGGCGAAGATCTGCAGCACCGCCAACGCTCGCTGGATCAGCTGCAGGCCCGTCTCCCGCATCTTCTGGGCCTGCTCTGGATCCACTGCGTTCGGGAGGGAGAGACAACGTCAACACAGGCACGCCGCTTTCCCTTAAATGAAATGACCATACCGTTATAAACGTGGGAAGTCAGATTAAAACTTACCTTTCCTTTTACCCCCTGTGCCCCTCACGCCAGGACCGGATGCCCCTCCTTGTCGGCCGTGATCACCGTCAGACAGAAGAGGATTCCCAACTTCATCTGTGAAGGGAAAGAGGCAATAGAACAACGCAAACTAGCTCCTGACTCAGCAGACCGAACGTAGTTTTCTAGCTACGATGCATCATTCGGAAACCAAAACCGCTCTTCAGGACCGTCTCCAGAAGGAAACCAAAAAAACACAGACATATATCAGACACAGGCACAGGAATTCAAGCACCTTGTATGAAGTTGATGAACATTTCCAGGTCTCTGATCTGGGTCTTGAGCTGCTCCACCAGCTGTTCCTTCACACGTGCGGGATTCACGATCTGGGCAATGGCAGCATCCACCCTCTGCCTGAGTTCCTCAGGCGACAGGTTACCGATGTCCTCATTCAAATTAACGTCCAGCTTCTTGATCAGCTCGTCTATTATCACCTGCAGAACACACACTTTCAGCCAGCGCTCACAGTTAACTCTTCTGGCCCCGACAGAAGAAAAAAAAAAAAAACCTCCTGCCATGCATTCTGGACGCGTATATGGTGTAAACGGTGCATGTATTCTTCACAATTTGTATTCCAATTTAATACTGTACATATGGCTCGTCGTGTTGCTGACGTCGGGGTGACAAATTTGAAACTACTTGCATCTTTTTCTTATTTCAAATTATGTTTCCTTCAGTTTATCTTTAAACATTTGTCTGTTACAACGTGAACAACACCTGCTTTAGCAGCTAAAAGGCACCCAAAGCAGGATCAAATTAACTTTACTTAGTCTTTTAAAATTTTAATATCGCCAAATGTTATGAAGTAATAGGACCTGGATCTGATGAAAACGGAATAAGGACACTGCAAAATCTTAATTCGCTAGATTGTGTGGAGCCCACAATCTGTATCAGTAAACTTTAACACAGTGGATTGTCCAAAAATAAAAATAAACTCAGGACCTAATGTGCCCTTTAATTATCTAGTCCCAGTTTGTAAATGTGAACCACAAGAGAAAAGAACAATGTTCACTGTCACCTACCTTCTGTCTCTCCATGACCACAGACTGAGGTAGGGAGTCATAGCTGCCTTCTTGGTACGCAAACCTCTCCAGGTCATCCAGCTGGGTCTTCAGCTGGACAATGAGCTCCTTCTGCTTCTTCCTCTGGGCCTCGAGACGCTCCCTTTTCTCCCTCTCACTCTGAGGAGGAATTCACAGATAAGGACCAGGTCAGTGTTACTGTACCAAACAAAAGCGTCATTTCCATAACACACAACGGGAGGCATTCACGGACCGAAGAGCAGACCTCAACGTCGCAGTCGGCGTCTGTAGTGCTGCACAAACAAGGCAACTTATGTAATTCTGCACAAACGGACAAAATGCAAGATAAGCCATTAAACCCATTTCTGACAAAAGCATCTGCTAAGCAACTTTTAATACTCACCGTAAATTCCCTACCATTAGTCCCCCGTAACAGCGCAGCTTAACACACGAATCCCATGTAAACACAGGCCGAAGAAGTAAACTTCACACACACACACAGAACCTAGGAGCTGTGAGGCGCCAGTGCTACCCGCTGTGCCACCAAGGTGCACACTTGAATCCTTACCGTCGGCACCAAAAAAAAAAAAAAAAGACGCAGTGAAAACCACTGCCGTTCTCATTAGCATTTCCAGCATTTTAAAACTTCAAAAAAAACCTGTGTACAGCACCTACTAAACCCATTCCTAGTTTTACCTTCCAGTAACAGACAAGGTAGGAGGGAGACGTATGACGTATCCAAAAAAAAAAAAAACATGCTATAATCATACTCACCAAGCCTTCCTAGAAGCAAAGGTGTGCAAACAAAGGAGAAACAAAGATTTCAGTCACGACAGCATTTCAAATCACTTCTTGCAGGACGTGAGGGAGTGAGGAGAAGGTGTATGTTAGTGGTCGACACAAAGGGAGGTCTGACAGGCATCACGTGTCATTTGGGCATCGACCAGGATAAAACCCGAGCGAGTGGTAACAATGCGGCAGTGATGTTCCCAAACACTGCGCCCTATTTTCCACGCTCACCTCCATCCTGTGTGACGGCGTAAACACACGGTGGACAGAAAGGCCTGTTGGCTCAACTATGGTCAGGAGGGACCTCTCAGACAGGAGAGAGCCTCACCGAGGCCCTCTTAAAGCAGCACGGGGGGTAACATTTTGCTCAGCAGACACAACCTGCCCCTCAGCTTTGCTCAAACCGCTGGTTAAAATACGCGCAAGAGGCTGGGAGATGTACAAAACAGGCGCTTCACAAAGTTAAAACACAACAGCTTACAGCCCCCCATACGAGTTTGTCCGGGTTACAACCAGGTTGTATTTTTCCCGTCTCAGCGAGGAGACCTTGTCCTCACATTTCGTGTCACCCGCTTCGTTTTTCCAACCCTTACTGGCTGACAGCGTGCAAGACACGTAAAGGGCAGCGATATTCGTGCGCGGGAGATGTTTGTTTTACGTGCGCTGCTGCTGCCGGGTTCGCAGCTCGGACTTCGGCCTCACCGAGTTCTCGAGCAGGCGCGCGTCCTGCGCGCGGCAGCCCAGCACGTGCGGGCACCCCTTGAAGGCGAACTCCTCGAGCTCCAGCAGCATCTTCTCCTTCTCGTCGCTCTGCGCGTGCACGATCTGCTTGAGCCGGAACTGCACCTGGGCGAAGTGGGACGTGAGGGCCAGGAGCGACGAGTTGAGCTGCTCCTGCTCCTCCTCCAGCTTCTGCAGCCTCCTCGCCATCTCCGTGACGCCCCCCGGCGCCGAGGCCTCCCGCCGGGGCTGCTGCTCGCCCCTCTTCCCCTGTCCCGTGTCCTCGTCCTCGGGGTTTGCCACGGCTCCCACCGGCGCCCACCTTTCCCCGGCACCTGCGACGGCGGCCTCGCTGTCTGAGGTAGACAGCTCCTCTGTGGACATATTTCCGCAGAAACCGCTCGGAGTCTCAACAGCCACGGCGTAAAGAACGTTCCGTCTGACACAGCGAGCCCCCCCTGCTTCGTCAGCGAAGCAAACGCCGCGCCATCTTGAGGGAAGCCTCACGAGCCTCTCCAGTGACGTCAGCGCGGCGGGCGGCTCGCGCCGCATGCGTCATCCCCCCGTTAGCGCGGCACCTGCTCCTTTCCGCATTTTTCATTCCGCCGTCGGCGCTTTGAAGTCAAACTCAAGTTATTTTCATGCCGCCTAAATCATCTACGAGGCTGGCTTAATTCCAAGTGAGGCCTCGAACCTGCGAGGGTAACAGGTTTAACCGCTACGCCACCTCGTGGCTCTAGTTCACCCGCCCGTGTTGAAGAAAACCTGAACATTGAAATATAACCCCACCTTCCTGCCTTTTGGCAAATGACCTCCGCGGTAGCAAAACAAACGTGTTTTTTGAAAAAGCTCGCACTTTCCGCATCACTGCACTGTGGCAAGTGATGTTCTCAGAACATCTTCTCAGGCAGAGCGAAGTCTTATAAAACCTGCCAGCTTCGTGATCTCGAAATATACCTGGGCAGAAGCGTCGTGCTCTGCACATCTGGAAGCAGCTGGGTCAAGCAGGCTTGTGCGAGATGCTCGTTTGAGGAGCTGGGGGGTTTTACTGTACCACCTGAGTGAAAAGTACCGCACTTTCCTAACTGTCACGAATGAACCAGAGAAAATATTACCGTCAACTTAAACAACGTTCTGCCAGGTTTCTCTAAGAGAACAGGAGAAACACACGATTTAAAGTGTTTTATTAAAGTTCATTGCACACACACACACACACACACACACACACACGGGGGGGGGGGCATTTTCGGTAAGAATAAAACACCACCCCGACATTTGCTCACACGTTTTAACATTTGGGCTGAAGATCCACTTTCTGCGCAGCAGAACAGGAATAAACGCGCCTTGAATTTAGAGGGAAAAGCGCTGAAAAACGAAGCCTGTTCGTGTCTTTAGGTTCACAGCGTAACTGCAAAACAAAGTGGCACGATTGTCACACATCGGTGGCATCCGACATATAAAAGTCGCTTTGGCTCAGCCGAGGTGCGACACAGAAGGGAAACTATATTCTTATCAAGTCGCACTGTGGCTGATACGTCGTAGAATCTTATCTGAGGCACGAAGTGCTTTTCATGCTGTTTTTCATACGCCTCAACACGGCGGTTCTTTTAACTTCCCAAACGTCCGCGAGCTGGGAGTTTATGTCTGTGCTTCGTAACGCTCCTGAAGATCGTCCGAACGTGACGCTGTTCCCGCTTCTTCTGCCGGGTCCCGGAACGAAGGAGAGCGGATACCTTCGTCTCTCCATCGTCTCACAGCTTCCTAAAATCCAGCTTTTTAAGGGAGCTACAGTTTTCTGAACTCTAACCCCTTCATGTGGCCTCAGCAAAGTGACAAACCGACACCAAGAATTTCAGTGAAAAAGGCAGAAGCGGCGTATTTTTCAAGTTGCTTCTTAACGCTTCCACATCTCTGGCCGTTTTAACAGAAGGGAAGTTTAAGATGATGCTACACATGCTTCACAGCCGTGCATGCGATGACATCAACGTGTGACGTTCTTGTGAACGTCAGGAAGTCGGTGACGGAGCACTGAAGATGATGGTGTTATTGTGATGGAATCATGTTCAATTTGCATCCAGGCTTCAGTAATAGAAGTTTTCAGTTTTATTTTGGGTCAGTTTTACATCACAGAGCAATAAAAAAAATCCCATCACCCTTTAAGAAACCGCCTAAAATTTTCCACTTTTTTAAAATGCGAGAATCAATACCATCGTCTTTGTTGCCCGACCAAAACAAAATTAAGCCAGAAACTGAATTCCTGCTTGATTTCTGCTAAAGGTTTCATTCGTTTCTTTTAGGTCATCTGGTTTGGCTGCAGCTGCTTTTCTCATTGTCACAAAGGGATGAAAGGTCTCCTCTTTCCAAAGAACAGGTTCCAGGTGTCCCACCTGAGCTCGGCCAGCTTGGTGCAGGAGCCACCTGTCAGGTCACAGGTGTAGCCAGAGGGACAGCAGTGCTTCATATCAGGACAGCACACCGCCTGGAAAATGGCAGGGGGAGGGATGAAGAGATAACTACGCTCTTAGATGTGACCATCAGAAGCACAAGAAACAAAGGCTCTCTAGTCCAGCGGTGGATGACGATGACGTCAGAATCAGGACGGTGTACCTGTGGAGATGGGCAGCAGGTCCACTCGCTCTCAGACTTCTTGCAGCATGTCTCCCTGTCCTGGCAGCGATGCCGATCGTCACACTTGACCTCCGTTTCTTCCGGCCAGGGAGACGATCCTGAGCCGGACACACGTATCATGGGGATCGTGTGGACCAGCCACTTCTTGACTTTCTGACAGGTGCCCATCCTGATGTTGCACTTGTAACCTTGAGGGCAGCAGTGCTCACGGTCTGAGCAGCAGACAGCCTTGAAAAAAGGGAAACGAGATGTGCAAGGCGAGTGAATATCACCTTCAACAGAGCGTGAACGTTGTTCAGGACCACCACCCTATTCGTAATTATTTATGCGTACATTTCCCGTCAGATCTGCCGACCTCAATAACATGTGAGGCATTTATTTATACCACGATTTCGGCTGTGTATCATAGTGAATTGCCAGATGTGTGTAGCTGAGCGCAGAGATACACACATTAACAAGGGGGCAGCAGCCTAGATTTCCAGAGGAGAGCGGATGGCAGGGCGTCCCAGAGGGGCAGCTACTCTGCAACTTGGGGGTCGCAGCAGGGGGTGAGTTGGAACTGCCGATCGCCTCCATCTTGTTATACCAGGGGATGACTACATCGGCTCTGGAACACACGCTCCGTTTCCCGTCACAAGTGTAGCCTGGAGGACAGCAGTGTGTACCGTCTTTGCAGCAGACAGCCTGAGGGAGATACCATACAGGGCGTAGCGTTATGATGGAAATACGGAATTCAAAGAAAGTTCTGGTCGTTGGAAAGTGAAGTGACATGTAAGCACAAAGTAAAACTGTATATGTTCACCTTAGGAAAAGGACAGCAGCCCCATTTTCCAGTGCTCTTTATGAAGCAGCAGGTAGTATCCTTTGGGCAGTTGGTGTTAGACCCACAGTGGACATGGTTGCTAGAATTAACTTTTGCCAGAGGAGAGTGCTTTCTCATTGCGGGCACCTTCTCCAGCCACGGCACTGAGCCCGAGGAGCTCTCGCACGTGTCGGCATCCGCGTTACAGGTGGTGCCATGAGGGCAGCAGTGGACGTGATCTTCACAGCACACTGCCTGATGGATGGAGAAGGAACTCACTAGTTATTTATCAGGTCATAATCCATAACTGCAAAGCTTTACTTTCGTGACAAGACCTTCAAGTCAGTAAGATATTCATGAAGTGGAGAAAAATAAGTCGTGAGACACACGGATCCTGGATTTTGCCTCGCCACACAGGTTAGTTGCTAAAACTAGAACATCTCTCACAGTCCACGTGTTGAAACCGGCAAACAAATCTTCAGATTTTCATACGGTTTAATCTGTTTCTGTTAAGAGGACATCTACAGATCTCGCCTGAAGCCTCTCGACTTTGGCAGAACAATGTGACTGAACCACTATGTTTCAGGCAAAGAAATAATCCAACCATAGTTCCAAGATACATCATATGCTCTGCAAGCATTTCACGGAAAGAGAGGCCATGATGACGTGCTCCATAAGTGGAAAGAGCACCCAAGCTCAGTGTGGTCCGGCAACCGTGCTAACACAAGTATTTACCTCGGGCAAGGGGCAGCAGGCCCAGTCTCCTGTAGTCGTCTTACAGCAGGTGCTTTCATCTGGACAGGAGTGGGTCGAGTCACAGGAAACATTTCTGGCTTCATCGGACTGCTTTTTCATTGCGGGCACCTTCTCCAGCCACGGCACTGAGCCCGAGGAGCTCTCGCACGTGTCGGCATCCGTGTTACAGGTGGTGCCATGAGGGCAGCAGTGGACGTGATCTTCACAGCACACTGCCTGATGGATGGAGAAGGAACTCACTAGTTATTTATCAGGTCATAATCCATAACTGCAAAGCTTTACTTTCGTGACAAGACCTTCAAGTCAATAAGATATTCATGAAGTGAAGAAAAATAAGTCGTGAGACACACGGATCCTGGATTTTGCCTCCCCACACAGGTTAGTTGCTAAAACTAGAACATCTCTCACAGTCCACGTGTTGAAACCGGCAAACAAATCTTCAGATTTTCATACGGTTTAATCTGTTTCTGTTAAGAGGACATCTACAGATCTCGCCTGAAGCCTCTCGACTTTGGCAGAACAATGTGACTGAACCACTATGTTTCAGGCAAAGAAATAATCCAACCATAGTTCCAAGATACATCATATGCTCTGCAAGCATTTCACGGAAAGAGAGGCCATGATGACGTGCTCCATAAGTGGAAAGAGCACCCAAGCTCAGTGTGGTCCGGCAACCGTGCTAACACAAGTATTTACCTCGGGCAAGGGGCAGCAGGCCCAGTCTCCTGTAGTCGTCTTACAGCAGGTGCTTTCATCTGGACAGGAGTGGGTCGAGTCACAGGAAACATTTCTGGCTTCATCGGACTGCTTTTTCATTGCGGGCACCTTCTCCAGCCACGGCACTGAGCCCGAGGAGCTCTCGCACGTGTCGGCATCCGTGTTACAGGTGGTGCCATGAGGGCAGCAGTGGACGTGATCTTCACAGCACACTGCCTGATGGATGGAGAAGGAACTCACTAGTTATTTATCAGGTCATAATCCATAACTGCAAAGCTTTACTTTCGTGACAAGACCTTCAAGTCAGTAAAATATTCAGGAAGCGGAAAAAAATAAGTCGTGAGACACACGGATCCTGGATTTTGCCTCGCCACACAGGTTAGTTGCTAAAACTAGAACATCTCTCACAGTCTACGTGTTGAAACCGGCAAACAAATCTTCAGATTTTCATACGGTTTAAACTGTTTCTGTTAAGAGGACATCTACAGATCTCGCCTGAAGCCTCTCGACTTTGGCAGAACATCGTGACTCTACCACTATCTTTCAAGCAAAGAAATAATCCAACCATAGTTCCAAGATACATCATATGCTCTGCAAGCATTTCATGGAAAGAGAGGCCATGATGACGTGCTCCATAAGTGGAAAGAGCACCCAAGCTCAGTGTGGTCCGGCAACCGTGCTAACACAAGTATTTACCTCGGGCAAGGGGCAGCAGGCCCAGTCTCCTGTAGTCGTCTTACAGCAGGTGCTTTCATCTGGACAGGAGTGGGTCGAGTCACAGGAAACATTTCTGGCTTCATCGGACTGCTTTTTCATTGCGGGCACCTTCTCCAGCCACGGCACTGAGCCCGAGGAGCTCTCGCACGTGTCGGCATCCGTGTTACAGGTGGTGCCATGAGGGCAGCAGTGGACGTGATCTTCACAGCACACTGCCTGATGGATGGAGAAGGAACTCACTAGTTATTTATCAGGTCATAATCCATAACTGCAAAGCTTTACTTTCGTGACAAGACCTTCAAGTCAGTAAGATATTCAGGAAGTGGAGAAAAATAAGTCGTGAGACACACGGATCCTGGATTTTGCCTCGCCACACAGGTTAGTTGCTAAAACTAGAACATCTCTCACAGTCCACGTGTTGAAACCGGCAAACAAATCTTCAGATTTTCATACGGTTTAATCTGTTTCTGTTAAGAGGACATCTACAGATCTCGCCTGAAGCCTCTCGACTTTGGCAGAACAATGTGACTGAACCACTATGTTTCAGGCAAAGAAATAATCCAACCATAGTTCCAAGATACATCATATGCTCTGCAAGCATTTCATGGAAAGAGAGGCCATGATGACGTGCTCCATAAGTGGAAAGAGCACCCAAGCTCAGTGTGGTCCGGCAACCGTGCTAACACAAGTATTTACCTCGGGCAAGGGGCAGCAGGCCCAGTCTCCTGTAGTTGTCTTACAGCAGGTGCTTTCATCTGGACAGGAGTGGGTCGAGTCACAGGAAACATTTCTGGCTTCATCAGACTGCTGACAACCTATGAGACAGAAATATTCTACAGGTTTTTTGTGGTTATTAATGTTCCGTCATAAATACTTAGGTTTTTAATGTATTTCCAAGCTTCAGAATGCAGTTTGTTTTTTCTGTTGTGTGAAGTAATGGAGTCAAAATAAGGCCTTTAACCTATAGTTTATATAGGCTGAATTCCATGGAATTCTGGAATGGTAACACTGTGCTGCTCTGAAGTTCTATGTCTCACCTTCACTGGATACCACAGGGATACTATTGGTGATCTTGGTCTGCAAGCTGCTGTGGATGCACTGCTTGTTCTCGGTGTCACACCGAGTGCCCCTGGGGCAGCAGTGCTCGCGGTCCATACAACAGACTGCCTGCTGGGAGAGAGGTGAGGACTACTGTAGTGAACTGAAGTTAACGGAAGATCCGTAACCGCAACCGTGAGACAGGCAGCGTCGTGCCACAGGGCGATTCCACCCAGTTTTCTCTCACTTCAGGAAACGGGCAGCAGCCGAAAGAGCCGTTAACCATCTGGCAGCAGGTTGAGTTGTCTGGACAGTTGGCCTTGCCACCCGGGCTGGTCAAAGAGCTCTTCATGTCTGACTTTGCTTTTGCATCTGATGAGAGAGGCAACATGATCAAAATGGGTCATTTAGAAATTCAGTCCAAGGGAATCAGCAAAAGCTTTTACTCAACAGCTCTTGTGGAGGAAACTCTCATACTCGTCTTTTTCTCCCAATCTGCTCTCCTCCTGGCTGGAAGTTTCTTCCACATGGGCATCTCCCCATAGAGGGGTGACAAACACTTGGAGTCCTTGATGTTGCAAGTGGTCCCCTCTGGACAGCAGTGTGTCCTGTCCTCGCAGCACACAGCCTGAGAGTTGTGTTATTTTGGAAGAGAGGTTAGCTAACGCACCCGGATCACCGGGCCATAACACTTCAAATTCTCCACCCTCAAGTTAATTCGGCTTCGGAGTTGGGCTGCCAACTTGGAAATCAGCAACATCACTGAGGTGTTGCTCTAGAGCAGCCTGGAAAACTGAACCCACTCAGAAAAACACAGCACAGCAGACATTTTGACTGGCCATGAAAAAAACAGTTCACTCTCCACGTGAAATAAAACAGTGTTAATATCCAGTCATCCATTATAAATGTGTTTAGGACATAAGGAACTTCACCCTAGGGAGGAGACGAGGACCACAGGACATTTACTAACTGTAAACATCTTGCTGTCAGTTGCAACTGTTAAGCTGAAGTTACTTTGGCAATTTATCACGCAGACAGTTTTCAGCGGAGGCTACAGTAATAAAGGTGTAACTGAGCATAAAGAAAGAGTTAAAATGCGCATGTTGAGCATTCGGAGGTCATACCTTGCTCATGGGACAGCATCCCCAGCTGTTGTCTGGAAGCTGGCAGCAGGTCGTACCTTCCGGACACTCGAACTCCTCATCAGGACAGAAGATGGCCCCGTTATGCCCTGATGGAGGATGGAGGATGAGCTCATGTCCTAAAGCTTTTGAAAAGGCCAGTAGGCCACCTACTAGAACAGGAGTGGGTTAAAGTCCAAAGGTCACCTACCCTGTTGGCCCACTGAACCCAGGCAAACATCGAATTAGTTCCACCAATAATAAGCAACCAAATAAATGAGTAAAACTGTTATTTACTCTCGATTATATATCATCACTTCAGAAATAACTCCAGGAGTCATTTTTTAACCTGTCTGGGTGATGCAGGAACGAGCGTCTTCTGCGCAGCGGTGGCCCTCGGGACAGCAGTGTTTCCCATCCAGACATGGAACACCCTGCGGATAACAGCAGCCATGTCGCTCCTGACAAAGCTAACGTTGACGGCCCATTATCTATGTAGCCGACCTTTCTTTGGAAGGATGCAAAGCCAGGCGTTTTACAATCAGCAGTGGTCAGCTGTGCATCAGGCGTTTCTCCAGAAAGCAGCTCTAGATGTGATATGTAAATATGAGGGTTGCTAAGTAACTGCCCCCTGGATGGGCAACTTAAGCTACTCTGCGGGACTAAAACTTAGTGGTCAGCAGTGAGAACAAAGCTGTCGCAGAACAAAGAGAGCAGCAACTCGTTGGAAGTGTTTGAGGATGTGATGTAAAGTGTGTTTTTCCAAAGGCACGAAAGCCACAGTTTCAATGGATGCGACCGCCTTGGTCGTCTGCGTGGATTTAGGGTTACCTGCAGCAAAGGGCAGCAGCTGAAAGCTGCCGGTGTCTTCAGGCAGGAGTACTCTGGTGGACAGTGAGTGTTGTCACCGCATCTGTTGTCAGAACCGGATTCTTTGGAGAAAGCTGGGATCATGGGTAAAGACTGGAAACATGGAAGAGGAGAATGATTAGACGTGATGTCGGGTCTGCAGCACGAACAACGTAAAGGGGCCAAACAAGCATGAGATTAAAATTCCATTTCTGTGTAAAAGTCATGAAAAAAACCTTCTAATAGCAGAACAAAGTGAAGAAGGATGAAGGACTTTGACTTCCTTCTAAACTAAAGGTGGCCCCCGTGTGCCCCCAGGACCGGGGTTAGCTTGGCTTTCCCTAAATCCCGATGTCACATCTGATGTAAAGAGCGTTTAAAGCATCGTGGTCTCCCAACCTGGGGAGGTCACCCCCCTTCGCCCCATTCTGTAAGTTTTGGTGTGTCTAAGCAAAGGATTTTTGGGTAACGGGAACCCCCAAGTAGTCAGATTTCCATGGTAGGGGTCCCTTCCCCTTCTCCCTCGCTGAAAACAATTTTAGGGATGTATCACGTATAAAGTAAGTGTTCCAAATCAAAATCACAACCAAAAGTGGTTCCCAACCCTTTTCCCGAGGGGCCCTTACTTTATAAGGGTTATATGTGTGATCACTTATGTCACTGAAGATTTCCACGGTTCAATAAGTAAGGTAGTAAGAACTTCTCCTAAAGGCTGCACAGCAGAGCCCCTCCTGGGACTCGAGGCAGCAAACGATACTGATCACGGTGCAACTGTGGGACTGGACCCCTTCAGGCCCCCTTGATGTCTATCTAAAGTCCACAAAATGTTCAATCGCAGTAACAGGGTATGGAGGCTCTGAAAGCCCCGCAAGCTCACTTACACGTGGCAGCGGACAACAGCTGTAGTGCCCACCGGGCCCCTGGCAGCAGGTGCTGCCATCGGGGCACCGATTCCCATCGGGGCAGGAGAAAGCTGCCGCCAGAGCTAGAAGCGGCATGCAGAACGTCACCGTCCACATCTAGAGGGAGGACAGTCAGGAAAGCGAGGAAGCAGAAAAGTAAGGAGAGGAAAGCAGAAGTGGGCGGAAGGAGGACGAGAGACACGAGGGCGAGAAGGAGAAAGAGCAGGAAGAGGTTCGACGAAGAAGAAAGAAAGAGTTTGGAGAAGGAAGGAGAGGGAGAATGAGAAATGGGAAGAAACCATCAGATAACAGGTCATAACCAGTTTATCTGGCCACTCAGCAATGCTCTGTGAAAATATGATAAACGGCACTAAGGTGTTTTACATGGCGATGGTGCGGAAACAATAAAACATTTGTGTCCTTCAGACATGGCATTCAGAAGAGAGAATTTCTTGCCTCCAGCATCCCACTCAGGTTTTGCTAAGAACAAGTCCAGCATGTGAGAGGAACTGAAAAAAAAAATCAGGTATTTTCATTTCCTCTTAAGATAAGTAATGTCAGTGTTCAGCTGCTCCCACTTCTTCTTTTAACCAAGTTCAACATCAGCAGAGAGCCTTAAACCTGGGGTTCGCGGTCCCTGTGGCCGTCCTCAGGCGGGCTCCAGGGGGTCTGCGAAGCGAAGGCTCGATTTGAAGATAACACAATCTAATGAAGCACAGGTTACCATCAATATATTCCTGTGCTGATGGGTCTACAGGCAGGAAGTGACGTTTCAGTGCAACTTTTTCTCTGGATTTATTCTTGGACGTTTTTCTCCTGAGCTTTCCTCGGGTTCTTGAAGACGGAGAAAAGGTGAAGAAGTGCCGTCGCCTTGAGATCCAACCAGAGGTGGGCAACTGCTGAGGCCCCCCGGGGCTGACATGTCAAAACCTGACAAAGAGGACTGACAAGAAGCAAGCATCTCCTGGTCCTGGTGACCCTGGTGGCCCACCTCCACAGGGGTGGTCAGGAATTCCCCGTCACCCTCTTGACACACACTGTGACACATTTAAATACATTTACACTTTGGGTAAAAAAACATATGGGTTTTTCTTTTTTTTAACCACGTTTTCAGTTCCTCTTCTTTCATTCTTTATTAGGAGTTGCTGGTAACACCTAAAACGTACCGTTTCCAAAAACCCAACCTGAAAAACCCACAAGACTTGAACAAACGCTGGTGTCCAGCACTTTGAGCTCGACTGAGGGAAACGATCCCAACATCCTAACGTCCTCAAACGATCTCGCAGCGCTGCGAATTTTGCTTGCGGTGTTTATTTTATTTTTTTTTTTGAACTTCCAGTAAAGCGTTAAAGTCCGAATTTGCAGCAGTGATTCAGAACTCGCCTCAGTCGGACGAGCCGCCGGAGGGGAACCTGATCTGAGAGGAAGTGTGACGGAGCGGCTCAGTCTTACCTCCGCCAAGTGCGTCCCGGACCCCCCGCGCAGACAGCTGCCTCACGTGGCCGCGGTCCCTCCAGAAAAAGAGCGCGGTGGTCTCCGCCCGAAACGACGGCGGCGCATTCGATTGGTTGATGGGCATCGCGGCGGGACTCTGACTGGCGAGGAGAGCTGCCAATCAACTGAGCGCGTGACGCTCCTTCTATTTGCGCCGCTGCTGCTGCTGCCGCTGCTGCTGCCGCTGCTGCTGCTGCCGCTGCTCAAACCTTCGGAATAAATTATCCGTTTGAAGTTATAAATCCGCGCCGGTGAATTTTTGCCCTCTTACCTGGTGATGAGTGGTTCTAGCTGGGTTTCACTACATCATCTTACGACGTTGAACGTCGTTGTTTTATATTTGCAGTGCTGTGCAAAAGTCTTAGTCGTGCAACTTGAATGTGTGTGGAGAAGTACAGGTAGATTCTAATCTACCACCAGGGAGGTTTCTGGTGGGTCCCAAATTCATCATGCGGCCTGAGAATGACCTCAAACACCCAACCTCAGTCATACACAACTACCTCGGGCAACAGATGGTCCGGTCCCCACAGCCCTCATCTCAACACGATCAGGTCGGTCTGGGAGGACATGCAGAGACAGTCAAAGTGTGCAGAAGAACTGCGGCCAGTTCCTCAAAAGGTCTGCAACAACCTACCGACCTCCACCTTAAACTGCATGCACGTTTGCATGAGAGAACTGGTGCTGTTTTGAAGGCAGAGGGTGGTCCCACCAAATACCGATGTGACTGAGGTTTTTTTTTGTCTACCTGCCGCACTTTTTCGAAGGTTTATTGGTTAATAAGCATCCACGGCTTCGTTTCTGGAACCATCCTCGCTTCACGGCGTTTTTCCCACAGGTGCCTCAGACTTTTGCACAGTCCTGTACATATAAAAATGCAGCACTCCAGTGTTTGCAGATGTAATATTACTGATATTATCCAGATGCAGCAGAAACAGCCTGACTTGTTGATGGCCGTTCCTTGAAACGCACAACTTTTAAATCTGTGTTTATAGAGGCGTTTCCTTAAAGGCAGAATGTGGAAAATCACGGTGCTGAACCAGTCGCCTTCTGCTGCTGCGACTTCATAAAGCGCTGAAGCTCCTTAAAATGGGACTTTTCCAAGATTTATTATGGTTCTGCCACATTAACACAGCACAACCGTTTTCATGAAAACAGAGGCGGTCGGTCAACAGGCCTAAAAGTGCAGAGTAACAGGTTTTGTTGTGGTTTTGACCATCCAGGGACACCGTCGGGGGTCCAGGCCAAAGCTTCATTGTCAGATGATCACAGTCACGCTGCACAAAACAATATTAAAATACATCTATTCATTGTGCAGTTTTTCGATTCCTGTTGGAAGGGAGCCTTGGAGAACCTGGATGCTGCGGTTCCGCTACCTCAAAAGCGGCCCTGAAACGAGGAACCGAAACTGTCGGCTCGAATTCGCCGTCAGCTTCTGGATGGGCTCAGCAGGACGGCTCGTGAACGAATCGGTTCGTCTGCTATACGAAGCCCCCCGAGTCGCTATGGTGGAACCGCTGGTCTTCCTGCAGGTGGTGTGGAAAGCACAGGTGTAAACAGTAGCAGGGCAACCTCATGCCTGAGGCCTCCATCATCTTCGCTGCGACACGTTGGATCACATTTGGAACTGTACCCTCTGTCTTTACTCACCCAATGCTAACAGATCCACACGTCCGCACTGAGCCACGAGTTTATCTGGTGCTCAGCACCTCACCCAAGAACAATTTCATACAGAGCGATGAAACTGTAAGTGACCGAAATAAATGTTATTTCCGTCTGGCGAAACTGACGGTTGCACAACGGCGCAGCAGTTCCTTCCATTCGCACTGATTGATTCCACACCAGCTCCTGTTTTAGAAAATCTCTTTTTCTGACAAGACCCACCATTTCATTCCTGACATGAAAAAATACGTCCCACCGAGTCGGTGCCCATAAACCACATCCATTGCTTGTTTATCACTCGCTCACTCACACAGCGGGCAACTCGGGCGCTCGTAACGTATCTATTTCACACTCTGTAAACGGTGGAAAGTTTCTACCCGGTCAGTCGTTCTGTGGGTTGAGGTGTTTGCACAGCTCACGACACACCCCTTCAGAGAACATGCAAGGAAGGTGGTGAGAAGATCGCCGGCTTCAGCCTCCTTCCTCAGATGTGTTCATGCTCCACTGCCCTTATTGTCAACAGCTCAAAGGGGCCGTTCAACCGGGCGATGACAGCAGGCATCATCTTCTGTCATCTGGATTCAAAAGGACTTCAACTTTCTAAGCTGCAGCTACCATAAGCCCTGAACTTTAAAAAGTTATTGCACTTGAGCAAGCGCTCAAGTATTAAGTACAGATTTGTAGGGTGGATCTCGGTGAGGGGCTCTGCTGCTGAACACCTACTTGTGAAATACATTATTTATGGAACCGATACCGATGGAGGCCGTGGAGTTGATGTCAGAAACTTGAATAAATGGATGCGCTGGCATCAGCCACTGGAGTTCATATTGGGTGGAGATCTAAAATCGCCTGATCGCTTCAGGTGCCCGACTCCCGGCGCTTCGCTTACCAGAAATAAACGGAGGGATACATGTTGATTCTTGGGTTTGGCTCTTTCGGAAAAGGCAGCGGGAGCCATGGCTGCTGCCCAGGGGAGCCTGACACACAGGTTGGGGCAAGATGTTGATGTGATGTACCATCTAGACCCCACACGGACGTGCGGAATGATGGAGTAATAGTGTAAAAGCTGTGAAAATCAGAAAAGGAATTTTCTACCCAGTTCAGCATCGATGAGCAGGAACGGAGGTGACCTGCTACACGTACAGCGTCGCTTTTGTTTAATTTCGCAGACGCGGTGGAAGGTGAGGGCAGCGAAACAGGGAAGCAAACAACCGAAGTTGTTCTGTGACTGGAGTTTAGATGTTGAGACAAAGGTCATGCGACCGGTTTGCCGCCAACATGGATTTTTTTTGTCTTTTTTTTTTTTTAAGAAGTGAAAGTCTGAAGCAATTTGTCCTCAGCGGCAAACCACCGCACCGCTTTCAGGGTCTCATACATGCAGGAAAGTCATTCAGTTGAAGGAAACAAGCAGTAACATCAGACGGGTTCTGTAAGCTGCAGAGACAGCAGCGCAAGGATAACAAGAATGTAATAATGTTAAGAGCAGCGCTGCTGCTTCTCTCCCAGCCGGGTTGTCGTTACGCTTCAGGTTGGGTTTTCAGCTGATCCGCTTCTTCTGTCTCACAACCGAACGCCGTTATTCTAAAGCACACGTCAGTATTTGGTGCTTTAATGTCAGCGGAGGATGTAATTTGTGACTTTTGGGGGTTTAGGATTAGCAGTCTGATGGTCAGATGAATCGATGGGTTTTTATTCGAGCGAAAGTTCGGCGCACGTCACGACGGGACCTGAGGACGTTTGTGTTTGAGCTTTATTTGGACTTTTTTTGTGTGGACGTGTTTGTTCTGGTATTTATAAGGTGGTTCGGTTCGAGGAGTTATTTTGTAGAATGGAGAGTGCGATTTCTTCCGAACTTGAGCACGTGGCTCAATGAGGGTTGGGAAATGAACAAAATACCAGCAGAACTTTGACGCACACAGTTTCTGTTCAGCCTCACAGGCCATCCTTGTGTCGCACTAGCGGGGAATTAGCTGGTGTCCAAAACCACATGCCATCAACTCACTGAGTTGAAAAAGAATATTTTTAATTGAGTTTGGTCTCACTTGGCTCTTTCCTGTTTCAGAAGAAAAGTTCAGATCAGTACTAACGCAGTTTGTGGCCACGTGGCAGCCTGGTACAGGCTCGAGAGGAAGAGAAGATGAGAAGATAAGCAGCAGAGCGGAAAAAACAAATCTTCAGCACGTCAAGGCTTCATTCGCCTGATCTCCGTGCAGCTGAGCCCCCCGGTGCTGGTGAGAACCTGCTGCAGGGGCCCCGACTCTCCTCCCTGGCTTCATTATAGCGTGAGCTGCAGTTGGCAAACTGCAGGGACATTACCTAGCAGTCGCTTCTGGTGCTTTACGTTCATAAATGGAGCGATGCCATTAAGATTTACTGAACCCACTACGTGTTCACCCCTCACTCACCTCCAGACTCGAGAAGAATTTGACATGTGGGATGTCAAAAATAAGGCAGCGTGAAACAAGACAGGAAAATGATGTAGGCAGCTTAAGTGAGCCAAAAATATTTGAATACGAAGAACCAAAGTGCAACCGCCGCCCCCCCAAGCCTGAATAAGTCAGTTTGGAAGTTCTGACGTGGAGGCATTTTAATTGTTTCTCACCAGCATCGATTCGGGTAAAACGGCGGTGAAGCTACCCTGTGGCCCGAAAGCGACGGCTGTCAAATGAAAACAGAAGAGTGACGTGCGTCGTTTGTTAAATGCTTTAATCGGGGTGCTTTTGACATTATTCATCAGAACCAGCGTAAGGGATCGCCAAGATCCACAGGAGAAAGGATCCAAGAGGGAACTGGCATCAGTACGACACGAGGAAACGCAACCAACCTGGAACCGCGAAACGGCAACGCAAACGCAGAGAAACCACGACCAAATGATGCTTTCTTGTCTGCTGAAGCCTCATCTCCCCAGGCGTGGCAGGTGCTGACTCAGAGCGGTCACCTTCTCACATTCACTGTTTTTCGAGGGCAAGTCAACCAGTAAAGGGGGGGGGGGGGGAATCTCAAACTTTAATAAAACAATTTGCACTATTTTGCATTTAGGTTTGACAGAACTAGACTGGTTCACACATCCTCCCACCACCTCCCTTCTTCTGTGGTTCTTTACCTTCATCGCATGGTTTTCTTATCGCTTTTAGCTGATGGAATTTGCGGTGTCGGTTCTACCTTCTGCGTGGAAAATAAAACGGACAGAAGCAGGAAATACAGCGAGTCCTTCTGACAGCAGAGAAACACAGGTAGCTTTTTGAGCAGGTGGTCTGAAACAAAGGCACCAACACAAATGCAGACAGTCTGGTGAAGCAGGAGCTTCTCCTGCACCTCTTGGCCGGAAGAAGTCTCCTCAGATGGGACTTGGAACACCTACACGCAGCGACGATGGGCTTCCAAACAATTTTGGCACAGACACGAACATCTGCATCCCAGGGTGGGATGTCGTCTGCGATGAATTTGATGTCAGGAGCCACCGGCTCCAGCTATTACCATGGCTTAGTTAACTTTCGGAGAAGCCCGGCAAAAACAAGATGCTTCACTTTACACTTAACTAAAGTACATTAGTGACTCCTCTACCGATTCTTCATGACCGACCGAATAACACAGCAGTCGATGAAGCAAAAACGACCTGGGAAGTGTGAAGAGTTCACACAATCTGTAGGAGACCAGCAGAACAGCCTTCGGGAAACACGGTCGAGACTTCAGGGAAGCAAAACTGACACCGACAGACAGGGGCTCAAACGGTTCCCTCAGATAAAGGTGGGCACGATGAACGTTTTGTCCCAAGAAGATCGGCGACCGGCTGCCCTGACGCAGGCTTTCCGTTCCTCGACCACAAGGTGTGAGGAACATCTGACTCTAAATGGGCTTTTCCAGCTCCCCAGTGGCAGCTGAGTTGCGGGTACAGAAGCTAAGACAGGTACAAGAGTCAAGCGTGAAACTTTGTGTTCGAATGAGAACGCCAACAGGCCGCGGGGGGCGCCCCAAAGATACGACTCACGATCCGTTTGCCCGGACGGGGCGTCGAGGGGGCCGACAAGCACTGTGAAGGCGATTCTTCTCAAACGCCTTCAGTGGGTCGCCGCTCGGTTCCGCTTTCCATCTCCGGCGTGTTCCTCCAATTTGCTCTGGTGAAGAAGGTGAGCCCACGGCGTCCGGCGAGGACAAGGCTCAGGCGGGGGCCCCCGGAGGCCCTTCGGTGCAGGTTGCGGCGTCTCCGCAGGACAAGGCACTTGAGGGTGTCGCGGTCCACGCGGTCCAGGGCGGGCGCTCCGGGACCCACAGGCTCATGGGAACTCTCGACGTTTGGCTCAGTGAACGTGACAAATACGTTGCCGACTTTGGTGAACTACATCTTCGGCGGACCCCTGTTTGTTCACCGCTGTTAACACTCACTGGTCTGATGAAGGAGACCGAGCTCTTGCTGGGGGGAGGCCCCCCACGGACACAAAGCAAGCGCCGACTGATAAAACGTTAATCCGGGTTGCAAAAGTAGATAAGGGGACAATGAGAGGATGAAAAGACGAACATCAGTGTGGAAAAGTGATCGTGGGAGATGCGACGCTGGCGACACTGAGAAACACGGGACGTGAGGAACGGAGGAAAACCGAGATAAAGCCACCGATTCACACGGGAGCCAGACTGATACTGAAAGCAAGCGGAGAATTGTTTACAAGCTGCTCTTCTTCTTCTTCTTTTTTTAACAGAGCGACAAAACACTTGACTATTGTCAAAAAGAGAAGGTTCATCTGCCGAAAGGTGATTCAGAGCGTCGTGTGAAAATTTCCAAACTTTTTCAAGTTGGATATGCAGAAATGTACTAAATCTATGAGTCTCGTGCAGAACACATAATTTAGGACTTGAGACTTTTTCAGATGCAAAATGTCCCCCGAATGATTTGTATTGTCTAGTGAGGGCAGAACATTAAAGAAGCTTTTCCATAATCTCTTTTATATCCATCTCCGCTGCGAAACCCACATTATGCCTTCCCAAACTCAACCTGTCTACAGGCTCGATGAAGAAAAGGAAAAAAACAAATTCAAAACATTTAAATAAATGTCCACTGATCCAACACTGTCAGCGAAGAAAAACAGTTCTGCTCGGCAGACAGCAAATCCCAGGACAGCTTCTCCAGTCGTAGGAACCTGGTCTTTCTTCTGCTTACGACAGAAACAAACCCGTTCCTCAGTCAGAAGAAAAAGAAATATCAAAGATGTTCTTAAGATGTCAAAACTAAAGATTAAAATCCTAAAAAAAAAAAAAAAAAAAAAAAACCTAAGCACAACAAAAATATTACTCCATTATCTACACTACCTTCCTTGTTCTGTCCGGCAACTGAGTAGTTTTATTTGCTTTCCATAGGAATAAACGCTTCTATCAGGCCTGCCGGTTTCTCCCAAAGTCTACGGAAAACGTCTGGAAACGGGGACCCCGTAGGACAAAAATGACTGAGAAGGTTGAGAAGCTTAAGGGTTTACTTGTGGCACTGATTCGAAAAAGAACAAATTAATAAGCTCGCTTTCTGACCGGCTGATTTCAGGTCTCACACGGGTTTCTTCTCATCTTGTGCGGAAAGAACATCAAAAAAGGTCCCAGTGGCCACCCGGCGCTGCGACGGTGGCTTGGGCAAGCAACCATCACCGGTCCGGGCCACTTCAAAAGGCATACGAACGTTAAAACGGCTAAAGGGAGGGTTAACGGCAACCGACCCCTAACGTGAGGAACGACGACTATTAACAAGGCAGGTTTACGGACCTTGATCCACTTCGTAGTTGTGCTTTTCTCTGGTTTCCTTTCTGTACGTAGTTCTGCTAGCTTCTTCGTTCCAGACCATTTACAGCAAGGACTACAGTCACACCACTGAAACAGGAATGGGATGTGGAACGGGGCTGGGATGGAGACCAGCCTTCTCGGTCCTTTCAGGATCCTCCAGGCTTTACTTGACGTTGAAGACCATGAGGGGTCTCTCCTCTCGTTTCTGCCAGGGACTCTTCTTGTTTTCCCCCTCGTCGTCCTTGTCGTCGGGGTCGTTGTTGTCTTCGGGGCTGGTCACGGAGGCTCGGCGTGTCTCGCTGTTGCTGCTCCGGGAACTGTTCCCACGACTGCGCCCCGGCCGCGGGAAGGTGGCCCCCCGGGGTTCGGGGGCCTCGTCCAGGAGGGGGGTGAGAGAGTTGTCCTCTGGAGAGCACATAGCCGTGCGGCTCTCGCTGCTGCTGGGCTCAGTGTCGTCCACGCAGGTGAGCTTGGAGTAGGCTTTGCCCCCGTGGGCCTTGTGCTCGGCGCCCCCGCGCTCCTCTTTGGCCTTCCGACCGGGCTGCGGCCGGACCTCGCGGGTGCCCATCCTGGGAGCCGGGCCCCCGCCACCGCCACTCCCGTTAGCGCGGCCGCATTCGCTGCCCAGCTCAATGTAGGAGTGGCGCACGAGGGAGTTGGCGCGACCGTCTAGAGAGACGAACCAGGCCCGGGGGTGCGGCTTTACTCCGAGCTCCAGCAGTTTCTTCTCCGTCAGGGCCTGCAGCTCACCGTTCATCTGAGCCATGGTGGAGTCGTCGAACAGCACAGGGATGCGGACAGGACCCGAGGACTCGCCCTGCTGCCCGGCCTGCTGCCCCTGCTGCCCGGGCTGCTGGCTCTGCCCGTGTTGCTGCTGGGACCCTGCTTGCCGAGGCAGGGTCACGCTCACCTGGATGCCCTCCCTGTCGTGCTGCTGCTGCTGCTGCTGCTCCAGGGCCTGCTCCACACCCGAGAAGTCTGTGGACAACCGCATGTAGTGGGCCGGGATTACCAAGGTGGGCACCACACTCCGGTACATGCTCTCCTTCATCTGGTCCATGGAGCTGCAGAAGATGAGCTGGCCGGGCTGGGTGTTCAGGGAGGTGGGCCGCACCAAGGGCTCTGTAGCCTGGGAGTACTCTGGTGGCCTACCGCTGTGGCCGGAGTCCTGGTAGTGGCCGGAGAAAGGTGGTGGCGACGGGGGATCGGAGGAATATCCCTGGTTGTCGCTGGCATTGTGTCGACGGCGCCTGTCATCCCGCCGCGGGGCGTCCAGGTTGTTAGTCTCGGTAGAACACGTCACCTTCATGGGGAAACTCTCGCCCCGCCGGACGCCAGGGTCAGCGTCCACTGTCGAGTGCCGCAGCTTCTGGGCGGGGATGTGCCGGAAGTACTCCTCCCGAGAGGAGAAATCAGCTTTGCCGGTGTCCAGGTCTCCGTTGGAGGAGGCCGTCTCAATGTGGCCGCTGCTGATGAGGTTAAGGTGTGAGGTGGACGTGCCTTGGTCTTGCTTTGCGGCGCTGTCCAGAGGTGGGGGAGCATGCATCTTGCGGTGATGCTGTCGTGGTTTCAAACATCTCCTCCTGAAATGTAAACCAGACAGGAGGTGGTCACGTCAAACCCTAGGAAGGCACTATGGGTAAATAAGTGTGGCGTTTCGCTTATTTAATCACCGCAACTAAACACTTATTTGTACAACCGGATGCTTCACTGGATCACTTAAGGTGAAGTACAGTACTTTGCTCAAGGGCTCAAAGTCTGGGTCTAGTGCTGGCGATTATAGCTTGGGGAGGAGAGGCGCTTCAGGAGTGACTGTGGTTGGCACGATCGCTGCCTTCAAGAGGGGAACCTTTACTTCCTTGTACACGTTTATTTTGGAAGGCCTTCGGATGCCAAGACGCACGGTTTGGGCTGACTTGGCTGCCATCCACGCAGGGTGAAACCACGTGTTTTATTTCTAGGGATTTTGTTAGTTATTTGAGCACTGCTGTGGATGCAAAAACCAAGTCAGGAAGAAGCTGAAAGAAGGTGGAGGGAAAAGAACATGTAAATCAGATCCTACCTGCAGTAGTAGAGCAACAGGCAAAGCAGGATAAGCACCAGCAAAGCCAAGGAGCCCAAGATGGTGAGTAGGAAGATGGTGTGGTAGGTGGTGATGTCCCGCAGGCCTGAGGGGTTCAGTGCCACGACACCTGCAAGACAAGGGCCCCGACATGACTTCCCTCTACTAGGCCCTGTTCAGATGGGAATCTGAATCATATGGACAAATGAACACTGGAGACTTTGATGATGTTCTAGAACTTTACCCACTGCCACGACATGCCAAGGCCATTCTTCCACAGGGGTTCTCAGCCCACGAAAAGAGATCTGCAACTGGCAAGGCGTTACCTGAAGAGGATGGGAAAGCGGCCAACCAGTAGCCAAGCTGGGGGGCCACAAAGCTCCAGATCAGCTGCGTCCCCTCCTTCTTAATGTACCCCGTCCCATTCCTGAGCCAGAGACCTGCGACATCACAAGACACCATCAGCCACAAAAAAAGGAGGATCTCTGCAAGCAGGGCAGGTGCTTCCGTTTGTGGCCACATGGACATTAGTTTAAACAACTTCACTAACACCCACAGGTAAAGTGGAAAATACTGAGAATACATCAGTTTTGCAAGTCCATGTACCAACATCCACGGCGATCCACTCAATGTAAAAAGCAATCAAGAACAACTCCTTCCCTCTCTTGGAAAGGAGTTCAACTCTCATTCAGCCAATGCAGGAGGGGACGCTGCTCCTACCATCACGGCACCGTTCAGACATTCTCCAATGGGAAGACTCAAAGTACCTAAACGTTCTTAATCGAGTGGCATGGCTGAGATTTATGGTTCGATGAGGCTTTAGGGTTGCCTCATCTCACTTCACTTACTTGACTAGGATGCTTGTGCCCCATAAATCACTACACTGATGGACAATGAAGAAACACACTGGTGTTGGTAGGACTCCAACAGGCCTAAGGAGCGGGCTGGAGCGAAAACGAGCACCTACACAAATTTAATTGCTGTTTGGGCGGCGGGACAGTAATTGACATCACCTTGAAAAATCATCATTTCTGGTCTGTGAGGAGATTAACGTGGGCGTGGAACCGGGGATCGGCTGTCATTGTCTGCCCGGCTTGAAGCTTCGTTACGCCGGGTATATTCGTCATACGTGGCAGGTTTACGCCTCCTTGGCTTCTGCCGGTTAATTGCTAATCCCTCACTGACCATTTTCGGCACACTTCCCCATCTAATGATCGTGCTTATGTCTCCGTTTACTCCACACTCCTTCTCAGCCTGGCCTGTAATTCCTCACGATGCTGATTCAATTCCTAAATACTGGGAAGTCATTTAACAGCCAGGACACAAGGTGGCAGTGTCTGCACGAGTGACGCGGGAGGCCTGCTTCCCCCACCAGCTGACACAGGGGGTTTTCCTCACACCACCACCCCTGAGCCGGAGGCGGCGGCCGCGGCTTCTGCCGCTGTGGCTTTAATGTAAATATTCGGGCGGCCATAGCATGAGTTTCGCAGGCTCCTTCTCACATCGCCGTGTTCAGAATGGCAAAGGAGACAGATTTATTACTATGTGGTTTTCAGGGTCGTTTTTTTTTTTTTTTTTGCTGCTGGGGGGGGGGGGGTGGTGATGGAAGAAAGTGGCTTACAGACCAGCATAACAATAAATACACAGCTTGCGCTTCCTTCTGGAGGAAATGCCACTACGCTCTACATACATTACAGGGTTCTGTGTGTGTAGGACTTGTATCTGGGCGCGCACACACACACACACACACACACACACACACACACACGGGCTTTTTGTCTAAATTGCAGCCCCAAACAACCTGCGTTTTCAGTGAGCTTCTGACATTCCCACGCTGTTGCCATGCTCACTGCGGCGTTTCAGCTTTCATCTGCAGCGGCTTGCCGGGGTCTGGCGCCTGTACGGACTGAGACGCGGTGCAGAACGGCAGCGGGCGGCTTAGTCAACACAGCCGAACGACCCGTTTGGTGTAAAAAGGGCTAATTAGAAGGGACAAGCTACAGCGAGGGGTTAGATCGAACTACCTGGTGACGCTCACCTAAATCACAGCCGGTCTGGGAGCAGGAGGTGCTACCTGGCTCCGCTCTACGGGTGCAAATCGCACCGATTGTTCACGACGTCTCAGTGAGCTCATCCACTCGTTTCCAAGTGTAATTACACAGTAGGTCTGGATCGGCCTTTGTTCTGTGGGATCAAGTAAGAAGTCCAAAGCAGCTCCTGCTGGGCCAAGCGAAGGCCTCTACCTGCTACGGAACCAAAAATCTGGCCCCCAGGGGCTCTGTGTCCCGGGTCCTAAGTCTGGAACACTGCTATCTCATCCACGCTTTGTCAGCACTCTCTGCCCAGCAGCCGCGTCTTTTCTCTCTGTCGGTCAGCGGAGATGCAGCAGTCAATGTCTTCCTGAGAAATCAAGCGAGATGTTTGTCAAAAGCGCTGCTTTTCACGTCTCTCGGGATTCACAGGGGAACTCGTTCTTCCTTCTCCCGCAAACCACCACGTCTGGTGACTCGCAAAGGCAAATGTATTGTGAGCTGAATGCAGTAAAACCTCGAAACGGTGCCCTAGATGTCCCCCAGAAACGGAGTGCTTAATGAACCAGGAGGTCAGTAATACAGTAAACGGCACAAAAGGAATTTGATAACTTCTCTTGGGGAACGTAGTACAAAACAGACTAGTTAGAACTTTAATAACAGCAAACTAAGTTTTATGTATAAATTTTTAGAAGGCTAACATATCGGCAGGTATTATTCTAATTCTGCCTCATATTCTGAAGCTGGGAAGAGGGAAGCAGGAGAATCTGCGTGGGACCCCCGATGGACTGATGGCACACTGGCCTTGCGACGTTGCCGAGCGATGAGAATAATCCATATTCTGTCATTTCTGTACTACCAGAGGGGCGCCAGACAAGAAATGGGTCTGGTGTTTTGGGTGAGACAGACGGAATTACAGCAAGTGACGGACTGTGATTCATCCCACGGGCCCCCATCTTGAGGGTTACAGTCCTGTGCTGACTATCCCCCACACCCCCCCCAGGAATGGAAACACCAGCCCTGTAATACTGTACACCAGGAAACCCCGAGTCCCTGAAAACAGTACCCTCCCACCCCCCTCCTCCCTTCTCACGCGGACCCTCCGCTTGAATCCGACCCCCTCCTCCTGTCTTCCGACACGTTACCCTGGCAACAGAGGCCCAGTGTGAAAGGCATCTCGAAGGTGGGAATTATTATTCCGCATTTACTCCCGAGTCCATTTAAAAATATCTCGTGCTAACAGCGTCGGGCTTCGAGCCACATCCTGCTGGTTTATTGTTTTATTCTGGAGTCCTAAACATTTACTTATTCTGCTTAAATAGCGGATTTAGCAAGGCATGAATGGCAGCAACGCTCCGCGGGCTAAAAAGCAACAGCAGCAAGTAGTTTAAAGCGGCAGTTGTGTTTATTGACATCATTAGTGTCTGACAGTAAAGCAAAGTCTGGTACAATGTAATGGCATCTTCTTTGGGATCACAGAACAGCCTTTGCTGTGGTCCCTGTCTGGCTGCCCGATGCCATCAGACCGAATCACAAAACCCTCATTATTAGAGACTGAAAGCCGCCGAGGGATTGTAAACATATGGGCGCAATGTGCTCTCCCACCATGACAAAGCCGGGAATTTAAAACAAAAAAAAAAAAAAAAAAAACAGCTCCGGAAACAGCGAAGGAGATCCGTTTCTCCAGATTAACCCGTAACAGACCACTGGCTGCCAACGTGGCCGAAAACGGTCGTTTCGATAGGGTTTAAATATTATTTCAAAAGCCACTGCAACAAAAGCATCGTGGCGGGATCTCACCGTATGAGTGCTCAAACCTGGACTTAAATGTTACTCAAAAAAAAAAGCCGGGGTTTCGAAAGGGTTCGCTCACTAACGCTTGTCGGGAAGGCGCTTTCCTTCACGCCAACACAGGAACTGTTCCTGCTTTGAAAGCCAGGCGTCCTCTTGTGTGCTGGGGCATTCAGCTGAATGAAGCGAACCGCTTAACCCCCAAAGGTCCAGACCCACAGGGAGAGCAGTTCCACACCCCCGACCGCCACTCACAAACACAGCATTTGTGACTCTTTCTGCCTATCAAGTTAGCTGGTGAAAGAAAAGGGTTCAGAGTTATACATTCAACCGGAAAATATCTAAATTTGGTCTCTAATTTCTACACCTACGTGATGGAAACGTTCTCTTTTCATCTAATTGACACTGTTGCATTACATTCGCACACCTAGGAAACAGGAACAGCAACGCTATACCATGTCATCAGATGATGTGGGTATTAAAGCATTGTTTTCGCGAGTTGGAGACAATCCAGCCCACGTGACACACAAAGCCGAGTTTGAAATAAGCTGGTGACGCGTAAACAAGTGAGTCTTTGTAGTACCGGTGTGTGAATGTGTGAGTCCTGCTGCGGCCCGGTGTGTCATTCCCCTTCCACCCCATTGTCCGCGCGGAGCGGCTCTTACGGGGTAAGAGGCTGCTGAAAACGGACATGAGTGAAAAGGGTCAGTACATGTGGACTGTAGCTGTATGGCCCAAACTGGACAGAAGAGTGACAGCGATGCAACCGACAAGTTTCCTGCATCCCGGGCAGATTATTAACTAAATGCCTTGAGAAGAAAAAAAAAAAAACTCATTTGTGTCAAGTGGACTTAAAAGTTTCGCCTGGTTTAGAACATGGATTCACGCTGGTTCTCGACACTGTCAAGTTGACCCGTGACTCTCACCTGATCTGGGCTCGAACCTCCAGACAGGCACGCTGGTGGCCCCCTTGACGGGAGTGTCAGCGGGCAGGGGGATCGAGATGTGCACGGGGTCCGACACCTGGAGGGCGCTGCCGTTGCGGGAGGAGAGCTGCGCGCAGACTGCTGCCACCGCGGTCAGGTCCACCCAGCTGCTGTCACCACCTGCAGGTAGCCACTTGTCACTTCACCGCGAGGAGAGTCAGAAGCCGGCAGAGCAGCTGCGTCGCCTACCGTGGTACTGCTCCGTTTTACACCAAAGCTGTCATCCTTGTGCCCAACTTCCACACCGTTTCCCCTGCCGTGTCTCATCTGTCTCTGTGATAAACGTGTGACTCACGTGGTGTTTGCGGAGCGTGCAGACATCACCTCCGCGCACAAGACGGACCAAAAATATCCCACTGCTGTCGCCGGAGTCCGTAACCCAGCCTGTGATTCACATTTCTCAAAAATCTTTTGCACATCAGATAAACTACAGTAAAAACTATTCGCATCTCTCTCACTATTCAAAACCTTTTGAAACATGCTGTTATTGCACAAACCCAACATCACGCTGCCAACTTTTTCTTCAAGGCCTTGATTTCAGGGCGTCTTAAAAGGGTTAAGCGTATTCCACGGAAAACTCCTTTAAAACAGTAAGTTATTCACGGATCCTTTAAACGGAACCGAGTGTGTCGGGTTTTGTGCTAAAAAATACACTTAAAACGAGACGGGTGCAAATTAACCGGAGATGCAGATGAGTCACGGCACCCCGAAGGCAGCGGCCAATTTTACCTCGAATCTCCAGGAAAAGAGCTTCCTTTATTTCTTTAAGGCACTAAAAAATATTTTTCACCTTTTTATGTGCTTATTAGCTTAAACATATTTATTCATTTCATTTTGTAAATTCAGACCTGTAATCTCAAAAAATACCACTACTAACCCACAAATATCCCCAACCGTGTGGAGTCCTGCAGTCCGCCTGCGCGGTGTAGAGTGTAGTTTGTATATCGGAAATGATGAGGACAGAGCAATCATGAATATGAGGTAAATTCGCGGTAAAGATGGAGTGAAAGCACCCTCCTGGTGCTCTGTCGTACCTGTGGCGTTGCCCTCCTGGCCCAGCGGGTAGGGGAAGCCCCCGATCTCGTACTGGCTCTTGGCCGCGGTCAGCGAGGCCGCCAGCTCCGTGTAGGAGGAGTTCGGCGACAGGCGGATGGCCTTCCTCTGGAACTGCACCCATGGCTGTGTCCGCGCTCCTGTAAGGGGCAGGCGGGGATGGGGGAGTGAAGGGTGAAAAGCAGCACAGTCATGTACCGGCAGCAGCCCATCGCTACCAGTTACCGCCACTGGGTTCCATTTCTTGCACCGACTTCCAAGCGACTTGCGGTTCTCGCGGCACAAACCGCAGAGGGAGGTGAAGGGCCTAAAAACACACCCGCCACCACTGCCGGGCAAGCTGTCCCGTCCAGTCGTCATGTTAAGAGTTCTGACCTAATTTACAAAGACAGTTCTGTTTTCTGCATCCAGGCTAGACTTCGACCTCCTCTCACCTCTCCTCTTCACCTCACATGATGCATATATAGTTAATGGCTGAATGAACAGATCCTCAGCCAGCCAGAGAATCACCGTTTCACATTCACCACACCTGGATATCTGAACACTGTACCTGGGATTCAGCCAGTTTGCTTAGGGAAACAGCAGCAGGTCCTGCCGCGGATCTGAACAGACCCCCCCTCGGGAGGTCACAAGTCTGTATTCTTTAACCTCCACGCTGCATTCCGGCCTAAATATACCACCAGGAGCTGGTGGGATCCATTAAACGGAGTAATTAGGGTGTCGAGTGCCAGGCGGGGAAAAACATTATTAGTATGCGGCATCGAGTCCACACAGTCACGCGGGGGTCAGCTCCACTGGGCTGTGCCACCCCCTGCTGAGATGGCCTCTTAACATGTTTTGAGAGCAGTGTTGAAAGGGCAGAGCAGGGTGTGACTCATGGCAAAAATCCCAGTCCTCCCGGATTGTCTGGGATTAGACCATATCTGGGTTGATCCTCAATAAAGTGTCCTTGTCACGCAGTTCAAAATGTGCGATTGGGTCACGTTGCCTCCTGGGTCTCACGCCCTTCCTCTCTGTCCACTTAGACGGAGATGCTCTGTGCTTCCATCGTGGCGGCCGAATCACGGGGAGTGCCCAACATTCCAGAGCCCGAGCCCAATTGCATTCTCGGATGGAGCTGTCAGCTGTTTGGTGTGGCGTAGCTTGTGAGCTCTGCAAGCAATTTCACACGTGGCCTCTCACTCTCCTCTTATTCTTTCCCTCAGAGGAGAGTGAAGCTTCTTCCCAAGTGGCTTCTCTGACATGCCTTACAACTGTCTCCCAGGCTCAGTGGGTGTCCTGTTTTTGGCGAGCCGCGAAGAGCTTTCTGTAATGCGACAGATTCCCGAGGTCTTGGCGGTGCTCTGGAATGTCAGCCTGCTCATGGGACACCTGTCAATTACACGTATACCTCCTCAAATAAAAAAAACAACTGGTCGTTGCTCAGCTACACCCTGGTCCTCGGTCTGCTGGAAGTGACAGCCTTGGATTGTGACACCGGGAGGAGCAGGACCTCCGCTAAGGCCATTCAACTGCCATGTGGATCAGCGTGAAAAGGAAACAAGGCTGGTTTGAGCCCTCCTTTCCCAGGAGAACCCCTAGACAGCGCCTGCCTGTCCGGCTCCGGCCCTATGCCAGGCTCGCGTGGGGGGGGATGGGAGGATTAGACCACGAATAGACAATAGAGGAGCCAGAGCACCCAGCCCAAAGCAACAGAGGAGCTGAGATGCCTGGGGGGGGTGCAGAAGAAGGGAAGTAAGAAACAGAATGACTCATCAAGTTACTTAGATCTCCTTTACCGGCCTTTACACCCCTGGAGTGCACAAGGACCAGGGACATGCAAGGTGAGCCAGGGCCCATCTGTTCATTTTAAAACACATTTTAAAAAACAAATTAAAAGCATAGGTAGTGTTATTATATACCTCTTGTGACATGTATTTTTGTGGGAAGCAGTACCAGTGCCCTTTGACAGCAGTACCAGGAGCCAGGACCATTCAACACACACGCTCTTTCCACAGTGGACTGCTGACCGGCTCTCTTCGCACCACTCAGGCTTTCGGCACTTATTTGTAAAACCCAAAACCTGAATTACACCTCAGCATAAATCGGTGCAAAGATCAAAGTCACCCACTGCTTCCTCGGTCAGCTTTGGTCTTTATTCTGACTCTGGGAACGACGAGAGGGTGACACACAAAGTCCTGCTTTAATCCCCTGCTCGTTCTGGTGCCAAATTCGTACTGCAGCGACTAGCACTACACACCCTGCGTATCCACTGAAAACAAATAACTCGGCAGTAAAAAGTCCACAGCGCCGGGACAGCGGAGGCACTGGAATAAAGACGAATGGCTCCCAGCAGCTCCGCGCGTTATTAGAGCGTCCCGTCACGCGTGACGGAGCTGCAGTCTGAGCACGGCTTCTCCACTACTGAAGCCTCCGATTTACCCCCTGCGCGAGTGCCGCCCCCGCGAAGCCGCACAGCCCGTAGCGCCGCAGATGCTCGGCCGCCAGCGTCTGGCCATCTCCTTCACAGCAGAGCAGCACGTCCGCGTTTCACACTCGGCCCTGCTGACATGGAAATGCTCTGCAGGACGGGTCGCAAATAAATGCTACTCGCCCTGCGAAGAGAGGGCACAGCCAGACCCGAGCAAAAGCCTGCAAATCTTTCCTAACTCCGAATCCAAACACAGGATTAATCTCTGTACATCGACTGCTTAATTTTACACATGGATGTCAATTTAATTACAGGATAGGTTTGATCATAAAGATATAACAACAACAACAACAACAATAATAATAATAATAATACAAACCGGGGAACTCAATGGCATTAAATTTTTGTTTGCATATTAATATTTTAATATATGAATATATTGACTTTTCCTGCAGGCTGTCACACTGCAAATTCCAGACAGTAGAGGCACCGATCACCCCCCCCCCCCCCCCCCCCCCCCCCCCCCCCCCCCCCCCCCCCCCCCCCC